>CM040186.1:35558784-35778784 GCA_022606455.1 Callitettix versicolor
TTATTTTACATTTAATCAGTGTTCCCTATTTACCAGCAGCAACGAACAATTAACATTGACATATTCTAGACAAATTCCTTAACAGTTCTTTTTTTAACTGTATATTACAACAGTATTCAATAAAATTGTAAAACTGTTGTCATTTATCTTCTTATAATTATTATGAGCCTGGCACAGTTGAAATTGTAGACAAGTTGATCATTACAAATTTGGACCAATAAGAAAGATTTTATAATAAGATGCTTTGGTGAAATAATGTGGAGATTTAAGCAGTGAAATAATTTTAGTATGACTTTTAAAATATCACATGGTTGTAATAAAAAACTTTTTGAGTTTATTTACAAATAAATTTTAAATTTGTATGTTACCTAGTTAGTGACTTTTGAATTCAGCGTATGTTTCAAGCATGTTATACGAGGGTTGATCAAATATAAACGAGACTGATTTTTTAAAAAATTTATTGCTTACTTACAAATTATTCTTGATACAACTTATTTTTCTACATAGTCTCCCCTTTACGAGTAACACATTTTTCCCACGGATTGGAAGTTTTTAATTCCATCTTTGTAAAAGTTCTCGGCGTTCATTAAGCCATTGGAGCACGAAGGTCTCCACCGCAGAATCGTCTTCAAACGCTGGCCTCAAGCGCCTCTTTGAGTGGCCCAAACAGGTGATAGTCGCAGGGTGATAAGTCTGGACTGTATGGGGATGTTCCATTGGTTCCCAGCCAATTTGATCGAGTTTAAGCCTCGTAGCGTTAGCGAATGTGATCGGGCATTATCGTGAAGAAGAATGGCGTTTCTCGCCGGTTTAGATTTCCTTTTCCTCTTTAAAAGACTGTTTTGCGGCCTCTAAAACATCGCAATAATATTGTGCATTTATTGTGCGTCGTTGATGGAGGAAATCGACGTGAAAATCGACTTGATTGTCGAAAAATACAGTGGCCATTACCTTCCCGGCCGACGATCGTGATTTGGCCTTCAGGTTTTCTACTGCTTCCCGTCCTTCAGCGAATTCCTTGTGCCAAGCAAAAACGCGAGCTCTTGACAGGGTCCTGTCCCCGTATTGAGCCGTCAATCTACGAAAGATTTCAGTCAGATTGACCCCCCTCCTTGGCCAAAAACTTAATTATAATTCTCTGCTCCACGGAAACGTGCACTTCACTCTCACTCATTGTATAGTTTTATACTGAAGGGTCCGAACGGAAATGTTGCCCATCTACGCCCGTCCCAAACCTCCCAGGCTACCTGAAACCCCACCCTTTAGAGTTCAATGTCCAACGGAAAAGTTTTTAGAAAGTCAGTCTCGTTTATATTTGATCAACCCTCGTATTTCTAATGATTTTATCATTTAGCTATCATTAATATTTCCAATACTTGTTTTATAAAATTCAATTTTACTAGTTTTAAATGGTGTGATTTGTCAACTATGTTTACGCAATTAACTTTTAGTAAACTGTAAAAATATTTACCAAGGGTTAAGTATTATCTCTGATAAGGCAAAGCTTGTGAAATGGGTAGTGCAAACTTCAAAAATTTAATTTTATTAGCTGACATCATTAGAATTAATTTTTTTAGGCAACATTTCACTATTTTTACTATCTGCAAATTTTATTGTAGTAAGAATGCTGTAGAATAATGTCATAATATTGATAAACATTAGCTGCATTATGAGTAAATATCTCAGTAATGGATTACTGGAATGTCTATCTCTATATAATCAGACAAAGTCCTCAGTGAACTTAATAGAATAGAATAATAACTAGAGGAAAGGGTAATACAAGGCACATCCAGAAAGTAAAGTACTGTATTGTTCTACCACCACCACAGCGCTGCTATTGGTGTTCTGCGCATGCACTCTAATCTTTCTTTTTCATTGCCTCTTTACTCTACCATTACAGTTCATTTGTGTGTAATTTTTTTTCAGTTTTCTGTGTGCATTTAAAATATTTAAGACAATTCATGAACCCGCCGATCGTGAGATTCGTTCTGTTATTTGGTTTTTGAATGCAAGGAATGTTAAGCCACCCGTTTTTTTGATCAATCACGATTTGGTTTTAAAGTCCACTTCCTCATCATTGTATTGAGTAAGAAATGTCAAAGCCCTACCAATTTGCTGGGATTTGTGGACATCAGTAAGCATTTTTCGAACCCGGCTTATGATAACCTAATCATTCTCAAACAATCTCGTGTTAAATAGATTGTGAAACGGGTGAAATTCATTACGAAACATTGTGATTGTGCACTGTTTGTTCTCATGAATTTTCTTGTTAACTTTCTTTACCAAATCATCGTTTACAGTAGAAGTCTGCTCACTCCGTGTCTCATGGTCATTGGTTCATCCTTCATTAAAATCCCAAACTTACTTTCTCATCATTGCATTTTCACTGTAAATATCTTGAATTTGATGATGTTTCGGCTGGCTTAAAATTCCTTAGCAATGGCAGTAGAACAAAATTATATTTACTTACTGGACATACCGTGTAAAACCCCAGGCACTGCTATCAGTGGACCTGTTGTGCAACTAAATTTCTTGAGTTCTAGTTCAGTAGACTGGTGACCTTAAGATCCAGACATCTACTGACTTGCTCTCCCTGCTGGATGTCCTCAGGGTCCTAGAAAACTAAGTACTCTTAGCCTGCTGCTGGCAGAAGTCTCACATTTGTAAGTTTTCTCTTCTGTCCTGTATAACCTACATACGGTTTCTCCGTGGTACATTCCTATCCTATTTATGTGAACTGTCAGACCAATGCCCTGTAATAAGCCCGATGGTTTTCCTAAGTTATTGAAAACATATTTTGGTAACAAGATATCAACAGTCCTTCGAAGTCCTCTTGATAAACCTTTCTTAAAAGGTGTTTGCTGTGCATTGCGTTCATGGGAATGCCCATGAAAGTTATCCCATCTTGCATGGTGTTGCGTTTTTATTCACCTAAATTTAATAATTTTAACAAAATGTATCAAAATGAAAATAAGGACAAAAAGTGTTTTCAATCTATCCACGAGTATCCAGTTTATCCATGTGTGCACATTTTCAAGACACATCAGACAAAGCAACTGTTTAAAGGAATATTTCTTCCCTCCTTAAATGCCAGTGGCATCAGGCCTCAGAAAAACTTCTTAATGTTTTATGGTAAAGTGAATTTCTTTTAAAAAGGGGAGTACAAAAATGTGCTTCTGAAAAACAACACAAATGAGGCTGGACCACCAAACTCGTGCCAAAGGGATATTTCAAAACATTGAGATTATCCTACACATTTTCCTCTGGTGGTGAAATAATGTTTTTATTATTATTTCAGGCTTTAAAAGTCATTTCTTTTACTCTTTTCTACGAGCTTAGGAGCATCTGTAAATGTTTTGGCTTAGCAGACCGTTCAGAGCTAACATTTTAAGCTACAGAGTTGACATAGTCTATGAAAAATCTTATCAGATTTAACATGCTGAGGAACTGATTAAATTAAATAAGAAATGTTAATAAATTTCCTAAACTAATTAATTAAAATGTAACATAAGGTTAATCGAAAATCAGTTAAAGCAATGAAGAACTTGAATTTAATAATTAAATTTCATGTTGATTGTTAGAGAAATTATAAAGTATGACTTAATTTATTAACAATTAATTTAGTAAGATTTGAAATATATTATACATACTTTTGTGTTTAAAAGTATGTGTTTAATATTTTATCTGACTTGCAGTATACCAAAATATGATTATTTTAATACCTGTATTAAAAACATTTTTTTGTGTCACATTAAAAATGTGAACTTTTTATGAAGTTTTTTTATTTATATATGTAATACTTTAAGGATATGGTACTTAGAACTTTTTTTAAAATTCTTAGTCACACAAATGGTTTAAGTTTAATTAAACAAGGAAATTTTATTAGTGAAATGACCAGTAGAAAATAAGCTGTAGCAATGACTACTACTTTTGAAATTGCTTAAAACAATGTATTTTACCCAAAACTTCTGAACTGTAGTTTTTAAAGATGAATGTTTTTGGATTTGTGATTTACTGTTCAAAGGTAAGCTTTATGTGGATAACTAGTCCCTGTGAAGTGAAAGAGCAAAAATATGGTACTGAAGGAATTATCTTGTAAAGAGCCATTCCTCTCAATGCTGGCGGTGAAAAACCTGTTTAGGGTGGAGGTTAGTAAAAAATTGATGATTGTGTTACTGGATAGAAGGTAAATAGATTCATTAGGTTAAATAGGAGTGAATTCAGGTTGGTAGTTTACCTGTTAATTATGCATTCTGACATAGGTAAGATGGATGACCCATAATTTGAGAGATTTTCAATGAGCTGGGAATTTCTAGAGGGTACGAGTTAATCCACTGAGATGTTGAGAGTAGGAGAATTATCTAACAAAGATGTCAGGACATACTGATCATGAACCTTATCAGGTTTGCAGAAACATGAGCTGTTACGGATTATTCATAATTATTACAGATTTAGAAGGCAAACTACTGAGCTACAGAGGATCCCCAAAAAAGTACAGTTTTCTGGTTTAACTGCATTTTTAGAATTTTCAGAGTTCCAAGACTGAAAAGGCGGAACATTTAAGAGTTCAGTTGCATAGCACTATTTAGTAATTTATTTATGGTGGTGGCAGCTATTTGAGGGACCTATTTTAGCCTATCGTAACAGTTACACATGTAACATTTTAGAACTACATTCCAATCCAGCGATGCAGTTCAATTCCATTTCTTCCCGCCATCTTAGGTCTTTTAAACTACATACTTTGTATTTGTGTTAGGTTTGTCAGTTCAACATACTAGAATGAAGTAGGCCAATTAGTAAATACATTTCCTTACAATAATAAGCAGATAGAAACTTAGTTTTTATAATATATTATGCAAAATCAAAATGATGTGATGTAATTTGTTATATAGACCTTTTTCACTTCTTTAAAAAATAATGTTAAAACATGATTGTTATACTGCAAACACATGTGAGGTAAATTGCTATGACAATCATTAACCTATCCCATTTACCACATTCCTACTTAATAGGCCTAATATTATTGATACAATTTGTCACTGATAGACCTTCCTGCAGTTTGGTATCTTTAGGTTTGTGACAAAATGAAGTTCTCTTGGGCAGAAAGGACCTGTCTGTGTGACTATCACCTGTTACATAATAATATTTGCTCTACTATTAATTTCAAATAATGAAGTATGCAATAAGTACAGAACTAAATGATACCTTTGTTCTGCAAACCAGTTCAAGCTTGCAGCTGCAAATTTATGGAAACATTAATTTTTTTTACCCATACACTTAACAAAACTGAAGTTTAATAATTTTCAACATCATTAAAACATTAGATATGTGTCTCTGGTAAAATACAATCTTGCTATACTTACAGATCCAAAAAGTGTTTCTTATAAAACCTTATATATCATTATAATTAGATATGTATGGTTATTATTTAGAACATGGATCAGCGTTCCAAGTTGGCAGCATCTCTGAAAATATGAAATAATTTGTGTCCTGACACATTGTCAGCTTTATAATATAGCATAAAGAATACAATAATAACTTTCTCTGACCTAAGATTAATATAGTTTCTTAAAATGAAGAAACAGCTGATTATGATACATGATAACCAGTGATTATTGCAATAGCTTATTTTCTATTATAAAATACAGAATCACATGTTTTAAAATTAAGGTATACAAGGTAAATAGTATATTATGTATAAAACGTCCAATTTTTTAAAATGTGTATCTTTTTAAGTAAAATTGTATTTGTAGTCAAAGTGAAGTGATATTTAACACAAAAGGTAAACACACATTTTTACAGCAATCTACTAAACATTAGCTATTGTTGTTGGACTGAAATATGTACCTTTGTACGATTATTGGAATGGGAAACATAATTATTTGCCCAATTGGTATCTAGCACTATTCTTACTTGACAGACATGTTGAAGCTGTTAAAAATCTTCTTTCAGGTTTATGGTCATAGAATTTACAAAGTGCAGGTTTGTAAGTAAAACTTGAAATGGTCAAATTATTTAGAGAATGTGCAGTTAACAGGCCAATTACTTACTTTTATGTTCAGTCCTGATTAAATTGATGAATTCCTTTTTCCACTCCTCTATTTTTACCATCAGCCTGAAAAATTATTGCATGTTTACCGAGATAAAAAAACTCTAAGTTTAAACTTACCCCCCTCAATGCTCTCCAGCTTAGAGCCATCGAAACAGCAAGCTACTGTGCTTGAACATGTCTCTTAGGGTGCTCAGTTCCATCCCTCTCTAATCAGTATAATTTTATAATTATCAAACTGTTACCAATACATTGCAGTATATGACTGTTAAAATTGAACTGTGCACATGCATGCCCCACTTTATAGGACCTAATGCTCAGACTGTGGGCCACTGTCACTTGCGCTCCTACTCTCCAAGCAACTCGGTGGTGTCCATTAACTTGTTTGTCCTAGTGTGATAATATTTGGGATGCACACTTAAGTTTTGGCACTGAGGAGACCAATTCACAATATGGGGTAGGCGGCAGTCAAATAATTATTTTGAAACCAGTGAAGTGTTGTGAATTTTGTAGTAAAATAATAGTGTAAATTTATATATCCCAGTTAATTAGTGTGTTTGTTATAATCGATGTTCATACAATCTGGCTCCCTAATCTGTGTCAGAATTGGCTGTCTTTGGTGGAAAAAAATTAAAAGAAATACGACCCTGACCTACTTGAAAACAAAGTAGAGCAGGTATTACGCGATGTTTGCGTTTTTATTTCTAATAGGTTTAGCAGGCCATTTTTAGACCTGTTGCCGCTGCATTTTCATTGCAAAATGTTAATGCTGGCATGGATTTTAGCTGTTAAAATTTGTGTTTATGCTTTGTTTTACATGTAAGTTTAGCTCAATAAGGTTATGTGAAAGTGATATGTTTTTACAAATTTCGAAATGAGTTAGTAACATTTAAAAACTCTGTAAGAACTGTATAGTTTTGTAAATAAACCAAATCAAGTGAGACGAAATAGGATACAAACCTCAGAATGTTGTTACTTCATTTGTACAACTAATCATTAACAAGTCAATGTAATTATATAAGTATATATTTTATGTATGTCTATTATTGTATTATAATTGTCTTTTAAACAATAACACGACTCAATTTGTTTGGCGTTCATTTATGATTTAGACTGCTACATATTTCCTTTTTAATTTAGAAAATATTGGTGTGAGAATATTGCACAAAGTTTACTACAATGTAAAGAATATGAATTTCACATTAAACTGTGATGAAAATGTCACATTCCATGTTTTACAAATTAGTGAACTTTCCATTGATGCCATTCTATAAAAAATTTAAGATTTTCATCAAAATTAATATTTTTTAAATTGAGTGTTAATATATATAATTAATTGTATTGTTTCAAAATCTTTACTTCTCTAATTCTTTATATCAGCCCATTGTACGGCCAATATGTATACTGGTTTAACATTTAGTTTTACAGGACCAGTTATTTTAGTCAATAGTCATATTTGCATTAACAATTTATAAGAAGAAAATGATCACTATTCGGGATTCCTGGCTATGCTATCTTTAGAACAGGATCTTCCAGTTAATCCTGGTTGTCCACTCAAGGACTAATTCTGACACACTGATTTTTTCAAAAGTTTTTCACACTTCTACCAGTGTATAACAATATATCTGGGTAGAAATCTTGCACTGCATTTCATCCAAAATACAACAAAACATATTTTATGGATCAGGACTGGTGAAAATTTATTAGATAAAACCACTGAAGGAATTTGGAGGTAGTTAAGAAGGACCATCAACATTTTAAACCAGCTATACTCAAAACATGTCAGACTTTTCAGACCACATTCATGTGTTATGTAGTTTAAAGGGGCTGCAGTTCACAAAGTAAGTACATTACAAATGGAATAAGATAAAAATAAAACTTAAAATACATAAAAGAATATGTAAGGAATATATTTTAAAAAACGAATATTACAAAAATTGTATAAAAATAAATGTGATTTTTTTGTATTATAAAAAATTTTCAACTATTTAAGATAGATCATATTGTAATTACTATTCTTAATACACAGTCCAGCTAAGAATCAGTTTCTGTATGTATATTATTCGCATATTTAATTTTGGAATAAGATGATTCACAAAGATTAAGTATGTAAACAACGTCACAAGTGGGAACAGTTTTTTAATTGTACTTGCCAGGTACTAATTTACACGTTCTATATTTTTTTTTCCTTAAAAACAATGTAAAACAAATGTGTATCATCTTTAAAATTAATCAACTGTTGAAGTAACTTTGCATGGTCATAACCATTGAATATATACATACGTCTATATTCAATGTTGTAACCCAATGTACCTAGATGTGTCACAGTGGCTGTTTCTAAGTGCCACAGTAATAGGCACTTCTTGATTTTTATTAAATTATTTGGATAAAGAAGTTAAATAATTTGATATGGCTATGTAGTTCTGTGAAAAAATGTCAGTACAATCTTGTTTTGCCTAAGTAAGTGTTCGGAAGCTGACTAATACTTTGCTTTGAATTTCCTCGTAATATAAATTTAGCTTATCTTATTTAGTAAATGCTTTAATAGACATTTGTAAAATGATTTTATTCTTCCTCGTAAACCCGATTAAGTTCCTTCAGTTATTCAATGATGTCACACAGAAAGGCCAAAAGACACCACTATTAATTAAAGGTCACTCTAAACTTTATTGTAAAAACCAAAGTTTCTTGCCGCAAAGAAGAAAAACCGAGAATTTTAACTTCTTAGCCATCACACTGCTGTATGCAAAAGAACATCACCATAATTACCGTTCATTTCCTTGAAAGATTTAATTCCTGTGATTCAAATCTTGGGCTTGAATATATTTGTCAGTTTTCATCACTGTGCCTACTTCAGCTATGAAGATACACACAGCCAAGTTTTCTTGATAATTTTAAGTTTTTAAATGATGAGATATTTGTAAAATTTTTTTTCAGCAAGTAAACAGATCTATTTTTCAACCCGTTAGTGCACACACCAAAGTTTTTATATCAATATTATCCCCTCAAAAAATTCAGTAATTATATCAACAAAATCTGTACCTCTGGTTTGATTTTTCATAGTAAGAAATTTTAGAAAATCTTTGACTTAGTTTGTATCATACAATATCTAACAAAAACTGAACGCTGTGATGATGATGATGAAATTTCAGCACTAAAATCAAAAGCCAAGCTAAAGTACTTGCAATTTTTCAAAACATCAATTACGGTGACCAGCAGTATGTTCGCAATATTAAGTGGGCTTTATTGGTAAATTTATCAAATAAAATATTTAAAACCTTAGTAAAACATTCTTTCAAAATGTCAGCATCAGAAATGGTTTTGTGTGCTTACCTAAGTAGTTACCTTTGTTAACAAACTCCACACAAAACTCTTGTTACCAAGTATCTTATGTCATAACATTTAGTTGTTACAATGACTTCTTGAGGAAACCCAACTTTTCCCGTCCTAATGAAGAGTGACAGGAAAACTATCAATAAAGGATTTAGGTTTTGTGGCGTAGTGACTCAAAGTTATATTTCTTTTATTACACTTTCACAACAAATTAAATAAGTTGCTGAACCATCTTTGTTAAGCAATACAGAATATTCTTCTTCCCAGTTATTTTGAAACTCCCTATTTTTGTCAGATAGTTTCTGTTTTGAACACTGGCCATCGTTATTGTAGTTGTAATTTGCCCCAAGCAGTACAGAATTTCCCAAATAATACGTGAAAGTCAATGTCGCAAACACTAAACTAACTTGACTAATAATGGGCTACGATATATACTGGACTGGGAGGAAGGTTTGAGGAACTTTTAGAATTATTGTGAGATAAGCTGGGCGATTATCAGCAGCAGAGTCAACAACTGACATATCAGCCAATACTGCCATCACAACTGTCAGGCATTGGCTCTCATTTGGCAAGAGGGTACTGTTTTAGATGCTTGATTTATTTGCTTTTTAATTATGCTTATGTGGCCGCACAGAAAAGTTTTGTGTGCTGCAAGTTGAGAATGGCTATGTTAGACCTTAGCCTATAAGTGTTATATTTTTTTGCTATTCTTCATGAATCTACTTTAAAATGGTTTTTAGATAATGTAATAAAAATTTAATTTAAAAAAATTAGAATCCAGCATAACAGATTATTGCCAGGTTCCAAAAAAAAACAGTTATATTTTTTTAAATAAATTAAATTTTGGATGAAAATTGTAGAATAAAACACTCTATGTTTATTTTATGCACATTGCAGCAGTCAACAATGAACAAATTTTTTCATTTGTGCATTTCTTTTTTTTCATGTCGGCTTACTTTGGTGCTTTACAATACAGTACAGTTACGAAATAAAAAAAATATATACATAAAATATAAATAATTTAACAATTACGCAATTATTATTTATTCAGTTGAAATTAAGAGAAAATAAAAAAGTTTACATTAATTTTATAAATACAATATTTTCTTATCTTGGGTGGAGTGACCATGCACACAAAGTAATTAGTTTGTTTTATAAGAAATAATTATATATGATAAAATTTGTTTTGAGGTTTTATATATATATATATATATTATTATTTGCGATTAGACCCTGTTGGATCACGCAAAGCACTCCGACTCATGTCTTGTTCCTTCTAATCCTCCACACCTCCCTCATCCTGTCCCCATGGATCCTCTTCCGCTCCTCCGTCCATTTTACCCCTGCTCTCTGGGACCTTCCAACCGAGCATCTTTCTCCTGTATGCGTGTCTATCTTCAACATCTGTTGAGTCTATTCCTGCGTCATGTAGGTCTATTCTGACTTGTGCGATCCACGACGTTGTTGATTTGACACCTTGTATATAATTAAGGATTCTGTTGGCAAGTCTCGTTAGTATATATATATATATATATATATATATATATATATATATATATATGTGTGTGTGTGTGTGTGTGTGTCTGTGTCTTTTGAAATTATATAAATTCTCTATAAAATGTTACAATCTTTCAGCTTTATAGTTACTAATATGGTTGTATTCTTGAAAAATTGATCACATTAATATAGTTTTCCCGTTTTTATACTTGATTATCTAATTATCTTTCACTGATTGTTCCAATTCTATTTCATTCACTTAATGCTTTTCAAAAATGTATCTGATCTCTGATGGTTCCAACGTTACTAAAAATTGTTGCTTCTTAATACTTAATCATTAATTCAATTGGGATTCATCATTCTATGCTTTTATTGGCTGCATCTGTCATATTTTACTGCATGATTGGTTTTTTGTTCATATTACTTTTCCCATGTAGCCCTGTTGTTGATCATCTGTTTTATCCGGTATTTATGCCTACTTTACTTACAACTTGATAGGCTAAACGTAATACATAAATAGAAATGTTTATGTATATGACACAGTAAATGTCATTTAGCCATTCACATGCCATTGCTGTACAAGGTGAGGTTGGGGCAGAGGGTGCATTTTCAAAGGCATTGATGCAACACCTCGCACAACATAACTGCTGCGTGATTCACATTTTCGATGCTTTAAACATTAATGGCCTACTTATTATGTCAAAACACCAATATGGTTTTTGAGTTTTACCAGGCAAGTCAATTGTTTTTATTGTTTACTTCATCTTCTTTATCTACTTGCGAGTATCTACGGAGTCCATGCAATCCAATCCTGTAAATAATCGAATGTATGTTGTATTTTAATTCTAAAGGAAACTATAAAGAGGATTTTAGTTAGTCTGTACACCTTAGAATTTGTTAAATTTTATTTTACTAAAAAAACAATATCACCATCTTTTAGACCATTTTACTATCACATTGACATAAGCCTGAACCATTTAATGTTTAACATTAAATCAAGCTAAAAACATACAATAATCTAACAACAGTAAAACAGCACCATTCTATAACAATTTTAAATAAAAACAATTTGATCTAATAAAACTGCCAATCAGGATACTTTTCTTAACTTATTTCATAAGTTATTGAACTGAAATATATATCATCACTGTTAGCAACCATTTGTTATTTCCTTGCAACTAATTAAATTCTTTGACTTATTATTACAAAGTGTTAAGATTATATTTTTATTCTCAAATCAAAAATAAAATTTCATTCAAGATTCAAGTATCACAATTTGGATGTATTTCATATTTACCCAATAAAACAATGACTAAAACTGATGTTCTTGTGTCAACAAAATATGCATGTCCTTAATAAGGAAATAGTCAATATATTTATAACTTAAATAGAAGGAACATCTAATAATGGGAAACATATCGCAAGTTTTAGGCAAGGTTTATAGTAGAAGAGGTTGGTGAAGCCAAACTTAGCTAGAACAAGTTATGCCGAGTGAATTTTTTTGTCAAATACAAATTAAATACCATTTTTTTCACATTTCTATGTAAAATTCATTTGAGGAATAAATTGTTAGAATACATACTTCTGACTGAACTTTCCCAATTTGACAGTTTCTAGTTTAACGCACATACTGCGAAGCAGTTACACATTCAATAATATCATTCTTAATAAGGCGAATTGGATTGAATGCTTAAATGCTGAATACTTATTGAGGATCGCTGTAGAGTTGGTCCCACGTAATGCTAAATTTAAATTAAAGCTAGTAAAGAATTATTTCAATTGCACTATCCCGAAATTTTGTCGCAGTTGTTCTAAAAAGACAAATGTAAGGATTGTATGTGGCGCTAGACGTACGAATGCTGGAATGTAACCCTAAAACATAAATTCAAAGTAAATTTCACATACACAAATTACTTTTCTTTACAAACTTTAAAGAAATCTACAATCGAGCTTAGAAAATATGTTATTCAATACTTTTAAATTTACAAGGTCTGTTCAGAAAAAGACCAAACTTTAGTCATAAAATCTTTATTACAATACTAACAACTTTACACATTCTTGTCTCTTTTGAAGTACTAACCCTCGTTTGCTATGCACCAGTCCCAGTGTTTTTTCCATTGTTCATATGCTCCTTTGAAATCATTTGGTTTGATGTCTGTGCCAGTAATTTCTATTGAATTTCTTTTACACTTTGAAAACGGTGTCCTTTTAAGGTGGATTTTATTTTAGGAAATAGATAAAAGATCTACTGGAGCCATATTTGACGAGTATGGAGGATGGGGAAAAATGGCTGTTCCATTATTGGCCAACCAGCAGAGACGAGTGAATTGGCGCGTTGTAAAATCCAGTTCTTGGTTTTTCATAGTTCAGGCCTTTTCTGTTGCACATCTTTCCACAAATGCCTTAAAACATTTACTTAGAAATCCTTGTTGACTGTCTCATCTTGAGGTACAAATTCATGATGAACAAGTCAAAGAAAACAATCAATATCAACTTCATGTTTGAGCAATTTATGCATACTATCTTCGGACATGGTGAATGTTGATAAACCCATTGTGATGATTGTGCCTTCATTTCAACATCATGTCCATATACCCAGGTTTCGTTATTTGGATGATAGTTTTCATAAAGTTTTCGTTGCTGTTAGCATGATAAAGTAATTCTTGGCTAATGCTGACACGGTTTTCTTTTTGTTCGCTTGTGAACACTCATGGCATCATTTTTGCAGACACTTGATGCATGCAAAGTTTTTCTGTTAAAATTTCGTGGTATGACCCAATGCTGATCCTGACTTCTGCACAGTTAAATGACGATTTCCCCGAATCACAGATAGAACATCAATTTTTTCGTCATTTGTTGAGGATTGTCCTGATCTTGGATTTTCGTCGGTCAATGTTCTGCCCGATTTGAAAAGCATACACCAATCATACCGTTGTGTACAGCTAACAAAATTATCCTTATGGGCCTTCTGAAGTAATGCCCATGTTTCACAATAAAGTTAAAGCAAAATTTAATGTTAAAACGTTGCTCTTCAAAGTCCTTTATTTTTAATTTTTCATTACGTAGCAGAGAGCTGATTGCACATGTTCACTAAACCGGTTCTGTTCACGAACTGATCAAATGCCGCAATGTGTCATGAGCCTCATTTTGTTTCTAAAGATGCTGCTAGGTGTAGCATAGCAAGTGAATTAAAAACTGTACAAGGTTTGGTCATAATTTAAAAAGTTGTCTTTTTGTGAACAGACCTCGTATTTTAATATGAACAAACAGAACAGAGCCTGCAACTGTTGTTTCTTTTACCATCTGATATTAGTAAGAACTAAACATCTTACTATAGGATTTTAGATAAAAAAACTTACAATAAAAGTAAGTATATATTTTTAATTCAAAACTGTAAATATGAAAAATATTATTCAACTCCTTTAAGGTAGGATCAGATGAAGTAATTCTTTCCCATCTATCTATGTTCGGTTAAGTAACGAGTAATTTAAAATTTCATAAATAAACTACCAAGTCTGCACAGTTCAGTATACCACTGTTGAGTCAATTAACCCTGTTTAGATTGGCCAATCAGAAGCGCCTATTTAATTTCAGTGACTTTCTGCCTATCATGAATTAACATCATACTGCTCCACAGACCTACTTGAATCATCACATTTCGCATTACACCTTCTGTAAAAAGTTTGCATTCTGAAAAGGCCATGTATTCAGATAGCAATGAGTTCTGCTGTATCTATTTCTATCCTAACTGTTCACCAGCAGCAAGACATTAGGATAGTGCAACATCACAAACTCTTTGTGCTTTAGACCTCATAGTAATCAAGCCACATATCGAGTCAACTATGTTTGGATATCTGGCAATTATGCCATATCCTCCTAATTCTGACTGTCCTCCACCTGTGAGACATTCAGAATACAGCAAAATCATTAATTGTTCTCCATCAGAGAGGCAATTAAAGTGCCACTTTATGGTCTACCAGAAGGCCTTCGCTAAAAGTTAACATGTGCAGGGTTATATCTGGATAAACTGCTTAAATCTTATTGTCCGTTTTAGGACATAACTTCTAACCAATCTGTTAAACCATAAACCAGTTTTTTTGTGTGTGTAATAGTAAAAAAAATTAAAATCTAGTGAAGTGAACGTAAATGACTATAAATATTGTGTATACTAATAACTTCGTGCTAATTATATATACTTTAGTGTCTCAACAGCATTGGTATTCTCAGCCATCCATGTCTACCAGACCTACATCTCAAAGTATGTAACTTTGATAAATAATTCTATCAGATCATCTGAACTTAACTTTAGAATTATTAAACATAATTAATTAATTCTTAATTCCTCGTAGCTCTAACATATTTGATCCTTCGGGTCCAAACTAATTATTCCAATTTTCACTCACAGGATCTGTGATTAATAATAATAAACATACCCTTATCCATTTTAACAGTATATTTTATTACTTAAATGCATTGAAATGTTGAGTCATAATAAAATTTATTATTAGTAAGATTAATTTTTAGAGCTTACCTTAAAGAATCCCATAGGACCGAGCTTCGCTGTGTACCAAACTATGTCCATCAGTCCCTATGGAAAGAAATCATTCAATCTGAACATTTATCGATATAATAATTATAGTTGTTTTTAAAATTAAAGTATAATTTATCAAAGCCTAAAGAGTTTTGAAATACAGTGCCAATAATCTGGTACATTAATATGCAGCATATTGGGGCATGCCTGTTATAACTGGTTGGATTCTCATAATTACAATCAAATGACCCAGGGAAACAATGAAACTTATAATTTATTTCAAAATTTGATTAAATTACATTAACATTTTATGATATTTTATTTATTTATTTAATTAAAGTTCAATGGGTTCAAATGGTTTATTAATAATAATAATAAATTTAAAGAAAAATATGGGTCAAGTAATGCCATCAAATATTTTCTGAAAACATTTATTTCAGTCATAGTTATTAACTATTTTATTCATGTTCCCATTGGTTCAAATGTTTTATTATTAATAATAAATTAAAGAAAAATATGGGTCAAGTAATTCCATACAATATTTTCGGTGAATATTTATTTCAAAATCATAGTTATTAAAAAAAATATTAATTAAAAATTAATAAATTAATTAAAAAGTAGCCTACAATACATATACTTTAGGCTACTTTGTATATGTATTATAAAATATTTTGAATTTTTTTAAAATATTAAAAAAACAAAATTATAATATTATAAATAGGAAGTGAAATTTTAAAATGGATTGAAAAAAAAACTAAACTCCGAAATGGAAATCAGAATGTAAATACAATACAGAATGGTTAGTTTCTTAATTGCATGATACTGACACCTATCAGAATCACTGTTCCTGTTTTTGTGTTTATGTGTCTAATAAAGTGATATCCCATTTCCCTACTGCATCGGGCTTTGCACTGGGAAATGGGGACTGGTACAGGAGCAGTGGTTCTATAACCACCATGACAAAAAACAGTACACAAAATCATGCCCCACCTCTAATGAAGTATAACTTTAACAAATAGCTTAACTGACCTTGAATTCTCCAGGTTTGGCGTTCATTGCTCTCGTTTTCAAAACATCCAATGGCTGAGTCAATGTAGTGGCCACTGCACCCTTTAAATGAAGAAGAAGTTAAAGAATTGTTATTGTAATGTTAGGATTTGCTGAAATATTACTGGGTATTCATTACACAATTACCTTAATCGCCCTGTTAATAAATAAAATTGTAAAATTAACTAGTAATAAACAATGACAAAGTCATCATTATTAAAACCCAAGCTAACAAGTTATACGTCATTTTAAAATTTGGATGAATTCAGAATCTTATTAGTTTTTTGTTTATTCAAAAACATATGATACTGAAAAAAGAACCAAATGGTTTGTGAGTTACTGTAAAGTCAGTAGTGGTTCAGTTATTCATAAAAGTCTTTGGAACAAAAAACTAAGTCTTTGGAGAAGAACAGAGCTTCAGGTTAAGTCAGCTGTTTTTGCTTGATCCTCTTCATATTCTTCCACCGAACTCTTCTAGATAGTAAGGATTCAAGATTCATTAAATTCAGTATTCACTGAATTAGTAGCACGATAGTCAGTCAGGACTCAAGCTTCAACAGTTTTAAGATGCACTGATTCAATAGTGTAGCTGTGTGTTAAGATTCAGTAATTTGGTCAGATTTAATGAATGACAGAAACTTTGAAGATTATAACTTTAGTAAAGAATGGATCATTTATATATTTAGCTCTTTTAAAGCCTAATTTTTAAACAGTAAATCTATCTTTCTTTTTAAAATCGAAAAATATTCTGGACCTTTTTTCAGTAAATTTATCTCTTTTTTAAAATAATAAAACATTATTTTAATTCCATTGTTACTTTAATAATACAAGGTACATTTTTGAATGTTTAACTTGTTTGTTCATATTGTAAATTATTTCAGTTTCGGAATCTTAATTTGGTGAACGAATCTTTCAAATAAATGAGTTTCGGAATTCACTTTCTGGTATTTTTGCATCTCTAATTTGTAATAAGATATAGTTCTTAATAAAGTACAAGGTGGCATTGGGAAACATGTACAGTCACATCATAGTTTAATGAAGAAATTTTAACAGCAGGCGACTAAACAGACCTTCATTAGTTCAGTGGTGATAAAAGTTAAGATTCATAGAAAGAGAACTGAAGCAGAAGAAAATTACAAAGAAAAGATAATTAAAGAAAAGTAGAAAGAAATAGAATGCTTAAAACAAACTTATAAAATGCTTTGTGTTCAGATTTAATTCATAAATTCAAGAACTGTGTGTATATTTAAATATTTACTTTAAAATTTTTTCGATGAATAGGGTAGTTAGAAACATTTAAAAAAAATTGTACAGTTTATTTAACAAAAAAGAGACCCCATTTTTGCCTTGCTCAGCAGACATACACTACTTTAAAAATCTTCAGTTGCACAAAGGTGGCAGGTGCAAACTTTGAATGCTTAATATTGCAACTAACAATCCTGCGGCCCGAAGGACAGCCATTTCTACTCCAAAAATTTTATTTCATATTGTGCAAAGTTGATTTTATATCATTTTTTAGTGTATTATATTTTTTTTAATTGGGATTTTTTCAAGAAAAAATGTTTACTAGTGTAAAGAAACGTAAATAAATTTTTTATGATGCGCAGTATGTTATGTGTTTTACACAAAAAAACAGATGACCTTAAACTTAACAACCCAGGAAATAGCGAGTTCTACATGACTTATCCTAAAGACAGGTGATTTTAGACCTAATATTCCAGAGGCCAGTGAGTTCTACACTTCCTAACTTGTGTATATATTGACAAACTGAATCTCTTCTAAACCATTTGTTGAACATATTTCTCTCAACAACACTCCAAGGATCCATGGGAAAAGAACAAACCTATGAACCACCATAGGTCTTACTTGGTGTGTGGAATAGTACTGATGTATTTGTGCAAGGAAACTTACGTGATTTTGGTAAAGAGTTGTTTGGCTTTAGTGATTGTTAGTTTGTGCATGAAAAAGAGGAAACAACTGACCTGTACAAAAAAACTTACTGGCACGGAGCTAATAATGGACTTTAAATCACAAAAAATAAGCGCCAATATTTGAATTTTAAAAGAATGTTTCTGATTTGGAAAATTTTCTGCAAAAGACTCGATCCCACATTATAAACAGGAAACATTTCGTTTTAAGTCAGAATAATGAAAACTAGAGATTGATGAATGGAAAAAACTAATGGTAATAATTAAACTCCTATATACTGGTCAGATTTATACTTAATTGCCCTTCATCCTAATGAATGAGTTACGGTGCGCCTTTATATAAGATACATAAATACCATAAAAAGCAATTTAAGAACTCAATTTAGAATTTTAATCCCCCAGCTGTTAACTTACAGCTGTTAAACTGGAGAGAAAATGTGTTGTAGGATTGTCTGTGAAGTATCCAGAAGACAGGAGAAGTATTTTGACTTGATCGTAGAACGATAACTGTCCCACTGTCATAAGGATCGCTCTGCTCGTCGCTGTTGTTGCACCAGAGAACAAACGTTTGAAACCTTCTTCCTGGTATACACGTAACAGGCCATCAATAGCGTGTTTGTAGCTGAAACAGGTTAGGTTTATTAGTCATGAAAAATAAAACTAATATATAACATGTACAGTACAAAACGTAGTAGTTATAAGAGGCACTAGAGAAACTAAATAAAAGAGAATGAATATAGCGATTTAGAAAAAAAAGTTTCAATGCCCAGAACAAATTCATTTTAAAGTCATAGCACTTAGTATTTTCATAATTAAATTAAATAGTTTTAATTATAATAAATTATAACTTTCATTACCAGAGTAAACTCAATAAAATCATACGGGATTTATATTAGTTGCTGTATCCCTAAGTATTTCAGTTTAGAAGCAATTGACAAAAATTTCAAAAACACTGACTAGTATAAATTTAAAGTTTCTCAAAATCGATGTTACATATTAGCTCAAATTTTACATCAAGAGTTATAAATAAAACCAACAGACATTTAAAATAAATACAAGTAAATATAAATAAATACAAGCATAAAATAAATACCCAATATAGTATTATGTGAGAAAGAGGTGTAAGGGAACACAAGTCATTGTTGTTCACAGCAATGACTCATTTATGGTCTAAAAACAGAACTACAGAGGAAGAAAGAAGCAGTTGAAGTTTTTAAATTTAACTGTTTTTGTCTATTAAAGTTATTGGAGTAAATGTACAATAAAAGGATTACAACGATCAAAGAGATACAGTTTAAAAAATAAAGAATTATACTTTAAATACATAATGAAATTCCTCTCACTACTAATACATTTTTTAAATTAATGTGTAACTTTCAAAGTGTCACTCCATACTCACTTTCTTCTTTTTTCTAATGGAAGTTTTATATCATTCTGCATTCGTACATTGACAAGATCCGCAGGTGTACCTACAAGGCCACCCGCTGCCCCTGCAGTAGCTGCCATACCTACACGCATAGCGAAGGAGATCTCTTCCCCATTGGGTGCAACTGCCTGTTTAGCTATCTGAAAATAATAAACATAATCTACTGAACTTTGTAACATATTTAAAGAAACAAAATTAAAATAACATAGATTAACTTACAGACTTAACTGTCCTCAATAATGGTTGGAGTGGACATTGCGGATAAAACTTCAGTAATCTAAAGTCGTAGTTTAATTTACAAAAAAATCTCAAAAATTTAAATAACTTCTCATATGAACTTTTCTTATACAATTTATTTCAATTATTCATCCCCCTGTTTAACATTAAACATTTTTTATCATATTATGTATAACCAATATGAATATATTACTCTCCTAATTTACCTCATAAATCCCAAACCTCGTGGTGGAGTAAGTCAGCTGCCTGCAGAGAGAAGCCGAAAGGCCATTGTACAAAGCAAACACTCCTTGTTCTTTGACGATAGTGCCAGTTAGCCTGAGTATCGAGATCTTTCCTTCTTGTTGTGTCTGCAAATGGACCTGTAAAATAGCAGACATAGAAAGAAACGTTTTTATTTACTGTTACAACAAAGCTACAGAAGCTTTTAATCTCTTTGCCATAATTCAATCTGACACAATTTTTTTCAAATCATTACGACAGTGCTACAGTTATGAATCCAAAACAATCAAGTCATTGAAAATCACAAATTTTAAGGATACAAATTCTCTTAGATTTAAATTATTGAAATTTTTTCAGGTATTTTTTCAAACTGTGATTTATAGGACAGTAATCAAGAACTATACTCAAATTAGCATATAAAAATAATGATACTCAAACTAGCATATAAAAATAATGAACAACTTACAAGAGAAAAAATATTAGATAACAGCGCTTGAACTCAAAATTTTAGGTTTAATCCACTAAGGGAAAAACACAAAAACAATTAATTCAAACTGTAAAAAATGAACAGGAATGCATGACTTTGTTCCCTTTTGTATTATAACTCCAAAAATTTGGGTAAACTCACTTTACGTGAAAAGCTGACCAATGTCTTTATGATACCAAGGATTGGAATTACAGACTCCACAGATAGAAAGATTTAGTTAATTTATAAATGAAAATTAACTTATATTACAAATATAATTTATTGCAAATAATTTATTACTAATTATTGCAATAAATTAATTAATATGAATTAAATTTAACATTACAAACAAAACCTGTATATGCACCAAATTAAATTTTAAATCAATCTGAAGGAAAACAGTTTTACTCACTGAAAGCAACGATGGGCTTTTATGGTTACTTAAACACTTATCCTACAGAAAATACCTTATCTTACATATCTCATTTGGACCCTCTAGATCCTTCTCATAAACAAATGGTTAACACAGAAAAACTGTTAGACCTCAATCCATCACACAATTTTCTTACATTATTTTTTGTATAAACTTAGACACTACGGATTCATAACCAATTTTCAGAATAATTTTCAATGTAATTTTAATAAAACCAACATGTTCTCAATGGATAACCACTTCTTTTTTTAGGACTTATTTTCTTCTATAGTGTATTAATTTATAAAACTTATTTTCCACTCCATTTGCTTTGCTTGTTATTCTTTTCACTCCTAAAAAAACACCTCTCTTGCAATTTTCCAAATTCTTTCCCCTCTCCAACTTACTAGTCCCTCATCGGTCTAAAAATCCTTCTTTTACATATTTTGTTCATGATTTTGGACCAATCACTCTCGTTTATTGATCCTTGTACAATACTCTTCCTAATACGCATATTGTTTTTGCTTACCTCTATATCCTGTCTGAATGTTCGATATTATTAACCCTCCATCTGTATTTCTAATGTATCCCATGTATTCCTTATAAAACAATACTGTACTGTCCTTTTACCAAACGAATTCAGGTATTCTAGCCAGCCTTGGACAAAATGTTTTTGCTTTGTTCATTCCTTGCTCAAGATATTGGTTATAACATTGCATCATATTAAAAAAATATATGTATGATCTTTACGAATCACCACTGAAATATGTTTTCACTCCAGAAAGAACAATATTGTTAAACAGGGGATAAGTAGTAATTAATTACTGAAAAACATTACAGTAGTGTAACAGAAAAAAATGCATGTACACGAAAGTTGTTGGTATTCTATCATTAATGTATAGTATCTTTCACTGTTAGTTAAAAACAAAATCACACCAACAAAACACTTGCATTCTAATTATCTCTTTTTAAACAAAGTTTTTAATTACTACGCCTTATTGATATTTCTGTGACGTATGAATTAGATAATGGTTTAAGCACTCTACAAGTCTTATCTCTAATGTGCTCTACACACAGACAAGCAATATAATAAACCCATTGAACTTTCATACTTTTCAGATGTTATTTTTTTTTTGCAATAAGTGATACAATCATGCCTGTATTGGTCCACATTTTTCTTGTACATACAAAACCGTTAAAAGTAATTTTCCATCCAGTATCGGTAAGCGAATAAGCTAAAAACCTACAAACAGCAAAAAATTAACAAAATTTTCAATTATTGGTCTACTTTTCACAAAGAAGTGTGTACGCCTATTATTAATGTGATATTTTTAAATGCTTATGATGACACTAAACTGTGTAGATTTGTATCCCAAACGGTATACTGTTTTGTTGAAATGACTATTTACAGGGCTATAATGAGCAGTTGTCACCCACTAATCTACTCTGAAACAGGTTATATCCCTTTACATTGTGTAGTTAGCAGGAAGGTACAGGTAAGCAGATGCGGATGCTGGACTTAAAACATTTACTTACAACCTAATCTCTAGACTTATGGTACTGTAGCTTGTTCCACAGGCTTGTTTGGCTATAAAACGAAACAGGACACTGGTACTAGAGTGTATGTAATGTATTTGAAGAAAAAAAATTGAAATGACATAGATAAACTTATTAACACATGTTTTGAAATGTTTGTACGAATATGATATTGTGTCACTGGTGACTACTAACAGTGAAATTTAGAATGATTTTGTTCTTAAACATTGTTATCAAACCAGGCAACATTTACCATTTTAAGAGTTAATATTGAGGGTTCAATAAACACAATGATCAATCAGAGAGTAGAATATTAAATGCGGCAGAGAGAATTTCCTTTCTTCCACAGAAACTCCTTACAGGCACACGAAAGTCACCATTAAGAACAAAAGAAAAGATTTCATCACAATGTTTAACTCTACTGAATTTTTGGACTATCAAGTCTTTTAAGCGTAGTTTACTAATTGTCCTTGAACTGAATATGTAAGAGTAATTGCGTTAAAAAAAGGAACTTTTATCAGAAAAGTTTTAAATCTTCAAAGTATAAAAAATGAGCAGTGCTGTGAGACTGTGATTCATCATAAATCTTGATTTAATAAATTTATGCTCCTAAATATCAATAATTTATTTCTGATTTGGTAGTGGTTACAGCTACCAATGTTGTCTTTTTTATTATAATAGTATTCACAGTTAATAACTTTTGTTTTGTTACAATTAGGTTTTGGTAATTTTTTATTCACTTGCCATGTTTTTTAACATTAATAATATACTGATTTGATTTTTATATAAGAGTAATACATTTTTTAAATAATAAATAAACCAGTTTAATATTTAACAACATGCATATCAATAATTTGCACCTTGTACTTGTAGAAGTACTTAAAATGTTTATCCAAAATATTTTTGACTTATATACATTTTTATTTGCAACAAAACTGTGGATAAACACATTGTAACCTTGGGACAATACTCCAGGCAGAGGTGATGGCCACTAATGACAATGATTCAGAGAATACGAAGTGGGCTTTTAAGAAAGCCTGAAGTTACATTTATACCACAGTCAGGAAGCAAACTGTTTAGCAATAAAGTCCAAATTAGTCTGGAAATGTTGTGAGAACCGCAATGTCCTGCTCTTGGAAAACTATGTTACTTACTTGAAATCAGGGCACAGGGATGGAGGACTGCGGGTAATGAGGAAGAGAACAGACTGGCTGGACTGGGATCTGCATGATAATTAACACATATTTTTGTCAAAACTGCTTCTTACAGTTCTGAAATATTTAAAGTATTCTTAGTTAATACAATAATTACTCTCTATATAAAAAATACATTTTTGCATAATAAGATAGCTTGTTGTTATATTTCTCCATTATCCAAAACCATCATCGCCAATTTAGATTGAAAAAGTGCATCTCTACTGTACTAACAACACTATGGAAATATTCAACCAGTTTGTAGAGTAGAATTTGAAATTAAATTACCAACAAAATAGTTTCTGTACACTGTCTTTGTAAGCTGAGTAGTTTTTGAGGAACAATATATATTTATGTAAAAATACAACTTTTTTTTAAGGCAAAAAGCCCATTGAGGCTATTTTTGCCTCCCTAACTGTAAATGTGAGTGTAAAAGTGTTAAAGTCATAAGTGTGTATTAGACTCTGGCACCTTTCTGAAAACCATGGGTATTCTCTATAAACTGTAATGTGCTACAACAGAAAAACTAAATTCAGGTAACATTCCTAACATATAAAAAAGCACTAATTTCTATTTTGGTATAACTCAAGAATGTAAAATTCCTGTTGTAACCTTATATATATCCAGTACAGGATAAAATCTAGGTATAATATAATATAATTTAATAATATATTATTAATATATAATTAGTACATTTCAAAAGAGAATAAAAAAAGAATTTATGACACAATTGTAAAAAGCATTATAACATATGGTAGTGAGGTATGGCCAATTAATAGCAGAACAGAAAGAATGCTGTTGGCTACTGAGATGGACTTTTGGAGAAGAGCGGCAGGAAGATCAAGAAAGGAGAGTGTGAGAAATGAAAGTATACGGAGGATAATGGACATAAGGCATACAACTGTAGAAGATATAAGAACAAAACAACTGGTTTGGTACGGGCATGTAAAAAGAATGCTGGATGAGCGAATTCCCAAAAAATCATGCAATGGCGAACACCTGGAAGAAGAAAACGAGGAAGGCCGAGACTGAGCTAGAGAGAGGGAGTCGAAAAGGAAATAAAAAAAAGGGATCTACCAGAAGACCAGTGGTGGGACCGCGATCGGTGGAGGTTGGAGATCGGAAGACGGCGTAGAACGTTGTAGACCGAATTATAGATATAGATATAGATATACAATTAGTAATACATTATTTATAATTAATATAATATTAATATATTAATTCATTAAAGAGGTATTTTGCACACAAACCAAAATGATGGCTGGCAAGTTCAAACAGAATCATCAATTCTATAAAAGATCTTAAAAATTATAGTATTGTTTCATATCTTAAAAACTATTATGAATATTTTTTTTTATTTACTCACCAACACAACTGTTCAAAAACTGTGTAAAATGAGCAACTGGAACGGCCACTGCCCTGACCTCTAGTCATTTTTCTAGGTCAAGGGTTCAGTAAATAAAAGTATACAGTGTATACTTTTACTGTATATCAGTGTGAGGGAAAAAATTGTGATATTGTTACTTTTTGAAAATTTTCTTCCATCATATCAGTGAAATCAAGATCAATGTGTGTGTCGAGAGTATTTTCATTACAAATGGAAGGTCAAATTTCTTTTTATAACTTTCTCGATATCAATTCTTGTTATCCAAATAAACAAATAGTTAATTATAAAGAACACATGCACAGAAATGTTAAGATTAGTTTCTGTTCCTTTAAGTGTTTTCTAAAAATAAACCTGAGTAAAAAATCAGATTTGAACGTAAAGTTGAAGCAGACATGATATTTTTATTAGCTAGAGTTACATGTAATAAACTGGATGCCACCTTGTTTTACTTCCAAATAATTCGGTATATTTGATTAAATTTTATATACTCATATTCATTTTATAGTTTACCCTTTTTTTATTCGAAACCTAAGATACAAGCCAAAAATACAGACTATCCAACCATTTGAACTAGAAAATAATCACAGCAAACAATTGACTAATTGATAACAGCAAATTTTCAAAATGTAACCACAATAATTTTGTTTATGTAAACTTTTTTTAAAATTTGATTTTACAATCAAAATTAGTGTTAAATTATGCATTAATTAACATTTAAAATGTTTAATTTACATAAAAATAAAAAAATACATGCAGTGATTAATACTAATTATGATGATGAAATAAGATTTTCAAAAATGTGTATAATTAACAATTTTTTTTGTTTTGGAAATTTGTTTAAATCACATTAGCGAGACAGCTGCGTGCCCCAATTATTATAATTTTACTGTAATCAAACCATTGATGTTGGCCTAATTTGCAAAGTAGTCAAACAATATGACAGCTGTGTTAGCTTTGTTTATTTAACAGCTGTTATTTGCCATCATACATTAACTTTTATTTAAATTTTAACTGTTGTTAAGTTTAATGATGTGGGACGGAAATATTCTCAGTAGGAAGGAATTTATAAAATATTTCTCCATATTTTCCCATTTTTTTGTTTTTTGTTGTTGTTTTAAGGTGAAAAGAACATTGAGGCTATTATTGCCTCCCTAAATGTAAGTGTGAGTGTAAAGTGTTAATGTCGTAAGTGTAGTGTTGTAAGTGTGTGTTAGACTCGGGTACCATAAGGGATGTCTAAATCCTCTCAATAGGTGCAGCTAGTCTGCACCCCCCTCAAGCCAGACAAGATCCCAAAGAATGGTAATTTATATACAAAAAGTTAGTCACTAAATAGGTTTTAAGTACTTTGTCAGTTCTATTTCTTCTAAAATGATCTTACACACTTAAAAATTAATAAAATTGCTGAAGTTTGTATATTTTATTACAAAACAACTAAAAATATTGGTTTATAAGTTTTTGAGTATAAGTTGCTGAGTAAAACACAACTGACCAATGAATTAGTGTAGTCTAGTCTTCCTTACTGAAAAATATTAACTACCTACTAACTTTTAAAGCAATTCTTGTTTAATTATTCAAATATTTAATTTCGGTTATGCCTAAGCCTGAATCATGTTAACTTTTTTATCATTAAGAAAACAGAAATTGTTTTAAAAGCAAGCAGTATTGTTAAATTTAATATAAGAAATTATAAATCGTCTGTTGTATATTCATGATCCTTTAACAATACAGCATCCTTAATAATGTCTCTATAAAACTTTAAACAAAGAAATTTGTTTTGTTGGTTTTATTTGTTCTTATTTTTACTAGGCATTTTAAAGGCCTCAGATCCTATATTTTATAATAGGATAAAATAATACCATAACTGCAATTATCATTTTCTGTGCTTATCAGTTATAAATATGGTACTTTACATTATTAAATCACCCAGAATTAAAGTGAGTAAATTCAGATTAATTTATTTTTTTAATTTGATTCTGAACTTGGTAAAAACAGCTTTCACAACTAAAAAAGTTGATTGCTATTTTTGTTTTGTTAATTTGTTAAAAAATAATGTTAGACACATTTTGTTGACTTAAAATAAGCTTAAATTCCTGTGAATTTATGGATTTTAGAAATATTCCCAGCAATCTTCCCATGAAATTTTCCTCGAGTTTTAAATTCCCAGAAATTTTACGTCACTAGTTAGGCTATCTAGATTTATATTAATTGTGATAGACAAATTATCTATTGGAACAACATAGTGGTGTGGTCTACATTCGTATTAATATACCAAAAAAATATTGCTTTATTTTAAAAATCTAATTAAATGTTATTAATGAGTTTCTACATTATTAGGAGGTCTTGTTTCCTAGTTTTAGCATGTTTCAAGTATCAAGGAAACAAAAATTATCAAGACATTATTAGAATTTTAGATCAAACATATTGATTATGGGATGTTTTCCAGGGCTTCATTTTTTTACAGCCAGTTTCTAGAACATTTATTTAATGCTCCAATAGTAAATGCTAGGTTAACATAATGGCTAATAAAATTTTGCACATCTGTTTCCAAAATATATTTGATCACAGACTGCCCCTAATCTCCAATTAAACTCTCATTAACTTTAAAGAAAGATTAACTTGGAAGAAAAGTAGCTGTTTTCAAACATATGATCAACATATATATTGTAACTGTTAAGTTATACTGATTGTTTACTTTGTTGTTTCTATAGTTACACTGTTATAGTTTACAAATGTTACACATTTTTTAGCACAAGTAGGCTATTAAATCTTTGGGGAAAGCAGCACACTCTTAGCTGTAGTATGAGGCAGATACTTTGAAATTAGACTTAAAATTTAAACAATACCTTCTTTACTGAATCTAAAACTAATGAATTCTTCATCTGAAAAATAATTAAATGACATTAAAGTTCTAATATTAAAATAATCCAATTACTTTTGATAATTCTTTATCTTGATCTACTATTATCATAATTTTGTACACTCATAAATTCAGTGTAAAGTAAGGCCTAAAATCAATTTACTGGTTATGTTGTTATTGCCAATAAATAATTTGGGAAAAACCTTGTAAACACAAAAAATATAATAAATAAAATTTTTAAATAAAAAAAAAGTATGCAATATTAATAAAAACAACTGAAAATGTGGTCATAAATCAAACTTTGACAACATTGCCAATTTTGTAAAACACAACTGGTTATAATTATTAATTTATAATTAATAATATTCAATTGACTGATATTGGGACATTAAATTAATAAGCATTTAATCTTTGATTAGCAACACAGTTGTTCTAGAAACTGAAATTGATGTTTTAATTAAAGATTAAGTTTAATGATGGATTAAATAATTCAACGATTTTTCTAGGAATCGGACATCAATTTTCTATCAACTGTCACCAATCATCTTAAAAACTGATTTTTGGAATTTTTGACTTTATTTTCATCCCTATGGATAAACTTGGACTAAAAAATGCATTGGGTCCATTATTACAATCTATTACTACAGAACTGATTTGCTACTATCATATTCTGTAAAATGTCACTGTATCTTTGAAATTTAACATTTGTAAAGACCAGATGTTTAATGTTTGGCAGAGTGCCTTCACAGTAGTATACGCAACCAAGTCACATTCCACCCACAACCTACCAACAACTGTCTTGGGAACCAAATGTACATCCTTGCAGTTATCATACATAAATTAGTCATAAAAAAAACCATTAAATTTCTTGATTTAAACAAAATTTTTAAACATGCCAATTTTAAATATTAATAATCATCTCGTTGTCATGATAATGCTAATTTCCAAAAAGTAACTATATTACAAAGTTTTTCTTATGTTATACTTTTTTGAAAATTGTATTTCATCATAACAATCATCATTACAATATGCATAACTTGGCACTTTAAATTTCACTGGGAATACGAAAGGAACCCTGACCGCCGTCAGATTCGGTTCATATTTTCAATGAAATCATGGAATTTTAATGCTGACTAAAATAAGAAACTAATATTTAAGAAAAATATGCAAGATGAAATAGTTATGAATTGTTGAAGATTTTGGATGGCTGCAATTCTACAACTGTTGAATGGATTTTAATAAATAACAAACTTGATTTATGGTTGTTTGGAAAGTAACGAATGTTTTGATCTTACGAGGCATTCAGTTCCCCCACCAATATCAAGTGTAACACATACACAGAACATTTTTAATTACCTATCGAAAAAATGTAAAACTCCTGGATCAGGGGTCAATTAAGTCCTGGATCTGGGTTATACCAATAACTGGATGTTTCCTACAATAGTTGACTTTCTAATTGAAATTCACTAATAAATGGTACAAAATCATTGTACAAAGTTTCTCACAAACAATTGAAAATATTTAAAGAGCCTGAAATAACACACTTCATTAACCAAATGAAAACTTTCTTTTTTCAAAAAATTAAGTTTAAGACCTATTGACAAAATAACTATAATAGTGGGCAGGGCTCACTATGGTTTCTCAAATTTATTTCAAAACCAAAAATTTAAAATTTAATACACAAATTTCAGTTATGAATCCTTACATAGGGAATTTTGATGCATCAACTGATTTTGAGAAACTTGGTCAAATTTTAATTAAATTAGCTCTTATAACTGTATTTTTTTATGTATAAATTTTGTCTAAATACTGAAAAGCTAAATTTTACCAAAGTTGTTGTGTGTGGAGATTGTTACCAAAGTTGTAATTTTTGACAGGTGTTATGTACAGAAATTTAATTTTTTTTAACTACAAGGGTACATGCTTGTACTTGTGCACATTTTTAGGTTCTTGTGAAATGGCTGCTCCAATAACAAATTTTTCAACTGAAATTTGTTTAAATAAGACCTACAAAGTTATATTATAGTTATTAAACACAAAAGTTAAAATGCTGCGAGTACCTAGCTAGCACAGGTGTGCACATAACATATATTATGTAACAAATCATGCTCCTATCATTGTTATATCATTTCATCGTTTCTGTTTATTAAAACATAAATTATTTGCTAATACAATCGATAAGTGGGTAATGATTAGTAAACATTATCTAATAATTAATATTTAATTACACACGCAATTACGCTTATGATGATTTTATTGTTCGGCCCAAGAATTTAAAATATTTTATTTGTTCTTACTTATAAAACGCCTAATGGCTTTTTTTAATAGGCTATGTAATATTTGCTATTCTTTCTGATTTGAAACCAATTTAGATACTAATATTAACAGCACGCAGCTGTTTTGCTGTTCATGGAAGTGATTTTCCAAAAAGTACCTTGCAATAACAAAATATATTGTTTTCTTACACTTTTTTGAAAATCTGTTTTATAATTACAATAAGTGTTAATACTTGCATAAATTAGCGTTTAAAATTTTCAAATAACACTGAAAATATGAAAACGAATCCCAGCCACTATTGCATTTTTAAAATGTAAGATAAAATTTAAGATTTTTTAAAATTTACAATTGGTGGGATTTTTAAACAAAATTTGTTGCTCGGTAATGAACTTGTCCAAGCTATTACCAAAATCAATTTCTGAACCAATTTTGAATAAAAACTGTGAATGCTTGAGTGTTAACAAACATACAAATTATACATACACACACACACACACACACACACACACACATATATATATATATATATATATATATATATATATATATATATATATATATATATATACATTTATATATGATTTCTAACGATTTATCAAAAAGTGATCCAGAGGTCAGGTTTGGTGTTCATTTTCAGACCCCGAATTTGGGAATGGCAACTCCAATAGTCCATTTTCAATGGAAATTTGCTAAAAAAAGGGACTTAAATCCAATTTCTTACAAGAAATGGGTTCATAATAATAATAATAATAATGTGTAAATTTTCCAGCTTATTTTGGTACTTCAGTTTTTTTTTTATCAAGAAGAAAGTAAACAGTCTTATAAATATTGTATAAATTTTATCATTTATTTTTTACAAAAAAACCATTCTGAAGTTTTTGATACAAAAAATAACAACAGAGAATCCCCTAACAATTAAACGTGAGAAAGTATCATTTATGATTACCAATCATTTATCTCCTAGATACAGGATTGGGTGTATTCATAATTTTCCGATTTCATGTGTTGCTCGAGCAAAAAAACAAGAATCCTTGGCTGTATAAAATTCTTAGAAAACCCACTTAAGAAAACAGCTTTGGATCAAATTCAATACCTTGAGCAAGTCCAAAGGGTGTGTACAACAAGCTGCGCCGGCGGACGCCAAGCCACCAAAATACCAACGAGATAACTTCTTTGCTTCTGTCATTCTGTTTATCTGTAACAACACAACCACTATCAGCTGATACAACCTAGTCAAGCACCGAGTTGTAATACACTCAAAGATATGACGTATTTTATTTTTGTAACTGTCTACTACTACAGATAACAAAGTTCAAAGTACACAGGGTGATCAAAAAGTTGGCTGATAAAGATGCATTATTATCAGAAACACATTTTTTTACATACTTAGTCATGCAGATAACAGTTACTTTAAAAAAAGCAATTCAATTATAACATCAATTATAAAGATTTTTTAAAGCGATGAAAATTAAAGACAGTCCATTTAACAAATTACCTAAACAATTTAAATCGTCTCAAATTCTTTACTAAAAACAATTTGTTATTGGATCAAAAATAAAAATCATGTTTTCTCTTTCTTTTTACTGTAATTATGGTAATTTGTTCGAAAACACTGAAACTGGAACTTGTATTGTAATGGGTGCTATAAGTATCATCTGCTACAACCTGTGAACCATTTTCAGTTGAACAGGGTTGTTTGATGTACAAACTGCCAGTAAAAGTAACATTAAAATAAACATTAAGGAAACCAGTAACAACTGTTAAAAATTTGTTTCATAATAACATAATAAATTACATATGAAATTTTTAATTTTTTTCAATGTAGAAGACAATTTTTTTTATAAGGTTGCATCACTTTTTGAATAATCTATATTATATTCATATGTCCCACGAAGAGGTTTATGCATTTGATCCTCCATTATTTATTAATTCCTCCACTGATCATTTTGAAACTATACATACTTTTTAAAGAAGGTACCAGAAATAGTATATGAGAATTGCATCTGGCTGATGTTTGTAGAAACACAATGGTGGCCAAAATAAACAAATAATGTCCTTAAAAATCTCACTGTGCTGCAGTATTAAATCAGATTGTTGAACAAAAATATATATTTTGTATGTAACGTTTTGTAAGTGCACCGAAAATAAAAACTCTTTATTTTTATACTTTCAAAATAGTTGCAGTATAAAATGTTTAATATTCAATATCTCAAAAACCATTAATATCGATTTTTTTTGTGTTTAACGTCCGACTATTGTGCACACTTAGGCTAATGCAGACGATGGGATGATTTATAGCATATGAAAATGCCAAGCCCGTTTTTCACAAAACACAAAAAAAGTTATATTTTTTAATGACAAACAAAATGGTTTTTGTATTTTCTGTAGGTCAAACGATAACCAAGTTATTAACAAAAAATGGAAAACATAATTTCTTGTTATTTGTCGACAATACCTAAGATTCTTTTTATTATTATTGTCTAAAATATAACACTGTAATCTGTTTAAGAACAATAAACAATATACAACTCTAATAAATGAAATGGCTTTATACAGAGTGGAGCCCATTGACAAACAGTTACTGTTAAATACAAATTAAATCGATTTCATAAATCTACCACATAATGTCCATTAAGTCTTTTATGTTTAACGGCATCACTGTCTAGCAAGTTCACTGCTAAGGAGTTTAGGTGTTTCTTCAGTCGTTTTTGATATTTTTTATTGAATCTAATAATTTCCATTCTGATGCTATTGATATTTATATCATGGTATATGTACTTATTACTGATGTAGTATGGTATACTTAAAACATATCTTATTGTTTTTGTTTGGAATTGCTCCAGCAACTCGATGTTGGAATTAACTGCAGTACCCCATAATTCAATACCATATGCCCATACTGGTTTTAACATAGCTTTGAATAAATATCAGTTTACTTTCTGTTGATAAATTTGACCTACGATTTAATAGCCAATATATTTGATTAAACTTCATGTTAAGTTGTTTCTCTTTCATGATTATATGCTTTTTCGAAGTTGACCTACGGTCAAGATGCGTATTCAGGTATTTCACATCATCATCCCGTGAACGTATGTTAACGTTCAACCTTGCTGAAGATGAGCTGGATAACGTAACGCACAGCAAACGTAACACCTAAGATTGGTTTTCAGTTTTTTGTCAATAATGTAATTATGCTTTGTCTTGAAGAAATATATATATATATATATATATATATATATATATATATATATATATATAAACCAGTGTGGTACAGGTTGTTTAGACACCAGTCAATATGCTGTGTCTTTGAATTGCGCACCTCAAGGTTGCATAAGTTCAGGACTGCAGTTACTGGTGTAAACTTTAATCTTCCTGTTAATTCCAATCCCTCCTCTAACTGGCATATAGTATGGAAAAATATATACAGAGTGTTTCTGATATATATATATATATATATATATATATATATATATATATATATATATATATATACACACACACACACACACACACACACACACACACACACACACACACAAGTTAAATAAAGCTTGTACAAACATCCACTTAAGATAACAAACAATGAATAATTACATAACACTGAAACATAATCTACTCATGGATAAGATAACAACTACATAATATATTGGGTTAAAATAAATTATCTCAAATAAATTTTGATCACACGAGAAGAACATATATAATACAACTGTCAGTAAAGGACAAAGAGGTTATAAAAGCTATTTTTGTTCTCTGAAAACGGATTTCTGTTGATAAACCTGTTAAAAAAATGCACAGAGATAAGAAATTATGGTTTGTAGTTAATATCCATACATATTGATGAAAAACATATGTACTGCACACTATGTGCTGCATAGTGTGCATTGAACATTATGTTGTTGTAGGGTTTCTCACTACAAGATACACAGTATGGTCACCGTAAAAAAATCGAGATTATAACTGATTTATCAGAAAAAAGCAGATTTTACATGGATAACTAGTGCATGTGTTTGCACATGCTAGAGAAAACAAAGTGCTCGATTTCAGTCAAATTTGGCATATAGGCAAAGTTTGCCAATACTTTGGGACCACTGAATAAAAATGGAGTAAAGTTAATTGAACTTTAAAAGTTAACAAAAATAGGACTTTTTAAAGTAGGCCTAAGCAACAACGATTTTGATAAAAAATTCTAAATTCCAAGTTTTTATTATCCAAACAAAAATCTGGTTTTGGAGATATCGACAAAATCAAATAATCAGGTTTATCAAAATCAATTCATCATAATTTGCTCAAATTTAGGGTCATGTAAGAAGGTACATAACTCAGTGTAGTAAATTTTAAATAACCGTCAAACGCAACTGAGTCAATTCTGTAGTTGTTTTATGGCTTCAGAATTCAAATAAATAGGGAAATTGTAACAATTGAGAGTTAAAAAGTTGTGCAATGTTTATGCATTATTTTTTTAATCATAAAAACAGAGTTTGAAAAACAGTAACCTACAATAATATATCCGTAAGTAGCAATTGTTTTTTGAAATTTTGTAACATACAAACATTTAAAATTTATAAACGTTTTTGACCACTGAAATCAGTAGTCCCGTTTTTAAAAATAAAAATATACCTGTAAGTAACCGTTATATTTTTTCGTTTAAACTACTAAATTCAAAACTTTTCTACGTATCTTTTAGGTTGTTTTAATAGTTTATATGTGTGTTACAACACATTAGTAATATAGCGGGAAAACAGACTTTATTTTGCATACTAAAACAAACCACAAAAACCATTTATTTTTCATAAACAAACCTATCTATTTATTTTTCATAGTGTTTTCTAAACACTATGCTAACTGAAAAAATAAAACTACAATAAAAGAAACAAACACCACTCACAAAATCAATACAGTTATTTCACGCACAAACATAATCCCAAAGTAAGAACGATAACACTAACACGAGAGAATGGAGAAGACAATATTAGGCCAAGGTCAAGGGCAACCTACAGTCAACCTTGATATAGGCCCTACTATCGTATATCATGGGCCTATCTGATCTTCGTTAAGATTTTGATTTCTTGTTTAATTTAATATTTCTTTTAGAAAATTCTAAATATTTCCATGTTGAGATTATCCAGACGAGTGACATGAATCTTGATCCTTACAATGGAAGTATGTGGTGGTCTATTTACAAATATCATGATAATTAACTACGCTTATCGCGAATCCCCATGTTAATAACCCCATGTTAAAAGTAGAGGAATACAGTATCAGACATTAGTGGTTTTGCGCGCGCGCGTTTCTTGTACTTTGCGGGATTCAGGTACTGGAATTTACAGCACTTCAAATTGTGGGCCTTATGTACTAGTAGTTAAAAAAACAAAAGGATCTCGCAGTGTAGGGCTTACCCTTTATTAATCGTCTGGCTGTCGCTCCACTACAGCCCTTTGACGCGCTCGTAACCTTTTCCGCCAATTTAGTCGGTAAACGTAATATTTGGAAAAATGTTACTGGACCAACTTTATTGAAAATTTTATGCTCTTTCTCCCTGAAGTGGTCAAAATTACGACAGGTCTTGCCGTTCAACCAACATTACAGGAAGTAGCCAGCAACAACACACTTAGTAGTCATCGTTAAATCAGAGGCCGCCAACTTGGAAAGGAAGTGAATAGGAAAAAATCTTACGCATACTTCGTTCGGACTTTATACAAGATACCTTCGAACCAAATTTCAAAACAATCGGTCAATGCGTTTGGCCAGAACTGCATAACAAACAAATAAATGCTGAACAGTCAAGTGGAAACAATCTCGCTTCGCTCGGTCTGAAATGTTTAGAACTGGATTTTATAGCATGAATTATATACTTTCTCAACGCTTTAGCATATGGAATTTTGAATTATTATTTTTTTTAATTTTTGTTGGTTTTGTGTGATCTACAATACTACTCTATATAAAGTACAGTAATCGATGTAAAACTATTACACAAACTTTTTCATATTCAATTATTTTTCAAAAAAATACTGTTTAGAAGCTACCAACAAAAAACCTGAAAATTGGCAAAATTTCTCAAAATCGGTTTTCCAAATTTATTTCAAAAACGCTCATTAATTTTTTCGATTCCCCTCAGCAGACGTCAGACAACAAATATAATTAGCGAAAAATCTATTTTTAAATTTTAATAGAGATAACTCCTCCCTACTTTTTTAGGGACATCAAAAAATTACAGTACCTTTCTCACATTTAATTCACAAAAATCCAGTTTGGAAGCTTTTCACAAAAATGAAAAATTTACCAAAATTAAAAAATTGGTTCATTAAATTTTGCACAAATTTTGGTTATATCCTAAATGAAAAAAACAACCAAATTAAATATTATTCTTTTTGTTTTTTTCGAATTTACTTCAGATCCGTAAATAGTTTTTATTTACAATTTGCATTTGAGTTGTATTCATAATGGCAAAAATTTCAGCAAAATTTGATGAATCAATTTTGAGAAATTAGCGTGATTTTACATTGTTTTACAATAGCTTCTGTTTGAGCAGATGGGATATATAGCAAACAATAAATTTTGTTTGGGAACTTACGAAGCAAGTTTATGAAATTTGATGAGTTGATTTTTAAAAGTTCTGTAAAAAAGACAAATGAATAGTTCCAATTTCAATAAAACTTATCAAGTAGTCGTTATATCTGAAAAACTAATTAATTTTCCCAAATCACAAAGGATTTTTTTTCAAGCTTGTTTTTGAAAAAATAACTTAAAAACCACAAATTGAAAAATCAATTATACAGTTATGACTCTTAATGGTTTAATGAAATTTTGGACAGTAACTGTAGTCCATAAAAGTACTAAAACAAAACATGGATTATTACAGGGATATACAAAACTAATATTAAAAATAAAATAAAATAAATAAATATAAAATTAAAAAAGATTCAGGTACTATAAAAAACTGGAAAATTGAAAACAATTATGAAAACTGGTTCATTAAATTTTCTTGAAATGTTTGTCATACATAATTGAAGTAAGTTTAATAAATTTTAAATAAAACAAATTTATGGTTAGGGAGTAAATTGCAAAAAAAAATTAAACCACTAATTTAAAAATTTAGAAAAAATATTGCATTTTTAAAACAATTCTATTTCTTAAAACAATATTGTATTTCGTAAAATTTAAGAAAAACCTAATTAACCGATTTTAAGAAAATAGGCCAATTTTATAGGTTTTTTATCCATAACCCAACAACCATGTTGGTTTTACAGTTTTTTTAAATAACTCCTGAAATGGATTTTTGGGACTATAACTCATACGGTTTATTTGAGCAGGCCTTCTTGGGACTACAATTGAACACAATTTTATAAAAATTATTTGTTGATTTTTGGAAAAGTTATTTTTATAAAAAGTTAGACAGTTAAAGTATTTTTACAACAAAACTAGCAGAAAAATATTTCCCCGAAATCTAGCATAAAATCTATTGATATTTCAGGGTAATAATAAATCTATTTTATTTCAAATTTACTAAACTGATGTGTACAGATTCAAAGATGAAAAATCCACTTTTTTGGATGACCCAGAAGAAATAATGAAATGTACCAAAATCTAAAGATTGATTTCTTTCACAGTCACAATACTTTCTCTACTTGTATAGTAAGAAAGTAAAATAGCAATTTTTGAATATTTCAGTTATAAGCATTGGTTTTCAAGCATGCAAAATTTCCACTTTATAAAGCCTAATAGAAATAATTTACAAATGACAAATGATGTATGACGTATGACATTACAACATAATTGTCCAAACCCATCAACTCTGTCATTCAAATCTCTTATCATAATAACCTTTAAGCCTCACCAATGCAATAACTATGAACTATAACTACATTTTTAATGTTAACTATAACTTTCTAACTGTTGCTGACTGTATGCTTATCAGTCCGGCAGATTTTATCTCATATGACTTTTGGCATTCGATTTTTAGAGGTCAAAGTCTAAGCTATAAAATAGTGTTAAATGCTAATTAAGACTGAGAACAAATTTATGGATGTACCATGAAATGACGACAAAACTTCCATACAATTCTTGGCAATCTTAAAATTATTTTTTTATTGAATTTTGAAAGATATTTGCAAAATAGGGTACAAAATAAATAAATTTGAACCTTTATGTTTAGACAGTAAGAAAATATTGGCGTAACCTAACGGAACGGCAGTTAGACTATTGGAAGATGGGGAATCGATGTTATACATAGTAATTAGACTCAAATCAATATACTGACCAGAGCTGTAACGACATTTTCACTAACCAGCCAAATCAGCTATAGCAGTATCCCAAAACTCTAATAAATGTATATGTACTTTTACATGTCCTGTCCTTATTCAAAATATGCTCATATATTATAGATTCAAACATACTGATATAGTTTTTGTTTCTTAAAAACGTTCTTTCAATAAAAGACATTTATTAAGGAAGATTTTGTTACACCATAATGTTGAATGGGTGTAAAATCTTTCATGCAAGTTAAACAAAATTTTAAACTAGAACTTTAGAAATGTATTTAGTATAAAAAAAATATTCTTTGGGAAGCTATATAAATAATTTATTCCATGTCTAAAAATTTATTTTAGAGCAACTTAATACAAAGTGTTATTCTATAATTTGTATCCTAGTTATTATATATACATACACATATATATATATATATATATATATATATATATATATATAAAATGTATAAAAAGTGTTCGGCGATGATAACCTTAATGGTTTTTCGCCAAACAAAAAAAAGTGTGTATGTCTGTATATATATATATATATATATATATATATATATATATATATATATATATATATAGAGAGAGAGAGAGAGAGAGAGAGAAAGAGAGAGATTAACAGAAGATGGATACAGGTTGCACTCCCGGAAGACCACAGAGAAGATATCAAACCTGGCAGCAGTTATCAGAAGAAGAAGGCTCAGTAGACTCCCAACAACGAGACTTGCCAACAGAATCCATAAGTATATACAAGGTGTCAAATCAACAACGTCATGGATCGTACAAGTCAGAATAGACCTACATGACGCAGAAATAGACTCTCAACAGACGTTGAAGACAGGAACGCATACAGGAGAAAGATGCTCGGTTGGAAGGTCCCAGAGAATGAAATCCCAAAGAAAGCAGGGGTAAAATGGACGGAGGAGCAGAAGAGGATCCATGGGGACAGGATGAGGGAGGTGTGGAGGATTAGAAGGAGCAAGACATGAGTCGGAGTGCTTTGCGTGTTCCAACAGTCTATACGCAGATAATAATAATATATATATATATATATATATATATATATATATATATATATGTGTGTGTGTGTGTGTGTGTATAAATCACTAGGTTTGTTTTGGGAGATTTGTTTTTATCACATCAGCAAGACAGCTGTAGGCCGTGATTTTGAAACACAATTTCTTGGAAAGCCTTTCTTTAAACACATTTTTTTAAATAATAGCAATAAATAATATTTTCATCTATTTAGCCCACATCATTTCTGTTTTCATTTCATGGACTATTGCCAACACTGTTCTGTTGGCTGAGAGAACATTTTTAACACGATGAAATACGTTATTCAAAGTGCTGAATGACAAACTATCATAACATGTAATCCACTAATAGAATAAATCTGCTAACCAAGCTTTGAGGAAGTATTACATTGAACAAAAACATATGCTTCTGTTTGCATATGAACCAATCCTCTCATGCCACTGTGGAGGCAATTTAAAATGCAAAGATTCAGAAGACATTATTTTTAAGTCCTGCAAGAGACAAAATGTTTGACTTACTGGAAATAAACTTTTGCCTACATCATGGCCTCCACAAGGTCCAAATGCACCGGAGGTTCCCGAGCCTAGGCGTGCGATATTTTCGAGGGTATATTAGAAAAAGAACTTTGGAAAATATTTAACTATAAAAATTAAATGTTCAACAGATAGTAAAACCAACCAATAAATAAAATAAAACCCATTCTAAACTTAGGGTGACCAGATTTTTCCACTTCATATAAAACACATACTTATTCCATAACAAGGGGCCCTCTTCAGATTTTGGGTCCTGTGATCGAAATTTCATGTGGGGGGCCATAGCCTACCTATACAACATAGTGATAAATTTTTAATTTAAGTAATAAGCAATACAATTCATTCACAACTTTTAAATAGATAAGGTATATATAAAAAGATGTGAGAAAGCATTTAGTTAAAAAAAAAAAAAAAATCAAGTTGGCTTATCGCTATCTGAATTTATCTAGGATCTTTAACGATAGCAATTTTAATATCTCAATTGTGTGGTACCATTTTTTTTGACATATTTATAAATTATAAAACAATTTCAATACATTTAACACATTTGTATAGTCAGATAAAATTGGGTAAAAATGTCAAACTTGTTATTATTTAATCAAACATTTCACAATAGGCTACTTTAATTTAATCTAACAGGTTTTAATCTGCCTCGTTAAACAATGTAAACTGACTTAATTAAAACAGATTTTATTATCAATTTTCAAGTATAACACAATATAGATTAATGACCACTTAAGCAACAAAATTTAAGGCCCCCTAGCTTTTTTTCTATTTTACTTATTAATAAATAAAGTTGAGAGATATTTTAGAATGATTACATAGTAAAAGCTACATTATTTGGTTAACAGACAGAATTAAATTATTTTTAATAATAGGCCCTACTTTATTTACTATGTCATTTGTCATATTACTTTTAAAATATTACTTGTAATAGTCAGTCTAATATTTGACAATAGGCTAAACACTTGGGATCTGCTACAGTAGTAAAAAATTTAAATAAATCAAATTAAAAACTAGGTTACAATTTTTTTGTTTAATAATTATTAAAATAGCCTATGCCACAAACATTTTATGTAATCACATTGAAGGAAACCCACTGATTCTGATTTCCTAACATGATGGTTAGGATGCAGCCTTGCAATAAACACATCTAGGCTTGCTAATTCTGGTTGACGTTCATACAACTAAAACAAAATTATAAGATTATCTTTAAAAGACCTGAGGTATCGGTACATGAAAGGAAATTTTTAATACAGTAGGTCAATCTTAAGGCATCTTAAAAACATATCTGCAAAACATAAAACCTAGGTCTAATTCTTTTCAAAATATAGATAGTAGTCTATTACCTATGTTTAACATTTATATCCATTCACAAAACTATGAACACCTAACCTTATTTTCTCAAAATTATTGCATTTATCTGAAGTAATATAAGTGCTTTATGGTCAATGTGGCTAAAGCCACAAATATGTCAGTCTGCAACGTCTCTGAGCTGTGCACCTAAAGGTTTTTAGTTCGAGCCGCAGTTACTCTCATTGCTTTTCTCTTACCATTAATGCTGATCCCTTATTCTTAATACTTTAACTGATAAAGTATGGATGATATTGAAATATAAAATTATGTTATTGCTTGGTAACTGAATAAACTGACACTTTTTTCACAAAAACAATTCATTACAAAATCAATTTCAATGTTACAAAGTAGAATAACCACCTGAAGTTGCCTGTAGGTTATGCAGAATAGATAAAGAAAAGACCTCCTCCCCAAAAAAAACCAGCAGGTGGCTTCCAGGATTCTGAGGATCACAAGCAGAGTAAGGTAATAATGAACTGCTAAAACTCATTTAAGGTAACAGTCTACAGAACTGTATCTGAAAAGGTTTAGGAGGTCTAGTTAAATAATAGATCCTTTGATCAAAGTTACAGGGGCCTCCAAGCCACATAACCTCAAAAGAATCAACTTAACAAGTTACATAGGACCTGATCTATTTTACAACATGTAATAAGCTTGAAATTATTACTTTATTCTACCATGTATGATGCATTGGCATCTGCAAGATGAAATACAAAAGGATGCTGGTTATTAACTACTGTTCAGAAAAAGAATTAATGTCATGTAAGGCAGTTAAGTTATTACATCATACACTAAAACAGTAGTTCCATCTAAAATCATTATTTTTAATGCACTACCCACTAAAATTATTGATATTTATGCTGTAGCAAAACTTTTATAAAATTAATAATTTTAAAATATTTTTTCTTTTATTACATACTTTATTATTCAACTGTCTACGATTAAAATTCTTATAAGTTATGATTTTGTTCAATTTTTAATGGAGCTATTTTGTGACATCAATGCCATTTACACAGCATAGAATGGAGTCGTGGAGCATGCATAATTTCATATGCCAATAGCAGCTTCTTTATAATTGCCATAATAGTAATTACAAAATTAGTAGCTTCTGTAGAATAATATTTAGAGATCATTAAGGTACTTTTTTTAAAAATTGTGTACTTATTAATACTGTTTTAAATACTTACACATATTAAATAAGCATTTTCGCAGGAAAAAATAAATTAGTAATTTGCATACAACTGTTAGGTTATGGAGATATTTATTATTATTTTATAGTACTTTCTACATTTTTATTCTATCTTCCAGTATTTACCTCATTATTTTGTATTATTACACATGGGCATGGAATAAAACATTTTACCAGATAAAATACAACAATAGTTATGTCTTGCAAATGCATATTTACCAAATTATTATACAGGTAGGCCTACATAAATTATGTTATATTAATAACATACTTAATATGCATAAACTTCTTAAAAAATGGGCCTACTTATTTCAGTTTATTATTCTTTTAAAACACCGAAATTTATTTAATAGCATTAGTAACTTTCAATTTGATTTTAATACAGGCCTTAATAGAAACTTCTTTTCGGGTCTTAACTGTATGACTAACTACATAAATTTCATTTTTTTTGTAGTAATTTTAAATTTGAACAATAAGTAAACGATTTTGAATAAATATTGAAACTTATAATTAATTTACTCAAAGATATAAAAATAGACCTAAAAGACAAAACTGAAATACCTTTTCTTCTGTAGTTATTAACTGTATAGGAATATTATGCGTAAATGTTACACCATTTATGTTAATTAGTAAGAGAAACAAGACTAGGTCCTACCTAAAAATTACCACTTCTGATTATAAGCTTCCTGTCAACAAGAAAAATGTATTTTTAGTAGGTACTTAAGTGAATTGCAACAATTTTTTATTAATAAATTACAATATGCATACGTATCACTTACAATTAGTTAGATCCTAAATAAGTATTCAGCTTTCAACACCCCAAACCGGTGAACGAACAATTTGTACTGCACGAATTTGCCATTTCTGTCCCATGCTTATGTCAATCGTCATCATTTTCTGATAAATTGTTTTGATAACCCGTTGATTGGTTCCAGCTGTTTGGCAGAGAGGCAGGTTTGTTACAGGAGTGCCAACGTAATGACAACCAAAATCGTCACTTCAAACGTGAGTGGTGCTTTCATTGAAGGCGGTATTTTTAACTCCGAGACAAAATTGACAACTCAATAAGATATACATTTATCAAACAAATTTAATTTTAATTGAATGGTCTAACTGTTGTGAAAGTTCTGTGTATATGTAATTGCTTGAATCAGGTATGTTAATTTTGTTTTATCAAATTTAGGTTATATTAATATACCTTTAAAATTTGGAAACAAACGAAATTTTGATTTTTACATTCAAATTTGGTATAAAATGTCAAATTTTGAGCTATTAAAAATGAAAAACAGAAAAAACCAAAATACACATTTTTGCTAGATTTAGCTGAAATGAACATTCTTTGTTTTTTGCCTACACGGTGAAAATGAGTTAATATAGATTACTTTTTAAGAGATTGGTAAACAATTGTGTTTTGTCATTTTACTTTTTTAAAATATTGGCAAAATTATTTTTATTATATTTAAGTTCATCTTTTTAAGAAAGGGATTAAAATTAAATATTTGAAAAAATTGTAGCAAGATGATGGGGTATTTTTTAAGGGTTTGTAGGTAAAACTAAGACTTTTATAAATTCATAATGTGTCCATCTGTTGGTAATGCACTTTTTTACTTAAACAATGTCACCCATCATTATGAAATTGATGAAAATGGTCTTTATAATGGCCCAAACTAAGGAAAAATATAGGGATTTATAACAAATTTCAAAACAAAATTATTTTTATTTTATCATTTAAAACTAAAAGTAATACTAATTCCAGAAAATGCATAATTTTTGCATATAAAGAAGTTATATAGAGCTGTCAAACCTCCAAGAGTTCAAGTTTTCTTAACCTCCCTCTAACTTTTGTTATTTTCAGTAAGAAAAATCATAAAAATTTATAAATCTAGTTTAGATAAAAAAAAGAAATAATTTTAGGATTTTTTGATATGTTACATATTTTTGTATGAATATGAACAAAAGAATGTTTTGAAAAATTCACCAACAAATTTAGAAGGTATTTTTATGCCAATTGACCAAGTAAGTAGAATACCATTCAAATTCATTTTTATGAACTTCAAAAGGAGCATTAAAATTGTATGCTACAAACAATGCAGTCTGCATGTTGTGTTCTGTGTAGTATAAATAACACAAAAGTCAGCTAATCCATTCTTGTTAATAGTTTATACTTGATATGTACATCATTGTAAGCATTGAAGTACAGGGATGACTTCTTCATTTCATGAGGTGTAAACACAGAAGTTTACATTTCAACAATCAATACTAATTTACAAGAAGAAAGACAGCACCAATGGACCTTAAAAGCATATACTTGAACATTCTATTTATTCAGTATACAATTACACAGTATTATGTTCTCTAAAATGATTACATGTACAATATTTTTTTATACAAATAGAGTTAATAAAATATGCTATGATTGCCTCAACATTATATTCTATATTAATCTGTGATAATATCACTGAACAGTCACAAAGTAGTACAAGAGTAGATAATTTCCATAAGTAAGAAGTGTTTTTTCAGAGTTCACCTTAGTTTGTACTACTTCCTGCCTTATACAATTTGTTAAATGAAGTGTTTACTCTATGAGATTAATAAGTGTTTATAGTATAATTATGATAATCCGACAGATGTGGTGGTAGTTTTTCGAATATCAAATATTATAAATTACTAAAGGTATTGTTAAAAACAATGCAAAAAAGGCTCTGGGAAAAAGAAAATATCCTCAATATTATCATTTTAAAGTACCTAAATTGTACAATATTTTACTAAAAGTTTTTGTACAATATTAATTTAATACATAAAAAAACACAAAATGTATTTCTCTGCTAAAAAAAGTTTATATATAAGGACTATTTTTTTTAACTCTAAATCTATTGTGAAGTGAATTGTTGAATGGTAGTAGCCGCATATATGGTGAAACGTTAAGCATGACAGTATTGTGCGAGAATTGTGCACAAAAACTCTCTGAACAAACTGAAAAAATTCAAAAACACATTCAACAACTGAAAGGTGATAACTACTACCATTTTTTGAACCATAAAGGTGTGTTGCTATTGGATTTCATGAAATGATGGTCTGCAATCAATGCAGATGTGTATTGTCAGACACTACATTAATTACGAAGAGCCATTCTGAACAAATGACTTCTGAATGCTTCTTCTGCTTGCTGTCTTCTGCAATTGTTTTGATTCACGACAACACATGACCACAAGACGATGTCCTAACCTAACAGCTTCTTGCACAATTCCAATGAGAAGATTTTGATCAGCACTACTGTATAGTGCCCAGATCTTACTCTGAGTGGTTTACATATACTACTTATACTTGGCTCACTCTTTGAAGAATTTCTGTTCATTATTCCCTACTACAAGAAGAAGACAAATAATAGCTTGTAATTTGCACGTGGCAGGATAGTAAATAGATGTAGCCATGTTCATGAATTAGCGTTATGAAGTTGAAAGTGGCAGTGTCATACCACTTAACAAGCCACATTATGGTAAATTCTGAGTTGACAAAAAAACCCTCTTATATATAGGCAAGATATACAAATATACACATGTACTGAACTGTTATTACAAATTCATTATATTCTGCATATTCTTTGCAAATTTATTGTACGTGATATTTATTACAGAATAATGTAACAGCTAAGAGACAGCTTAATCCATCTCTAGTATAACTTGAAAAACAAGATATGATGTCACTAGACAGATTAAACTAAAGTACTTATATTAATTTTATTCAAGTACTTATTGAAAAGTTTAGGTAAGATTGCTATGTGAATTAACATCTATGTATATACTGCATAAATGAGACAAATAAATGGTGCAAAAACATTATGCAAGCATTCTCACATTTGATTAAATTATTTAAAACAATTTCAAAAGGAAACATTTTAGTACTTAAACAAAATGTATATGTTGATATTAAAAAAAAAAGTTAGGAATTAAAAGAAAAGATAATTGCTTTATATCCACATGGCAGTATATTTCACAACTTATTTCAGAACTCAAAATTTCGTTTACTTTAATTTCGTTGCTCTGACTTAAATTATGAATCTTCATTTATGACCACTGATTTTCTAGTTTTTGTCAATATATCAGTAATTATAAATCATTAAAATCAGTTTATTAGAAAATCAGATTTTTAGTTAACTTTTTTAATCAAAAAAAGAGAGCTTGCAAATAATTTTTTAAATTAACAAATGTTTTTGATATTATAAACCTACAATGCAAATTTCTTTGATGTTGGTCAAGTTACTTAATCACCAATGTACGTGTGTATAACTAGCTCAGACACACAACTTCAGAGTTGTGTCAGTTTTCATAATGCTAGATGTTAAAAAATCCTGGTTTTAGTGACAACGAATATTATAATATTTGGTTACAGTGTCGAGAATTCCTTACATATATATTTTAATCTACATCTAACAGTATCGTAAATGTACTTAGACTTCCATAAATTAATAAGGTCTAACATATATCAAGGAAATTTAAATAATTTAACAGAAGATAAATTTTATTAATCCCATTTATGAAGAATAACTATTTGTTCACTCCAAAATAAACCAAGATAAATTAACTTCTTTGCTATCAATAGTGAAAAGGACACCACTTTGAAGTAACACAGTTCCTGATTCAGTTGCACGCCATTTCGAAGACTGTTCTCCTGTTTTGATATCCCAAGTGGTAATACTCTTGTTGTTCAGAGCTACCAACTGTCTGTCTTTAAAAAAAAGCATGTCTGTAACACTGAACAATACATTGTTGTTATTATTATTTCCTCAAATCATTTTTGTTTCAATGAATTACAAACATTAATAATGACAATGTAAGATCAACATAATTTAATGAAAAAGCCAACTTCAGTAACTGAATTTGGACCTGTAACATATGCTTAACAAAATAAATCAATTGTAGAAAAACAAATACAATTTTTAAACACAAAAAAAAACAAAATGTTTCGGTTACTACCTCCTGAAAATTTGATGACAAGAGTTATCAACAGAAAATCTAACAATTTTCTTTTTTTTTTTTTTTGTTTAACTATTGTGCACACTTGGGCTAATGCAGACGATGGGATGATTTATAGCATATGAAAATGCCAAGCCCTCGCCGGGAATCGAACCCGGGTCCTCGGGGTGAAAGCCTAGTACGCTATCCACTAGACCACCGAGGCAGCTAGCAAAAACAAAAAAGGCCTAACAAAAAAGGGAATGATTTACGTTCTTCTCCATTTAAAGTAGAATCTTATTATACTACTGCACCTTATGTTTGGCTTGTTAATTTTATTTAAAACAGTTGTAGTGTAATGTACAGCTTACTAAAGTTTAAGAACAGAGCAATTTATATACACTTATAAAAGACAATGTTTGTACGTGTGGCCTCTATAAATGTAAAAACTACTAAACCGGTTTTGCTAAGAATTTCACAGTTTGATCTTATTTCCTGATCCCCACAGGGGGGTGCAGATTTAGACGTCCCTCGCAATACCAGAATCTAACACACACTTACACTTACATTTAGGGCCTCAATGTGCTTTTCACCTTAGAATAAACTTTAAAAAAAATATTTCCTGGAGTATGTAGAGAGTGATCTCACCACCATATCTTTTTTCATTCCCTCTTCCATTACCGTTTTCAGTAACACGTCCAGATATATATGTACGTTTGTGCTCCTATGACTCTCTGGAAGTAATCCTGTATATATTCATTATCAATTTTATTACTCATAGAGTTCTCTATATATACACAAAGTTCATATGTACGTTTTCTATAGATGAAAGAAATACAGAACTCATTTCACTGAAAATTTCAGTTTATCTTATTATTGCCAGGAGTGTTTAGAGATTTATTTCACCGCCATATCTCTTTCTGTAAAAAGTTATTTTCTACTGACTACTATGTTCATAGAGTGGTTTGAATTAAATTCGGTTAGTAGTGCTGCAGTTATGACAATTCGATTTAATTAAATTCTGACTTTTATAAAATAAATGTACATAATTTCTCGATAAACTACAAACAACAGTTTTAAGTTCAAATTATTATACATTTTTTTCTAAAGGAACTTGCTTTGATGATTGCCTATACAATAAAAAATACTTATTACTGAAAAGGTATAAAAATATTTTCTACCGACTACTGTGTTTAGAGACTAGTTTGAATTACATTTGATAAGTAGTGCTGTTGTTTGAACAGTTGTATTTATTTACATTCTGACTTTTATAGTGAAAGTTAAAATACTCATATCTAGTAATATATATTATTAAGTTGGTATACATGCCCTTGAAGAATCATAAAACTTTCAGATGTTTTCATTGTTGACTTTGTCTGTGACAGCCACTAAGGTTAGACGTGTTTTTATGAGCTCGGCGATTTTCGTTTGTTAAAAGAAATGGATCAGAGTTTGTATCAAATTTTGCGTAAAAAACGGAATAAAGTGTAACAAAGTGTGTGATTTGTTAACAAAGGCCTATGGTGAGTCTGCTATGAGTAAAGCAAGAGTTTACGTGTGGTATAAGTGTTTCCAAGAAGGCCTTGAAGATGACGAACGCCCTGGATGCCCCAGCACATCAACAACTGATGAAAAAGTGAAAGAAATGGTTATGAACAATCGCCAAATCACAATTAGAGAGGTCGCTGATGATGTTGGCATATCGATTGGATCATGTCATGACAGTGTTTCCAATGTTTAGTGTATGAAACGCGTGGTAGCAAAATTCGTTCCAAAATTGTTGAATTTTGAACAAAAACAGCGGCGAATGGAAGTTGCTCAGGAGTCACTAAATGAAGTCAACAACGATGCATAATTACTGAAACATATTATAACAGGTGACAAAACATGGGTTTACGGATATGATGTCGAAACTAAGGCTCAATCGTCCCAGTGGAGACAGTCTGGCTTGCCAAGACCAAAAAATGCTCGAAAAGTGCGGTCGAACGTGTAGGTTATGCGCACTGTGTTCTTCAATATTAATGACATAGTGCATCATGAATTCCTGCCACCAGGTGAAACGGTCAGTAAGGAGTACTACCTACAAGTTCAACGCCATTTGTGTGAAGCAATCTGAAAAAACGCCCAGATCTGTAGAAAAACAAATTCATGGCTTTTTCACCATGATAATGCACCAGCTCACACTTCATTGCTTGTTTGTATTTTTGGCCAAAAATAGTACTGTAATGATGGCCCAGCCTCCATATTCGCCCGACATGGCTTCGTGTGACTTTTTCCTATTTCCAAAAATAAAGAGAACCTTAAAGGGCCGTTGTTTTACAGCTGTAGATGACATTAAAAGCGCATCGCTGAAAGAACTAAAGGCTATCTCAAAGATTGAGTTTGAGAAGTGTTTCGAGGATTGGAAGAAGTGCTGGTACAAGTGCATAATCTCCAATGGGGACTATTTTGAAGGCGACAACATCAATGTAGAAGAATAAATAAATATATATTTTGTTCAAAAAATTAAAATTCTCGTTACTTTTTGAACATACCTCATATACACTCAAAATATCGTTTAGAGTACATTAATGTGTAAAATAAAATTTTTTTCTCCCTCTGAGTAATGCCAGCTAATATAGCTAAAAGAAAAAGAAATAGATCAGCTATCTGAAATACATTCAAAATTAACAGAGCAGTGAACACTATAACTAAAACTATTCATAACATGAACTATGCATAATGTAAAGTAATTTTCTGTTCCTTGTGATTCAAGTTATCAAGTCAACAGAGTACATTGTATATTATTCAATTGTTTATAGTTAATAGAAACACCTTTTTACATACTTAATCATTTAATAAAAAAAAAAAAAAATTAACCATAATAATTCTTACCTTTCTGATATGAAATGATAATTTTGAAGAATTTTATGTTGTTTAGTCAATAAATTCAAAGCTGCTAACACTAACAACTTCTTTGCTTTATTTTGGACAATCAGAAAAAGTATGTTCTGTAAAAACAAAAACAATAGTTATAGATCAAAATTATTTTAATATTTGTTTTTTGCTAAAGTTACTCTGAAATATTTAATAATTAGCAAATACCATTTCCAAGCTCACTATGCTCATAACAGCTATTTTATGGAATAACAACATAGTTATACAGCTGATACATTAGTCAAAACAGTATTTGTATAACTGCTCATTTTACTAATTTACTTTGTAGCCCTGTAATGTGGTTTGATGATGGTTATGATAAAACTATGATTTTAAACTTCTATTTGTAATTTAATAATCAATTAACGTAAATCTGCAGTTCATATTGTACTCTTCTCTAAATTTCGTAAAATAGACTATTTCAACTTTTTTTCAAATATTAAACAATAAACCCATGATATAAAGAGAACTCAGAATACAACTCTGTGGTTTAACTTGTAATTCAAATATTAAAATAATTTACTCTAAGAAATATATATATATATATATATATATATATATATATATATATATATATATATATATATATATATATATTTATATTATATATATATATATATATATATATATATATATATATATATATATATATAATATATTTATATACAGTGTGTCCAACGAAGAAGTTTGTACATTTGATCCTCCATTATTATTATCAATTGATCATTATGAAACTAGACATACTTTATAAAAAAGGTACCAGAATAGTATGTGTTCAACAATCTGATTTAATACTGCAGTATGGTGAGATTTTTAAGAGGGATAGTATTTAGTTATTTTGGTCACCATTTTGTTTCTACAAACATCAGCCAGATGGAATTCTCACATACTATTTTTGGTACTCTCTTTATAAAGTATTTATAGTTTCAAAATGATCAAAGAGGAAATAATGGAGGATCAAATGTGTAAACCTCTTTGTGGGATACACTCTGTGTGTGTGTTGCAACGGTATTTCTTTTTTTAAGTGCACCGCCTATCAGCAAGAATTCCACAGTAATATAAATTTTAAAAAGTGTAACTTATTTCGAACGCCACAGTTGTACGTTATTCTCGGCAATTCTTAACGTTCCTCAACAACTGTTGCCTGCTGCGTCGGATATCAATTACCCTTCTGGTATGGTTGTTACGGATAACTATACATAAAACCGAAGTGTCGATAATACCAGCTTATCCACACTTATTTGTAGGACTGGTTATTCGTCTTTAAAGATGAATAATCCTTCTCGGGTTGTAGAGTTCGTCGAACTGATTCACAATTGTTTAGTGCGGTAGTCTAATTGTTTCATTAATAACAATTCCTGATATTTTAAATTGAACTTTGTTTATTATTGAAATTATACAAAACCTTTATTTCTATTTTACTTTTCTAAGTTTCCTCAACTTTAAATCCGTCTTCTATATCTTTTATATTAAATAATAATAACCCTTAAATTTTTTGTTTTTCTTAATTTATTTACAATGGTGTTTCAATTTATTTACTTTAATTTGATATATGATCTTATGATAAATATACCCTCCTCGGCATTGAACTTAATTCCATTACTACCAATATATAATTATCTTATCTAGGATTTACAACACCTACAATTTTTTCTAACGATTTAATATTTTGTTGACAAATTAACTTGTATGAATTCTTAACTTTAAATGATAATTAAACTGAAAATTAGTCTCCTTAATTTTATATTCCGGGGATACGATTTATGGAATTCTACTGCTTCTTTTTTATCTTACATCTGTTCATGATTAATTTATTTTCCCTTATATATATATTTTTTGTTTTTCTTGTTTCACACCTTTCTAGTTATACTCTATTTCGGATTATCCCCCTACCATTTAAATTTAACTTTGGGATCTTAATTTGTTTATTTATTATTTTGTAATTTCCTTTAGGATAAATTTATAACATTAAGCATATATAATATTTAAATAGTTGTTATGGAACTTTATCATTCAATTTTTAATTAGTAATGATTTTTGCTCAATTTAACTTATATTATAATTGTTTATTTTAAATTGTGCAAATTGGTTGACTGGATATTTCTCACTCACTTCCTGAATAAGCAAGTACCGATTAAGCTAGTATTGTTGTTTAATGGGATTTGTTGACAGTACCTGCTATCATCCTGACGTCCCGAATTTGTTCCTGGGCGATGTCGAGTTGAATGAGTTGGTTTCCTGGCTTGTAGACGTTCTCCTGATCCTCAAGGATTGTGGATATCCCTTCTGACTGGTTGGCAATTGATGAAAGTGTGATCCTCAGGCGTCCCGGTTATTGCGCGTGCTGACTTACGATTTTTCATAAATTTTTTATTTTAATTTTATTTTGCGAATTTCGTACTTTGCTAGTTGCCTCTACTTTGGTCCACTAATTTTGTTTATTTTACTTTTTACTATATATTAATGTCGTCGACTTTTTAGTTTCATATTTTGAAAATTTAATAATGATTTTCCCTACCACATTCACACCAGATATTCTATAACTAATTCTGGGTTTTATTTAATGCATAAAACGAATTTAACCAAAACTTAAAGTAAGCCCAATCTAATCTAATTTATTCTGATTATTTAATTTAAGTACTTGGCTTTTATTTTTATTCTAATTTCTACAGTTCCAACCTTTAAGTTATATGATTATTTATTAAAAACATTATTTTCCTATATTCGTTAATTATTTATAAACTATTAGTTTTTTCGAAAATTTTTATTATTTCAATTTTATAGGCATGGTTTTATTATAACATAAACTTATTCCATTCCGAAAATTTTTTAAAATCTATAAATTTTTCTTTTTATGGAAATTATTATAAGTCCAGCAGACGTATTACTTTTGACTTTGCACTTTATACTGGTCGATCCCTTGTTTGCCTGCCCGGTCTTATCTGTAAGCAAGCCTCGTTTATTTAAACAATGCATACTTGACCGGATGGCCAACTCCGAATGAATTTAACTATTTTAAATTTGTTGAAATGAAACAAATTTTTCTGCCTAACATTATTTTGTATGATGTAGCAGTAAAATTCCGTTTCAGTATGTGTGTTTTTTGAGATGCCAAAAAAAGATGGAAAAAATCTTTTATAGACTACCTGGTGTAGGGTACGCACTTCCCCAGAGTGTGGGACACAAATTAAGTCCAAACTTAAGCTCAAACTCAAGTTAAGATATATTGTTACCCACTAAAAAAAAACCACCAAAAGCATTCCTCTTCTGTAAACCCCCCATGGAACCGCCGCCAGGCATTATTTCGTGGGAAGGCTGACCGCCTACTCTTCTACAGCATTGGCTCTCCTTTCTTGATCCAGCCCTCAACCTCTTCATGACCACTGCAGTGAATCCTGCAATGGCCCTCCAGTTGGCCTCTGAAGCCATCATTGTTGCAACCAGACTTTCCGGTGCAATGCTGCCTCACAGATATGTTTGCAGCCTCATCTTTTCCTCGTCAAATCTCCGACACCGGAAAAACATATGTTCCGCATCTCCGGAGGGGACAAGCTGAAATGAAACAAGTAAGCCCGGAAGCAACCATGCCCAGTGAGAATCTGTGTGAGATAGAAATCCACCTCCCCATAATCCCTGTTGCACCAATCCTGGATGTTACCTATGAGTTGGTATGTCCATAGTCCATTTGTTGATTCATCCCACTGTCGCTGCCATGTCTCCAGGGTCCGATTTTGCTCCTCTGTAATTGCCACTGTATGACTATACCGTGGCTCAGCACTTTGTTTGCGCCAGTAGAGCCTCGCTCTTTCATCAGCCATCAGCTCCATTAGCAGTTCGCCTGCCACTACGCATGCAGTGTTGTAGGAAACTGTTTGGTAACCACTCACAACACACAGCAATGCACGGCGGTGCACCGCATTAACCTTGCGCGCATAACTGCGACCATCATAGCCTGGCTTCAAATTGGCGCTCTGTAAAGGAGCACTGAGCTTACTACCCCAGCCAGGAGTCGGCGGCGTGCTTGTCTTGGACCTCCCAGATTCGGCATGAGCCTAAAAAGGGCTCCTGACACATTCACCGCCTTTTCAGGAACTGCCTTGAGATGTTCCCTGAAGTAGAGTCTCGCAACAATCCACACACCAAGGTATCGAAGGGCTGGGATGGAACTTATCTGCATATCTCCAACTGTAAGAGTTACTGTTTCCCTCTTTTTCCTGCTGGTCACAAGCACGACCTCCATCTTATGATCGACGAGCTGCAAACCCATAGATGTCAACCATTGACATCACTGCCTAGTTGGCCCGAACCTTGACATCTTCCAAAAACTTCCCCTCAATAACCACCACAAGGTCATCAACGAATGCAAAGACTTTTACACCTAATGGTATGCTGACTCATAAGACCCCATCATACATGATGTTCCAAAAGAGGGGTCCAAGCACAGAGCCTTGTGGTGCTTGGACCTCTTTTCTCCTTCCTCAGTGTCATACATGAGAGTTCTATTTTCAAAGTAACTCCCTACCACTTTCTGGAGATACACTGGAACTCCCATGCTACTTAGGATCTGCAATACATTACTCCATCGTGCTGAGTTGAATGCATTTGTAACGTCCAGTGTGACAATGGCGCAATATTTTTTAGCACCTCTTCTCCACCTTTTGCCTTCAGTAGCTTCCCTCGCTTTAGTAATGACACTGTTAATACCATCAATGGTAGATCTGCCCCTCCAAAATCCGTATTGATCTTCTGAAAGCGCTTCTGCGCCTTCATCAAATGGTTCAAGTTGAACATAGACAATCCTCTCCAGAATCTTCCCCGCTGTATCAAGTAGACATATCGGTCGATATGATGATGGTGTTTCAGGAGGCTTTTTCATCTTTATGTGTGTATGTGTGTGTGTGTGTGTGTGTGTGTGTGTGTGTGTGTGTGTGTGTGTGTGTGTGTGTGTGTGTGTGTGTGTGTGTGTATGTATGTATGTATTCTACATTTATTCTAATCAGCTGGGCTAATGGTTGTTTATGAAGGATTGATCTATGTCAGCTAGTTAGACCAATTCTATGTGAGTCAATCAAAGTTCATATAAAGAGCTACCAAGTAAGTTTCCTTCATTTTAACTTCAGACTTGGAGCGGGAAGGACTTCAAAGATGCCAGATATTATTTTTGTGAAATGTCGGAACAATGTTTCTTCCAAAAACAATAGTGCCGAACAGAAGTATACCATTTTTTAATGTGATTCATATATATATATATATATATATATATATATATATATATATATATATATATATATATATATATAAATTATTGTTTCCCAACAACGAGACTTGCCAACAGAATCCTTAAGTATATACAAGGTGTCAAATCAACAACGTCATGGATCGCACAAGTCAGAATAGACCTACATGACGCTGAAATAGACTCAACAGATGTTGAAGACAGGAACGCATACAGGAGAAAGATGCTCGGATGGAAGGTCCCAGAGAATGAAATCCCAAAAAGAGCAGGGGTAAAATAGACGGAGGAGCAGAAGAGGATCCATGGGGACAGGATGAGGGAGGTGTGGAGGATTAGAAGGAGCAAGACATGAGTCGGAGTGCTTTGTGTGATCCAACAGGGTCTATCGCAGATAATAATAATAAATTATTGTTGGTGAAAAACACTAAACTGATTGACATTAATTGGTAACTATGTGAAATATACAGTAAAGAAGTGACAGCTGAAATGAAATGAGGTGTTTGTGCTATACGTATAAAGATAGCAGCACAATAGTTGAAGATTGAAGTGACCGACACACATTTTGACAGCTGAGCTGGTCAACAAAATTAATATCAAGGTTTATGAACATTGTTATTACGTCATAATGTTGCTTAGTTTGAGTTCACCATTCCACGGGACTCATTGATCGGAGTTGCAAGTTAGAAGTTAGACTACTATTAGTTTTGTGCAAGATGGGTTATGGAAATTAGGACCTAAATAAACACAAAACTCAGCTGATTGCAGTCTCCTTGATATTCCTTAAAGTATACAAGAAAGAGAACAATTATATTTTTCATTGTATTGTAACTAGGAGATTAACATGCTTGGATTAAGCATGTTAATTGTGAAGAAAATACAAAAACAGTCCATGGAATGGTAACAAAACTGTTTAGCCAGAAAATTCAAAAAGTGTTTCCAATTGTATGCAAGGAAACTGATGGCTACAGTTTTAAAGAATAGAGAAGGTGTACTAAGAGTTGATGTTTTGGAACATGGTTCAACAATAATGTCTGAAAAATATTGTAAAACAATTCAGAAAGTATGTAAGGAAAATCAAAAACAACTGCTGAGGAAAATTTAGTGCTCAAGCCTACATAATAATTTAAAAATTTAACGAATTTATGACAATGTCTCCTGACCAATAAATTCAGCCAATAAAATAAATTTGGCCAATAAATTCAGGCGCTCTTACAAGGTTTTCGAAAATCCACCTCAGGTCTTCGTGTCAAGTGACTATCACTTGTTTCTTCAACACCTGCCTTCTTCACCTGCCTAGCAACACAATGCTTTGATGATGATACGGAGCTTTAAGTAGGAATGAGTGAATGTTTGAAGTCATAGTTGAATGACAATGGAATTTGTAAACTTGTTTATTGTTATGAATAAACCCCAATTTGAATAGTAGCTATACAGAAAAGTATCATAAAAATGTAGCTTTAAAGTATATATAATAAACATTTCCTACTTTCACTTGGATTTCTTTTTTTCTTTTTTTTTTTTTTTTTAATTGGGAACAAATTTAGTTCTAAACTAAGTTTTTATCTTCATTCCTGTGTTTAATAGAAAAACAACAACATGTATTTCCTAAAGGCACTTACAATATATGTACCTAGCAAAATATGTAGGAACTATAAAATATGAATGAAATGACATAAGTTATTATATATATATATATATATATATATATATATATATATATATATATACAAGGGCTATCCACAAAGTAACAAGTTTTAGAATAAAAAAAAAAAAATACATGTTGTTTTTCTATTACATACAGGAATGAAGATAAAAACTTAGTTTAGAATTGAATTTGTTCCCAATTTGAAAAAAAAAGTAAGTGACATTATATATATATGTCATATATATATATGATTATTATATATATATATATATATATATATATATATATATATATATATATATATATATAGCCGCCTCTGTGGCCTAGTGTATAGTGTACTAGGCTTTCACCCCGAGGACCCGGGTTAGATTCCCGGCCAGGGCTTGGCATTTTCATACACTATAAATCATCCCATCGTCTGCATTAGCCCAAGTGTGAACAATAGTCGTACGTTAAACACAAAAAAAAAAAAAAAATATATATATATATATATAATTTATAAGTGTTGTGTATGCATGTTTAGCTTGTTTACTGCAGGGGGTGCAGACTAGCTGCACCTATTGAGAGGATTTAGACGTCCCTCGCGGTACCCAAGTCTAACACACACTTACACTTACGACTTTAACACATATTTTACACACTTTATACTCACACTTACATTTAGGGAGGTGATAATAGCCTCAAAGTGCTTTTCACCTTAGAATAACAAAAAAAGCTTAAACTATAAACTAGATTCCTAGAAACTAACAATGTTGGAACTGCTACATCATTCAGAATGTTTTTTTCCAATATTTACACCAATATTAAAATAACTTTAATGTACAACATCAATATATTAATAAAATTATTTATAAATATATTATCAAAATTATTGTCAATTAAGTTATATAAAATAAATATATAAATTAATTTATTTTTCAACTATACAGGCTAGGTGAAAAGTCTAAAAATGGCATTTTTATATGTCAGTTAAATTTGAAGAGAGACACACGTATGGAACCTACTCAATTACAAAACCATTTCAGGATGAGTTAAACAGGCATTTTGAGTTGGTCTGCCATCTGGAATATAACTTTTAAAAAAATAGGAAGGTGGTCATGTGATACTTGAGTTAAATATGAAATTTCAAATGAAACACAATGGTGAAAACTGCATATATCCGTATATGACAACCATTTCGGAGATACAGAATTCACATTTAAAAAAAAAATAAAACACTTCAAAGAAAAATGAAAATAGTAGTGATTTTTTTAAATTTTATTTGCACCTGCCTTTATCGACAATATTCTCCAACAAAAGATTAGCTAAAATTCAAAATATCATAAAGCGTTATTATTTATTTACAGTTTATACAGCATGATTATATGCTAACAATAATAACGTTGGATCCCTTCATTGTTAATTATTATTGTTATTATTTATTTCCATTTATTCCTTCATAGTACAAAATTTTACACAAGAGAAGGACCTATATGGGGCATTAATACCCGTGTATTTAGGATGTTCCATAAAGTTAACATTACAAAATATCAAAATTTTTAGATTTAAATAATTTGCGAAACGTACCTCACATACAAATACATTAAAAAATATGAGGTTTGTCCAATAAATACGCGAACTGGTCGAATATGGTGGCCATTACGGAGAGTTAAGCCACGCCCACTGGCCTCACGTGTTGTCTGGGACCCAATGAGCCGTCAGTGCTTGGCAGAACGTTACGCTGTGCGGATCTTGCGAGTAGAGTTATTTTTAGTTTTGCATTATTTTTTTGTTCGTCGATATGGAAATTGACCAATTCACTGAACAACGAATTAACATAAAGTTTTTGGTAAAGCTTGGTAAAAATTACCAAGAAATTGCTGAAATGTTGAGAGTTGTTTATGGTGATAATGCTATGAAGAAAACAGCCATTTTCAAGTGGATTAAGCGCTTTAAAGAAGGTCGAGAAGACACCACGGATGATGCAAGAATTGGACGACCTTCAACCTCTTGTGTGCATGAAAACATTGATCGTGTGCGGCGTCTTGTCCTTACTGATCACCAAAAAACTGTCCGAATGATAGCTGAAGAACTAAATTTAGGAAAATCAACAGTGCACACAATCTTAACCGAGCATTTGGGCTTAAGAAAGGTTTGTGCGAAAATCGTGCCAAAACTGCTGACTCCACATCAAAAGTTGAGAAGAGTCGAATGTGTTACTGACTGGAAAAATTCCATGGAAAATGATGTTGGATTCTTAAATAGGGTTATCACTGGTGATGAATCGTGGTTTTTCGAGTATGACCCCGAATCGAAATCGCAAAGCATGGAGTGGAAAGCAACAGGTGAAGCTCGAACAAAAAATTCAAGGAAAAGCCGATCAAAAATCAAAGTCATGCTCCTGGTTTTCTTTGATATCAAAGGTGTTGTTCATCATGAATTCCTTCCTGAGGAAAAAACGGTAAATTCTGGTTCTACCTTAACGTTCTCAAGCGTTTGAGAGATCGAGTGCGTCGTGTGCGACCACATTTGACTCAAAACGATGGATGGATTCTCCATCAAGACAATGCACCCGCACATTCGGCTTTGATTGTTTGCCAGTTTCTGGCTAAAAATTCAATCACTATCCTTGATCATCCCCCTTATTCACCGGACCTCGCCCCCTGCGACTTTTTTCTATTCCCTAAATGCAAAAATGTGATGAGGGGACAGCATTGGGAAGACGTGGACACAATAAAACAAGAAACGACGAGGAGACTGAAAAGCCTGACTTCCGAGGACTTCCAAGGGTGCTTTGAAGAGTGGAAAAGAAGATGGGATAAGTGCATAGCAGTGAATGGAGAGTATTTTGAAGGGGACAAAATCAATGTAGATGAAATTTTGTAAAATAAAGTTTTTATGACCTTAGTTCGCGTATTTATTGGACAAACCTCGTATTTGACTAATTAATGTGATTAAAAATATAACATGCTGCTATATAACCCTAGAATAGTATTTTTGCTTTCTGACAATTTATTTACACAAGCTACACTAAAAAGTTATTATTCAATCTCTAAATTTCTAATCTCACTTTTCAACTTTTTTCTAGCACTTTCTTATTAACTTCCAAACTTTTAACACTATATGGCAATTCATTAAAATACTTTATTTAATAAACATAGCTTCTTTCACTTATAGTTAAAGCATGAAATGGAAGCTGAATACTTTTCAGATGAGTATTAATTACTTTCCCATTATATTCTGTTTTCATTTTGTTATATTCACATAAAGTAGCTTTCGTGACAAAAAAACTGTTTAATATCCAATGGTTTATCTTTATCTTGATATCTTAATCAAATTATCTTTAACAATTTATTTTGAAGTTTCAATAAAGGATTGTAATTTGAATTATACAATCCACCCCAGCCAATAATACCATATACTGCAATACTATAAAACAGTCCATAGTAGATTTGTATTAACTGTTTTTTTCACAGTATTTTCTTGTATTGTAAATTGTAAATTCAGTAATCGTATTGTAAATGTTTACATTACATGACTGACTTTGTGAACTCTACATTTTGCGACTGTATACGACTGACATATGTGACATATACATTTTGCACTTCTGTGATTCACAAATGTACTGTCAGATGTAAATACAGATGTAAATACTGTAGAGCTAAAGATAGATGGGCAAATCATTAAGTCCATTCATTATTAAAGTGAACTAACTGTACTCACTGTGTGAAGGAGGAAGTGCAGGGTTTCACTAAGTCACTACTAAAGAGGCTAAGAGTGGCTAATGAGAAGCTATACTTTTGTGTTAATGAGCTTATTGAATAATAATAATTATTATATATACATACAATAAATATACATACATGTATGTATCTACAGACTGTGGATTGTCATAACACATGAAAAAAAATTGAAAGTAGTAACTAGACTGAAACCTATGTAAAGGTCAGAGTTGTAGCAAGTTGTCTGTTTCTATTACTAAATATTGTGTAAAACAGAGTTAAAATGGACTTTCTAAAGATGGTGAGACATTAAAGACGGTAGCTATTTATAAAATTTAAATTTCTGAAGATCTGATTAATAATTATAAAATCTGTAAAAGTAGTACAGTAGAGTCTCGCTAACTCGACCCAATCCAGGTGCAGCTGGCTCGAATTAGCGGGAAAGTCAGATTACACGGAAAACCATTAAAAAATGTTGAAAAGTATTGAACTGAATTTATTACAATAAAAACCTTTGAATTACTTGTATTATTACTAAATGCATTGCACTGAAACATAAAACAGAACACAGAATCTTACTACAGTAATAAAGAGCAGTACGTCAAATCATCAATCTTGATGGAAAAGGGTTTTTAATTATTTTTTGTTTACGAACTGTTTGACATTTTCTTGCTGCTACATCTCGCAATCTCATGAGAAGTTAAATATCATTTACCTCTTAGAAAACAATGAATAAAAAAATAAAAAATATGTGAAACGTTATGAAACATACACAAGCAGAATACACTCTAAACGTCAACTCTTCCACGAATCTGAATTAATACTAAAAAACAGAAATGAACAAAGAGAGCAGGTATGAGGTTGGCTACCCTCTCTTTCTTTTGAAGAGAATATAGGTCATCGGCTGGGCGCGTGACAAGTAGGCATAAAAGCCTGACACAAAAAGTGGCGTTCAGACATTGTACATTCAGTTCCGCTAAAAATCTTTTAAATTGCTTGAAATATTGTTTTTTGAGGCTAGGTCAGATTAAACGGAAGGTCGGATTAGCAAAGGTCGGACAAGCAAGACTCTACTGCATTTTAAATTTTATTGTTCAGCGAATAAAATTAAAAATGGCTATTTATGCAGCTCTTAACACTCATTACATCGATGAAATCAGATTTTTCAAAAAAGTGTAGGATAAAAAAGTTATGAAATTTTTAAAGACTCTGAACAGCTGCCCTTTTGAAACAATTTTTGCAAGGTAATAAGCTTGTCCAAGAAAACGTTCTAATGGAAATTTACTTATAATAAAATGTGTTCAAGTACATTTGCTTTTTAAAAACCAACATAAATACTGAAGTATACCATACATTCAAAAGTATGTATAATATTTTACAATATTTATGAACTACCAAATTACGTTGTATGGCTAAAAAATAACCAGACTGATTTTTTTAAAGACAACCAGTGAGTGTGTTAAGGTCAAATGCTACGTTACCGAGTCACATAACATCCCTCTCTCCATTTCTCTTGCAGATATGACTACCAATCTTTTAGTAGGACTGTGGCCTTCATTCGTACTAGACTGTGCACTTGCTGCCAGTTGGAAAAATGCCTAGCATTTTAAGAGAGCAATGCATTAATGTGAAATTTTTAATGAAACTTAGAAAGTCTGTGACATACACTCATTCTTTGTAGAAACAAGAAACAAGTGAACGTTGTATCATATAACACTCAGAGTGGTGTTACGAAGAATGGTTCTAAGAAGAGCAATGAGAGATTGATGATGACCCATGTCCAAGTTGACCTTCGATGTCAATGACGAATAAGAACATTGAAAAAATTGGCAATTTAATCAAACATTGGCTGGTTAAACATTCGTGCTCTTCCTGAGATCATCGCAATAGTCAAAGAATCAATTAGGCAGATTTTGCACGAACATTTTAACATGAAGAAAGTTTGTTCAAAAATGGTGACAAAAAATTTCACACATGAACAAAAGAACTCTCGAATGAACATTTGAGCAGACACTTTGAAATTCTCAAAAAACCCTAAACTCTTGGAAAGAGGAATAAAATATGATGAATCATGATTTCTTACTTACGATCCAGAAACTAAGCACCAATCAAAGCTCTGAAAGAGCCCCTATTCACAGAGACTGAAAAAAGCTCAGATATACAAATCAAAATCCAAATGTCATGATTGTATTTTTCGACATCCATGGGATGTTTATATAAATTGGATACCTGAAAGACAAACAGAGAATAAGAATTATTATCTTGAAGTTCTAACTACAGAGGTCTTCGTGAACAAATACGAAGAAAGCGATCTGATTTATGGGAAAACAAGTCATGGATTTTTCACCAAGACAACACACCAGCCCGTACTGCATTGGTTTTTGGCTAAGCATGGGATCACTATGTTGGAACACCCATCCTACACACCAGGCCTTCCTCTGTCGGACTTTTTTTTGTTCCCAAAAGTGAAATCAGCATTGAAAGGAATGAGATTTGTGACAGTTGAAGCTGTGAAAGAAAAAGCAATGGAGACCACAAACTTGCTTTCACAAAATGACTTGAAACAATCCTTTGACTAATGAATAATTTGCATGGAACAGCATAGATATCGTGAAGGGGAGTACATTGAAGGGAATAACGTTAAATTTGTAAAGAAATAAAAACAAATAATGTGGTACCATTAATCCAGTTATTTTTAGCCACACCTTGTATGGGTACTTAAAAATTAATACAGGGATGAAAAGAAGTTACCTTCTCTAGTTTAACTAACAGACAAGGGTCGTCCAGAAGAGGAAGCTCATATGCTTGAAGACAAAGTCCAGTTGAAGTGAATACAAAACATTCTCCATTACCGCAAACAAGAAGCAACTTTTCCTTATAACCTAACAAATAAATAATTTTTACTATTTACTACTCCACTGAATGTGACTCAATTGTCTTAAATATAATTTCAACTAGTTTTAACAAATCTTCAAATTTCATGCAAAAAAATTACCAACAAAATTTATTTTTATATGGATGTCTGACTGTATAATATATTATGTACAATTTATTCTAAATCAAAAATTGTGATTTGGTTAGAACTTTAAAACCTTTATACATTATCTATGTGCCTCCAAAATCAAAAGTGGTTGCTGTAAGAAAAAAAGTTTTAAAATGTAAATTTTCTTAAAAATGATTTGGATTGTTATTATAATTTGCTCAAATTGTAGCTATTTAAGACAAAAAATGTATTTTCTAAAAATTCCATTTTAGAAGCTAGCCAATAATGGTGAAAACCATAGACCTGATTTCTCTAAACAAACAGCAGATTTTGCTCCAAATTTAAATGTCATAACGCAACTCATGATTTACCTGGACGAAGTGTCAAGAAATGTAAATATGTTACATTGTATTTTGTTTCATTCACAATAGTCACACTCATCTCTTCAATATCCAAGCACAAAATATGTGATTCAGATTCAGTATCAAGTTTGTAACATACAGAAACGTGAGTGTCTGAGAAACATTGTGTCAATATCACTGGAGTCCTGTAAACAAGCAGAGAAATATTTATCATTATAAAATAATTTAATCATTTCACTATTTTGTTCAGTGATTACATAGCAGTTTTGGGTTACCTTATCCACTAGTAATATATCAAAATAAAATTAAAAAGTTATTACCCTTCACTAGAAAGAACACTGAATTTGAATTTAAAAGGTTTAACAAAATAATCTCTTTCTGTTCTAATTTTGTAATTTATTGTTGTACTATAGAATAATGTATGTGATGATAATTGATTGAATGAAGCAAGATCTCTGTTTCAACTCAACTGTTCAGCATTTGGTTTGTGTTTGTTATGAAGTTTTGGCCAAACACATTAACCGATTGTTTTGAAATTTGGTACAAAGATAACTTTAATAAAGCCTGAACAAAGTACCAGTGGTTACCCAAAAGTTTGAAGAATTTTCCTGTAAAAATAAGATTGCTTGCCATAACTTTGTTTCCAAAGTTTCCTTCAAAATAGTCTCCTTGGACATAGATGCAATGTTCCCAGTGTTCCATGATTCAAATCATTTCTGGAAGTCTGAAAGTGCAAGTGTTCCAAGCACATCCTGCGATTCTGCCTGGATCTCCTCAACTGTATCAAAATGACAGGCTTTCAATTTCAACTTTATTGTGGGAAACAGAAAAATAGGGAAACTTTATTGTGCATGGAGCAAGGTCAGACAAATAGGGTGGGTGGGGAATCACCTCCATGTTTTTGGAAACCAAAAGATTCCAAACAGCTAGTGATGTGTGTGAAGGCAAGTTGTCATAATAGAGAACCCAGCTCTTGTTATCCCACTGTTCTAAATGTTTTCACCTAATACAGACCGTATGACATTTCTACGATTGTACAAACATCACGGATTGTTCAACTACGATCTGTATCTTGCACTTCTGTGATGTTTTCTGGTGTTGTGCTAGTCGATTGTTGTTCTGGACACTCATCGTCGTCGGCCGCATTCATTCTCGAGTTTGTGCCACAAAAATGTTTTATTTTGATTCATAGTATTGTCACCAAATGCTTCCACAAACATGTAATGGATTCCTGCAGCAGCTTTTTTAATTTTGAAGCAAAATTTGATGCAGGATCTTTGCTCCTAAAAATCTGCTATTTACACAAGTTTTAAAAATCGCCACAACCAAAACAAAACAGCACGAAATTCAAGAATGCGGCCTCTCACTGTCACACCTGTTGACAAACTAATTCACAAAGAGTACTGTTTCCCTACTGCACTAGCAGTAGGTCACACATAAATAGTTTGTTGTCAGAATTCAAATTCTCCAAACTTTTGGGTACCACCTTGTATGTTAAGATTTTTTCCCATTCACTTCTGTTTCAAGACAGCAGCAATGATTTCAAGATTTAACAATGACCAGTGTATTTGCTGGATACTTCCTGTAATATTGGCTGAATGGCAAAACCTGTCATAATTCAGACTATTTTATAGAGAAAGAGCATAAAATTTCCAATAAATAACATCGTTTCTAAATATTACAGTAATAGGTTAAATTGGTACAAAATGTTACAAGCGCATCAAAGTGTTCTCGTGGAGTGGTGACCAAGCAATTAATTAAGAATATACTGCAAGGTTTGCTGTTCTTCGAACTACTATTAATGTAAAGGTAGTTACGATAGTTGATAAATAACGTTATTGTTTAAACTTCATTTAAAAAATAATTTCCTAGTTATTGGCGTTGTATAATCCAACATATTTGATAATTCTTGGGGCCTGCAATCTTTAGACATGCAGAATAAAAGAAAATTTACTATAATAATTAAACTTATTACTACTCTAATTTGACAATGTAATTTAACATCGACAGTTTGCTATGACTTGGTTATATAAAACACAAACTCTCAGGTTCAATTCAAATTAGTCTACTACTGTTAGGTTTTATCATTACACCTAAACATCATCTTCATTAGTCTAACAAGGAAAAATGTACACCACAAACAAAAAATAGGTACACCACAAAAAAAAAGTACTTACAAGGACAAAATAGGCTTACATAACATCACACATCTCTCTTGCCAACTTCTTGTATTGTACTGAATTACTAACAGTTCGACCGGAACTTCACACTTTTTATTTAACTCAATAAAGATATTTCTACTGCTATTATAAAAACCACTACAGAAACACAAAGTACCCTTCCGTCTATGTTCACTCTTAATCAACCAATCACCATCACTGTTTGTTGAATATAATGTTAAAGAATTTTCCTGGACTATAAAAAGTACTTCATCTGAATAATGGCAAAATAATACAATACCACTTTCTTTTTTTAAATGAACTGTTTTGTATATTTGCTTATTATGTAAATATGTATCATAATTTGTTAAACAAATATCACTTTTAAACAATTTATCACAATATTCAATAAAATTATCTTTGTTTCTATCAGAAAATCCATTAAAACTATTAACTTGTTCTTGTTTCAATTTTATTTTGCAATTATTTATATTGTCATCTGTCATTTCAGAAAATATTCTATTTTTAATATCGACTTCACAGCTTTCAACATTACTTTTACAAACTTGTTTATTATCATCTTTCTGCTCCTTAGGTTCCAATGACCAAATATTTTCCAAAGTTCCAAAATTATTTGGATTCACAACACTATTTTTAAACTTTTTATTTTGTGTTAATTCACTGTCCTTATTGAAAGATGTTGATAATAATTTCAATTTTCTCTTTCTGTCTATATAACGTTTTTGTTTTTCAAGTTTTAATTTCTTCTTTGCCAATTCCTTTTTCAATAGTGATAGTTTTTCATTTAGCTGAAAACAATAAAAATGTTTATGTTCGTCAAACAGGCTAGTAAGAAAACAGAAGAAGACGATGCAAATAAAATAAAATTTGATGAAAATGAAAAACAATAAGGTAATTTTTCCAAGGTTTGTGTTTTACAAAAGAAGAAAAAAAATGTTATACAAAGAAGTATAATTTTTTGACATAAATTATTTAATATAATACAAAACTGGCTTTATTTATTAAAATTGGTTACATTTTGTTTACCTGAACCCTATATATATTTGCATTATAAAATAAATTCAATAAACAGCTGATCAATACACACGTGAAAAAATATTTAAAAGATGAGCAGTAAGAAGCAGTTAAAAGATGATTCCTAAAAGGGAATCGTATATGATTACATTTAATTTAAATGAAAACGGGATAAATATTTATTGATAAAACTTACTGATTACATTTGAATTGTAAAACAAATTTTATAAACTACACGAAAAAATATCTATAAAAAAGATGAGCAGTACACGAAAAAATGATTCCTAAAAGAGATATTTTAATTTAATTGGAAATTTAGGATTATTAAAAATTGTGCCAAAAATTTTCATTGTCCTAAGATTGCTTGCCATAATTTAGTTTCCAACTTTTTTTTCAAAATAGTCTCCTTGGAATTATTTTGAAAATTCCTGTCCCACATATACAGGTGAAATTTATGGAGGAAATTTCCAAACCCTTCCTGATCACAACTGGAGTTCGCCAAGGAGATGGACTCTCGCCTCTCCTTTTCAATCTGGTGTTGGACAAAGTTATCAGGGAATGGGAGAAAGAATTAAAAATTGAAGGGCACTGGAAACCAATTCGACTTGGAAGACCTAAGGACAACACAGAAATCGCGTACCTAGCTTTTGCAGATGACCTAGCCATACTCACAGATAATGAAACAACAGCGATTAAACAGATAGAAGTCCTAAAGGAATGTGCAGAGAGGATCGGTCTACAGATCTCATTTAAAAAAACCGAATTCTTCTGTTCAAAATTAAAGATTCAAGAACTAAACACAAAGTATGGTAAGATAAACAGAGTCAAGCACTTCAAATATCTGGGAGAAATTCTTGAACCCACAGGTGGCGAGAAGGCTGCGCAAAGGTTTCGGCTACTCAGAATGAAGAGGGCTCTTGGTATAATGCGTGATATCTACAATAAGAGATGTATGTCGACACACACAAAAAACAAACACTACAACACAGTCATAAAACCAGAGGTATTATATGCAAGCGAGACGCTAGCACTCCACACAAAAGCTACCATGGAGGATATTTTGAAGGAAGAACGCAAAATCTTGAGGAAGATCCTTGGCCCGAGATTAACAGAAGATGGATACAGGTTGCACTCCCGGAAGACCACAGAGAAGATATCTAACCTGGCAGCAGATATCAGAAGAAGGAGGCTTCGGTTCTATGGACACATCAGTAGACTCCCAACAACAAGACTTGCCAACAGAATCCTTAAGTATATACAAGGTGTCAAATCAACAACGTCTTGAATCGCACAAGTCAGAATAGACCTACATGATGCAGAAATAGACTCAACAGACGTTGAAGACAGGAACACATACAGGAGAAAGATGCTTGGTTAGAAGGTCCCAGAGAATGAAATCCCAAAGAGAGCAGGGGTAAAATGGACGGAGGAGCGGAAGAGGATCCATGGGGACAGGATGAGGGAGGTGTGGAGGATTAGAAGGAGCAAGACATGAGTCGGAGTGCTTTGCAAGATCGAACAGGGTCTATACACAGATAATAATAATAATATTTTTATTAAAAAGATTCAGCTCTAAAATCAAAGCAGCCTAAATTAAAAAGAACAGAAAAAATGGTTCAGGAAATGGTTAGAAACTAAATTAAAAAAAAAAAATTAAACACTAATAAACATTTGGGTTGACTTTTCTTGCGTTTTTGTTTGGTCACAAACTGAAATTCGTAGGCCATGAATACATATTAATAGAAATCTAAAAGTTTCACTGAGTTCACTTGAAAAAAATTAATTTTAAGTGAGAAAGTTGCTTGTTAATTTTTTTAAGATTCCTAGAAATTACTCCAAAAATTATTCCAACAAAAAAAAAAGTTTGCTAGTTACATATTATAATTAATATTATACATAATTAGTGATTGTTAATTTTAAGTCGTAATTATATCTACAAAAATAACAGTATATCAATTATTAAAGAGAAATATACAATAATAATTCTAAACATCAAGCTATAATATTTCAGTTTCACTATGTTCTTGGTTTGAACGATAGTAATATAGAATATATTAAGTTTAATTAATAGCAGCTAAACTCTATCTACATCCACACTAATACCCGGTTATAGATTTCTGATTAGGAAATAGTAGGCCTATCTGTTAAAAGCAACTTAATGGACTAGTTTCGTAACATATTATTTATTTTGTATAAACCAATGAAATATACCCAAACTAAATATACGCCCAGTTATATATTTAACTGAGGTAAAATGTTTTTTTAAATTGTTACATTTTTATGTGGTATAGTTTACCATAATACCATAATGTGGTATAGTTTACATTCAGAAAAATGTTACTGTGTGCAGTATTCTTATTCATTCAGCAATATCTATTTTTTAATAATTTTTACACTGAATTTTTGTTTTAACTCCTATTCTAAATAAGCAAGACTAGCAAAAGTTTAGATTTTCATTTATACAAACATTATCTGACAATTTTATCACTTTCCTTGAGTAAATTTGTTCTTCTAAATAAAATAGCAAAGAAAATTTTTTTTGTACACTAAAAAATTGGCATTGTATCAGTAGCTAAATGAATTTACAAGTAATTACCCACAATTATGGCTAATCAATGGCAATCTTGGCATTCTTGGTTTTTCATGCAAGAATGGAAAGATTTGTGTTATAGTTGTCCACATGTGACCAAAAATTTACAGTACTCATATGTACACGCAATCATAATTTATTAAATTTAAATTTGTTCATAGTTTGGATTTGGAATTATTGCTTAGTTTTTCATATCAGCATGGACATAGGAACAATTATTTTTTTTAAATATAGGGCCTGTACATAAACATGCTATTTACAGTAGAGTGTCTATAGTCCGACACATGTGCAACCAAGCCTTGTCAGATTTTACAGACCTTATTACTATAGGTTTTTCAGATTTTTGTCATCATTATGAAAATAAAACATGATGTTTCAAGATTGTGGAATCAAGTGTCTGACTTGAAGAATGACTTTATGTCTGCTATTTGTCTTCGCTGACTGTTTTTTTTTTTTTTTTTTTTTTTTTTTTTGTTCACTATTATCCATTGATCACAATGTTCCATTTTTTTTTTAATAAAAAACTTTGGCTAACCAAACCTGACATGGCTTTGTGTGGAATGTAGATATGTATATTATTTACTGAGTGATTAACATTATGTTTTTTATAAATAAAACAACTGGGCTATCTTCAAGAAAATACACATTTTTATGAATTTTTTTTACATTGGTGGTGAGTCAATATTAAAAATAATGTCATTTTGGAGAATACCAACAAAATTTCCTTAAAGGTTAGTTAAAAAAATTAGTTCTTTGCAGGGGAAATTTAAAAATACTCGGACTTATTGTTCTAGAGTTTTGGTATTTATGTAGTGTAACTTGTTTGTTCTTTTAAATTATTTTTTTTTATTCCATAATTTATTATCCAGTTAAGAGATATTCACTGTAGAAGATTAAATTTCTTACGATAACATATACTTTCATGTAATTTATAAAGGAACTATATTGTAACATCACTGCTGTTTACATTACACACAGCCGCCTCGGTGGCCTAGTTGATAGCGTACTACGCTTTCACCCCGAGGACCCGGGTTCGATTCCCGGCCAGTGCTTGGCATTTTCATATGCTATAAATCATCCCATTGTCTGCATTAACCCAAGTGTGTATAATAGTCAAACGTTAAACACCAAAAAAAAAACATACATCACACTAGGATGTACTAAACCAAGTGCAATGTCATTGCCGTTTGTCACCCAGTAGTGTTTATGTGCATTCATGTTTGATATAAAACTCTGTTAGGTTATTCACGCAAAACCAAGTTGGTTTTTCACACACAACCATGTTAGTTCTTAAGTCTTATTTATTTAAAAGAATTTTATTTTGTTTTCATTATTAATAACACACATTTAATTGATCGTTTTTGTGATGAAAAACACATTACCTACTTTTGTATAGTAATTAGCAATTTTTGAGGTTAAGCTGGGTAACTTTTATTTTTCATTTTTTTCAAAATTCCATAACTTTCAAACTTTTATATATTGTATTATTACTTTTTGGCAGGTAATGAAGCGTTTTGGTGGGAAAATGCAACAAAATCAATAACAAGTTACATTGCATATTTACCAAGTTTAGAAATTATTATAAAAATAACTACTGTAATTATCATATTACAACCATTATTAAGAAATAACCTCATTGGTACTGGATGTACTCTCAGTCATTATAAATGTAACTTATAAAAAAGTATGTAACAATATACTTAAGTTACAGTGTCAACTAATCACCAAGTTGGTAAAACAACACAACACATTTCAGATGTGCTAGAACTGCTAGGAACTACTGATTCATTCAAAATTCCAGTAAACTAAAAAAATTCACAAAGCAGTAGTTTGAAATTGAAACCTTCAGAAAATAATAGTGTCTATAAAAATAAATTATTAATAACAGTACAATGACTAAATTCTTAGGTTAGCTACAGGACTATGTAAACTGAAAGTTTTAAAATTTGGAGCCAAATGCTATGTGTATTTGATCAACGTAGTTAATAAAAATCGGATTTATGTTATATACTGTTGATTTGTAACATATGCATTTATTACACCACTGAAAACATAGCATCTATATATACCTATTTTTTATTTTTAATATTAAAAAAACAAGAATTATATTTATGATAGTAATTAGTTGTGGCTTTCATGAATTGTTTAAAGTGTTATACAGTATAGACTAGCAATTAGCCATATAGGTTAGAAGATAAAAGAATTATTTCCATAACTTGTATTAGGTGTTGTATTTACGTGTGTTGGTTACGACACAAATTTTGGAAAAATAATCTGATTTTGCACAGCCGATTGTACAATAGGTTATAACTACAGATTATAACTGTTCTATTCAAAGTCAATGTTCGCAATTCAAACCATAGCATCAGTCAATATAGATTTGATTTCTGAGATGAGATTTAATTGCTTCAGACCAGGCTACAGGACTACAAAACTACATCCTCCAGCCTTCAGTTACGTCTGATGAGAAAAAATAAACTAAACAAGAGTAAAATCAAATTCAACTTTAAATTGTTTTTCCTGGATTAGTACTGTACTACTGTTACTGTGTGCATTCGGAATCTTGTTAGTATTTATATAACTCAGAATTAAATTTAATTATATAATAATATAAAAACTAGTATTTCTAAACAAAGAAATTTAATCTATAGTGAGGTTATGATAGGTGGTAAAACTAGAAAAGTGTAACCAACGTAGTCCAGTCACCAGCGGTTAAAAACGGTAAAACCGTGGAATTTTGTTAACCAACACCGATTTTGGTGAAATTTTGGGTATAAGCTCTACTTACCCTCTACTTCAAAATCTACCCTGTGCTGAACCAGGCTTTTATTTTTTTAGGGGTAAAAGCTATCCCTTATTACAAAAAATTAAAAAATCTTAGATTTCAGCATATATTTGGTTACAATTTAGTTTAAATAGATTATTTGAATATCTCTTGACATTCTTGGTCAACAAACCAACTGAGCTTATTATTTTTGAGGAGTGAAAACTACCCCTTATTGAAGAAAAAAATCATAGATTTCAACATATATTTGGTTAAAATTAAGTTTAAACGAATTATTTGTAAATCTCTAAACATTCTTGTGCAACAAACAAACAGAGCTTTTATTTTTTAGGGTAAAAACTACTTATATTGAAAAAAAAATTAAAAAGCCGAGCAGTATATGAGAAGATGCATCCTAAAAGAGAATCAAATATTATATTTAATTTAATTGATAATTTAGGATAATTTTTTAAATTTATCCTTATATTTGCATTATAAAATAAATTCAATAAACAGCTCAATACACACGTGAAAAAATATTTAAAAGATGAGCAGTAAGAAGCAGTTAAAAAGATGATTCCTAAAAGGGAATCATATATGATTACATTTAATTTAAATGAAAATGGGATAAATATTTATTGATAAAACTTACTGATTACATTTGAATTGTAAAACAAATTTTATAAACTACACGAAAAAAATATCTATAAAAAAGATGATCAGTACACAAAAATATGATTCCTAAAAGAGATATTTAATTTAATTGGAAATTTAGGATTATTAAAAATTGTGCCAAAAATTTTCATTGTACTTACAATTTTCTTTTATACATATAACACAACATAAATACACAAACAATTTTTACACTGTAAATTCAAGGTGAAGAACAAAATAAAACATGTATATTCTTTCGATATTAGCAGCAGCACAACCGAAAATGAGTGATGTCATTCAATACATATGACTAAATATTAACTGTATACAGACATATATGTATATATATATATATATATATATATATATATATATATATATATATATATATATATATATATATATATATATATATATATATATATATATATACAGATTTTAAAAATTGTTATAATACTTTCACTATATGCCAGATGTTGCTCGATCGAATCCATTTTTCTGTGTTATACATCGAACACAGCCCCTCTGCTCCAAAATTTGTGCCACAAAATTAAAAAAAAATGCAGTTGGTTTTTTGACAATAACTCCCTCATTTTTTAAGCTATAAACTTTAAAAAAAACATTTTGTGGGGAATTTAAAGAGCTTTGATTTCAGATTGGTTAAAAAAATTTCAACCCTTCGTTTTAAAAGGGGGTGGATGAGCTATAAATAGTATGTTACTGCAAACTTTGAACCACCATATCTCCTTCAATTTTTACAATAATAAAAAAACAAAAACCAAAATTTTTAGTAAAACAAATCCTACAACTTTTATTTGAAACATTTTTTCATATCGTGAATATTTGTTGGTCTATTCAAAACAAATGCATTTTTTTCAAAAATTACGAAAATGCAATTTTCAATTTAATCAATTATTTTTTCTAAAAGAAACATTCTAAACCGGTAAAATCACTTGGATTATATCAATAACACTTAAATAAAGTCAACTGCAAGTGGGTTACGATTAACTTCAATCTGGGTGGTAATGGCGAGGGTGTAATTGTTGCTTTTTTTAAAAAAAAGTGACTATTTTTGTTGTAGGTTAGTTAATTCTTTTGCAAAATACTATTACCAGTGCTCATTTTAAAGGATTTTTTATGTACTTTAAAAAAGTTTCTTGAGTTTTTCCTGAAAATTGCACTGGTTTCAAGTTATTTAAGGTTGAAGGTTTTCATTTTTGAGGTTCTCGAAAAATAACCATCCTTCGAGCAATAACTTAGTCCTTATTGGATTTTCAAAGGTCTTTCAAAAACCTATTTTTTTTTTTTTTTATTAGCTACATTTTTGTTTCTTACGATTTTTTCGATAAAATGAAAACTTTTCAAGTTATTCGTGAAAAACATGCGTTTTTTCGATGAAAAATGCAGTTTCAATCGTTAATAACTTGGAAGTATCAACTTTACAAAAAACTTTATATGAGAAAAGTTGCTTAAAATTGGTCAATCTATCGATTCCCGTGTTTATTTTGATCAAAACATTTTTTAACCCCTAGAAGCAAAAGCTTCACTCCTAGGGCAAAAGCTCGGTTTGGCGCAGAGTATATTTTGAAAAAGAGGGTAAGTAGAGCCTATACCTAAATTTTCATAAAAATCGGTGCTGGTTAACAAAATTCCACAGGAAAACGGCTGGTGACTGGACTATTACATAACGATTTTTATATTTCCTCTGAATCCTGTTTGTCTTATAAAGTGGTAGTAATTGCATATTTATTACAAGAGCAATTGATATACTAACATTATTGTTATTATTAAAAATATTACTAAAGTTAAATGATCATTGTTTTATTGTACAATATCTTATGTTACAAATCTTGATTTTCATAAAATAGTTAATATTTTTGTGAGCACAGTATTTTTGCTATCATTTTACTTAGAAAATTAATTAATTAAATTTTCAGAAAAAGTAAAAGAAAATAATTTAATCGTTGGTCATGCTGTTCTGGAGTAATATTTGACAGGTTGTATTCTTAGCAAGTGCACAGTTAGACAGGCTCAAATTGCAAACAAAGAAACTCAGCAAAGCTGAAAGGAAGCAAGCTATCAAAGCTAAGCTTTTAGCTAAAGGTGAATTATGGGACCCTAAGAGATGGGACAAGTGCAGATCCAGGAGGAGACCTGCCAGCAGTGCCAAAGGACAAGCTAGTCCATCAGCTGCTGGTTATACTGCCTATATAGTTATAACAGAAAGTGGGCGGAAAAGAGGAAGAGTAGAGTCCATTACTTCTCTTTTAACTAGCATCCAGAGGATGAGGCCATAGAAGGTAGAGCGAGTGGGCAATCATACCTCTACTCAAGCTACAACTTTCAGTGAGACGTTATCCTCAAAAAAGATTGTGATTGTTCCCATAGACTATCCACGTCATAAGTTGACAAAGGAGCAGGGACTCAGTCAACAAATAAATATAATGCAAGCTTTCCAAAAGCTTGCTAATGCTTCTCTCCCACAGTTTTCAAATTGCTACTTAGAGAGAGGTGCGCTTATTGTAGCTTGTTCCAATGAGCTATCAAAGTATTGACTTATGGCCACAGCTGTGACAGTGGAGTTGGATGGTGTCATGGGCTTGTGGGGAAGCGACAGTGCGGAGGTGATGCTTAAACCTTCTAGTCAGCTGGCAAGCCTAAAATCTGAAGCCATTATCAGCCTGCTCGATGTGCAAAATCCGGCTTTGTTTGTCAAGGATTGGAAAATTCTGTGAGTAAAGCAGTTAAAGAAGGTCTGCTTATGGTATTCCTTGTGGACGACTATGTGATGGAGGCCATTCGAGTTTCTGGTCACTGGGTGCACATTGGATTATGAAGGATACCTCTAATCACCCTTGGTAAGAAGGAGACTACAAAACCAAGAAATGGTCAGGGTCCTTCAACTAAACTTCCAGCACAGTAAGGCAGCACAGTAAGGTTTTCTTAAACTTGCCATCTCTGGACATAATGTCAGAAATGAGACAGGCTGCCTGTAGGCTTTGTAATCTTGGTAAATGGGGGGGTGAGCATCCTTGAGGTGCGGCAATCCCAGATCGTCAAAGAAGTTCTAAAAGACTCAGTGTTTGACATAGTACCTGATAGCATGCGCACTCAGTATGTCTTTACTTGACCTTTCACAGTTCTTAGCCATTCACAGACTCATTGAATGATAGGATCATTCAATAGGATCATTGAATGATTAACACTCTGAAAATGGAGGATACTGCAAAACCACTGGGGCTGCATTTAATGTTAGCCTAGGAAGCTTTGCCATGGTATTCCAAGCTGAGATCTGTGCAATCTCGGCATGTGTAATCGAGTATTAGAGATGGGACTTACAGGTAAGGACATTCTAATACTCACAGATAGCCATTCAGCATTACAGGTTCTCAGCTCTAGAAATTTCATTCAAATTGGTATGGGATTCTCTCTGCTCCCTCTGAGTTCTGTCAGATGCTAATATAGTGCAACTAGGTTGGGTAATTGGGGATTGATGGAAACAAGAGAGCAGACATGATGACCAAAAGAGGAGCTGTTGATCGACTAGTGGGACCAGAGCCCGCATGCGGGATTAGTTGCTCACCTGTGAGATGAGCAGTAAGGAATAGCACATCAAGCAGTGGAAGCAATTCCCTGGCCAAAGATTGGGGAAACACCACAGAGCCTCTGTTAATACCCAAAGGAAAAACAGATTGTGTCGGCAGCCTTCTGTCGGGTTTTTTCTGGAAACCACGAATTTACAATTTATCAAGGTTGGATAGCCAGGCTAGAAGATGCAAAAGGTAAACTAATTTATTTTAACTCCTTGAATAATGTCAGAAGTTGCATCATAGTAGGTTAGGATATATATATATATATATATATATATATATATATATATATATATATATATATAATGGACTTCTGTCCTAGAGACATGATGGCAGTTTAAGTAAGCTGGGATGGAACAGAGAGCTTATGAGCTCTCTATACATCCCATATGATGCTAAAATTCTGCCACTAACAAAAGAATTTGAGCTCATCATGGATCATAATTTAGTTGGCGGCATACAGCTTCTAATAAGCTGCAACGACAACTCACATCATCAAGTAGGACGTAAAAGCAGGGGCACAAACCAGAGAGGTGAATCATTATTGTTTCTAATTTTCTCAAATAATTTATACATATTAAAGGTTGGTATTAAGTTCACTTTTAAAAAGAGAGTAAGGGAGGAAGTTATCTATATAACCTTTTGTTCTGAGAAATGTTAATGCTGATTAAAGGGTAGAATGGTCTTATCAGAGGAACTATCCCTTTCAGACCATAGTTGAAACCAATATTTAATTGTATACAGACCTAATTACAGAGTAATTTAGGAACCCCCATTAACTAACTGGGCTCATTACCAAAATGACCTTGATAACTGGACAGAGTTAGTGGACAAGATAAAAAACTTTCTAGTTCAAGATAATGTGGCATTACAAATTTGAGACATAATAATAGACTGCTATAATGATAACTGCCCAGTCAGCATCAAGAAAGTGATAGGGCAAAATTATAGAGTAAAGACTTCAAGAGCTTGAGAAGACAGATTCGACATCTTTTTAATGTAGCAAAATGCAGCTGTGAGTAGAGGACATATCATTTAGCTCTTACTAAATATGGAAAAGCCAAAATATCTATTTAGGAATTTTGGATAGTATTCACTCGAGAGCTAGACAATCTTAAGGATGCAGCAAGACTTCAATGAGTTTTGGTCGCATATCTATTGAATCCAGTGGGCACTTTAAAGATTTCCATAGGATAATATATGAAAACGGTAAAGGAAATGCTGGGTCTTCTTTTGGAAACTATTTTCCTAATAGTATAATGATGATAACAGTGGAAACCAGCTACTGGAGAACAGTTCTTGGCCAAGGGCAACTTCAGAAGGCTACAAGTTGGCCAGATATAACAGTTTCCAAAATTAAATGAGCTTGTCAAAGATTCTGCAAGTTTAAATCATTTGGAGGGGACGGTATATTTCCCACATTGTTACTGAAGAGTTCAGATCTTTTTTTCTACTTTGCGACATCTTTGCAGAGATATCATATGGCTACATACTGCAAGCCTGGAGAGTCAGTAGAGTAGTAGTTATTCCAAAGCATGATTATCCAAACACACCCCATCCAGGATCCCTTAGGCCAATTAGCCCTACTTTATTTTTTCTAAAAAAATTGGATGGACTGACAGGCAGATATGTATGAAAGTGGGTTATGTCTGGAAATCTGCTTCATTGGAACTGAAATGCCACCCACCTAAGAAGTCCTGTGAATCTGCATTATACCAGGTTTTAACAAGCAGGATCAAGGATGCCCTTGCTAAGAACGAAACCGCAATGTGCATGTTTTTAGGTATTGAAGGTATTTTTTACAACATCTCATATGATGGGATAATCAAGGCAATGCGAAGTTGTTGGGTCGGCTTTATCGTTTGTTGATGGATAAACTCCATGCTGCTCTTCTTAGGCAAGTGTAATCTTCTTAGACCACTAGGCTGTGAAGGTCGACATAGCTAGAGGCTGCCTTCAAGGGGAATTTTTTCACCTCTACTGTGGGCCCTGGTGGTAGACAGACTTCTAAAAGATCTTGATGAAACAGGAGCACAGGGATATGCATATGACGTCATCATCATGTTTCAAGGTATGTCCCAAATCACTTGGGGGAATTACTCAATTTTTACCTGGAATGAATCAGTATCTGGTGTCAAAGGGAGGATCAGTCAGTCCCTCTGAAGCAGTCATCGTTCCATTAGCATCCTTGAAGTGGGGCACTCCGAAAGTGTCAAAAAAGTTTTGAAATATTTGTTGTTAGACATGTTATTTGATAGCATGCATACCGAGTATATTTTCACTTGACCTTTCACAGTTCTCCATTCATGAGAGGCCCTGCAAGGGATGCACCTATTGAGAGGATTTAGATGTCCCTCGCGGTACTCCAGTCTAACACACACTTACCCTTACATCACTGCGTTTACGACTTTAACACTTTACACTCATACTTACATTTAGGGAGGCGATAATAGCCTTAATGTGATTTTCACCTTAAAAAAAAACATTCATGAGGACTGGAAAAATGGAAAGCTACTGGTATATCCAGGTCAGCTTTTCTTGTATGGGCATAGATACGTAGTCATGGATCTCGAAGTAGTAGGAACATTAGTAAATACACAATGCAATCCCAGGAGTACTGTATGGAAGAAAGCGTATGAAAAGAGCTTCAAGGCTGATCTTCGGGCTCTTGGCAGGTTCTTAGGAAATGAATTAAAATGTGTATGAACTTTTTACACGGAGTAAAAATTTACAGGTAAATTGACGGAGATAGTTGTGGAATCTTTTCATAAAAATTGTCCTCTTATGAAGAATTTTACTGGGGGAAATGTGAAATGGTGGACTGGATACTTTCTGAACAATGAAGATTGGTTAAGAGACTATTTAATATGGCCAAGTGGCACAGTAATTGGGAGGCCTATAAAAGAGCCCGGGTTCAATAAAGGATAACTCTGTACCCTGTAAAAGGTTGAGATGGGAATCATGGAGAAAGTTATGTGAGTAGTTTGATTATACTTCTCATGAAATAAGACTTCACAAGGTTCCCCCCTGCACCACACAAGGCCTTAACAAAGATACCTTAAACCTCATAGGACTTAATGGGGAGTACAGAAAAATTGAGGAAGACATAGAAGTGAATCTCCTACACTCCATGAAGATTAGAAGATTTTTCGGTGCACTTACTCTGGGTATGCTTTCCTGGCTGAGAGAACAGGAGTGTAGGAAGGGATTTTTACAGCAGAGGAAAGAAGATAAATACAGCAATGATCCTAAAAATACAAAATGTAAAAAGTAAAAGACATTATACAATACAAGACCAAATGAGATATCAAATAAAATTTTATCTTAACAAATATTGTTATCAGATTATTTAAGAACAAATAATCTGAATGATTCATTAACATTATATGGAATAAATTCAATATGACTGACATGTCCACAGATTTTTAAATTATTATTTTGTGTATCAATTTTGATTCCTTTTCTAGGGATAATCATGATTGATGACAGTAACCTGGAAATTGATCAGAATTTGGGTTTTGAAGAGGACAAAGATGTAAAAGTGGATTTAAAGGTACAGTAGAGAACATCTATAATCAAAACAAATTGATGACTAACTACTTGTAATTTATCGATTTTTATATTTTTGAACATAAACAAAAAAATTATAACCATGGTGCAATTTAATTGTGAAAATTTAATTAAAAAACTTTGAAAAATCTCTTGATGTTAAGGTATTTGTAGTACAGTAAAAATTATATAATGATTATTGTTGTTTTGTGAGCTTAGTCACCTTTCTACTATATACGTTCAGAAATTTTATAAAACTATGAAATTGTTTTTGTTTCAACTTGTTTAATGTATAATTAGTAGATAAATTTTTGGTTTAATTTTTTTTTTAGGATTAATAATTAGATATTATAAAGAAGTACTGTTCAAAATTTAGGAAACAGTACAATAAACAGTTTATGCATTAAATGTAGGTTGTATTAAAATAAGGTACTTCAAAAATTATTTTTTTGAAAATGTTCTTAATATCAAGGTGTTTCTTCTTCTTTCCGTTTCACCCTCTTTGGGGTACGCTGAATCAATCATATCTTGCGCGCTGTACTTTTCAAGGTGTTTATTGTACAGTAAATGATAATTATTGTCATTGTGTGAAACTCAGTCACCTCCAATTCAGAAATTTCTTTAAAACTATTAAATGGTTTCTATTTCAACTTACTTAATCTAGGCTACAATTATTTATGTTGTCATTTGACCTAATTATTCTAGATTTTCATGCCCAATGAACCGATAGACACTGTTTTACAATTATTCTTTGTCTAATAATTTTGATTGTTGTACTGTATCATAGAAAATTAGTAATACTAAAAATGAATATCCTAATATTATTTTATATAAGTATATTATTATAGACATATTAAAAAAATAATTTTAAATAGCCACACTTTCAAACAGAACATTTGAAAATTTTATTATTTTTTTCTAATTTGGTGTTTACCTAATGAAATTTCATGCAGAGTTTTAATTAAATCTACCAAGCTATTCTGGATACCTTTAAATAATTTTGTACACAAATAAAATGACGGAAATCCTAATTAACAGAAAAATTGAAAGTAACCAGAACACTAGCAAATTTATTTGAGACAGTTTTATGCAATGGTCATACTGGGGTGAATGTCATGTTCATTGTGACCATACCTCAAACAATGCTAACAAATTAAAAAACCTTATGAAATAGGCTAATAGAAGTAGCCATAGATGTAAGTATTATTTTTATTCAAAAAACAAAAAACTCAGGATTAAATTTTTTAAAACTATTTTTTTAAGTTTAAACACTTGTGGAGTTCATTCTTAACTATTTAACATTAACTTTTTTGTGGTTTTTATAATGTGAATAATTACAATTTTTCAGAGACCATTTCCGTTCAAAACTGATGATGATATTAAGACTGAATTTGAAATAGATTCAAAGATGTTATGTGATAAGGTAAGCACTGTATAGATTAGCAACCATTGTTTATAAATGCCCATGCAATAAACTATGTTATAACATTTTTATGTGTTATTTACGAATGAAGATGTTAATGCTATTCATCTGTTAAAAATGCCATTCATTAATCATTCATGTTTGCTAATAAAGAAGGGGCTGATATAATATTTGGAAAAAGCATATTGTTTTAAGTGACCTTGGCAGAACGACTGGCTGGACTAGGAACTGCATTTGAGTTAATTGACCTAAGTGGGTTTTATGAATCTCGCTATCATTGGCCGAGTCTATTATTAATAGGTGGATTAACAGGCAGCACCAGAAAAGATGGGATTCCCATCTTCATGCGCATTCCCATAGCAAATGCCTTGGGCAAGATTCCTCATAGAGGATTTAGAGGGGTGGTAGACATCTTGGCAGAGCACAACTCAAGAAAATCATGGGGCTAAGTACTGGACACCATGGTTTGGGGGCGCACATGAACAGGATGGGTTCTATGGAGAAACCTTGTGTAAGTTACGCAGTAAAGAGGAGGAAACTGCAGAATATATAATTTATGATAGTGAGACTCTTCCTAGCAGGAGACTAAGCTAAGGGTTTGAATTTCCAGGACTCTAGGGAAATGTATGTAGGGAGTAGCAGGATGAGCTACTCAGTGGATTGTTGGAACTTATTCAAGACACCAATCTGCTGAACTAGTACTTAAGAAGTTTAGTTACACAATAGGTCTGTCAATCACAGTGAGTTTTTATAATCCCTTCCTCTAATGTATAATCTAATCTAATCGAACCTAATCTAATCACCTTGAATCGAAACTGTGTATACTTTCAATCTGACTCCTACCCATCTGATTGAGTAAATGGTGTTACCCAAAAGTATGGGAGATTTGAATTCTGAGCACAAACCGTTTGTGGTATGACCTGCTGCTGGTAGATTGGGCAAACGGTACTGCTTGTGAATTAGTGTGCCAACAGCTGTGATAGTGAGAGGTGGCTTTCTTGAGTTTTGTGCATTTGTGTTTGTGTTGTGCTTTAGTGTTACAATGACTTTGTAAACTTGTGTAAATAGTTCTATTTTAAGGAGCAAAGAACCTACATCATTTTGATTGAGACTTAAAAAAAAAATTGTGCAGAATCCTATTGCATGTATGTAGAAACATTTGGTGACAACGCTATGAGTCAAAGTAAAACTTTTTTGTAGTACAAACGCTTCAAGGATGCATGAATGTTTGCTGGTGACAATGAGCAATCAAGATGACCATCAACAAGCACAGCATCCTTTAGCTAGCTGCACTGAACTGAAAATTCAAGAGATGACCCCCAACTTCATCTCCAATGGTGATGAAATGGTTATACATGGGTTTATGATTATGACTTAAACTAAGTAATAGTTGTTGCAGTGGCAGTTGCCATCCTCACCGTGCAAAAATTGCTCATGAAGTTGACAGCAACGTGAAGTTCATGTGTTATTATTATTTTATTTATTTTGTTTTACGTAAATTTGTATTATCCACAAGGAATTTGTCTCTCCTAGTCACCTTTTAATGGAATGGAAAGTTTAATAATGAAATTTATAGTGGCTAAATGAGAGCATTAGGTACAAACATTCAAAACAGTAGGAGAACAAGAAGATGGATTCTCCATCACAACAACACCTGCGCAAACATTGCTAGTCATTCAGAATTTCTCAGCTTTCAGAAACATGGTAGTAATTCCCCACTCACCCTAAGCGACATTTTCTGTTTCCCAAAATGAAGTTGAAAAGCTGTTGTTTTGACACAAATGAGTGAAGTTAAAAAGCTGTCGTTTTGACACAAATGAATACATCCAGGCAGAATTGCAGGACGTGCTTTGAACACTTACACTTGCATACTTCAAAGGATATATGGAATCATGAAAAATACTATGATCTATGCCCAAGGAGATTATTTTGAAGGAGACGGTGCCCAAACTTTTGGGTAACACCTTGCATATTAAAACCGCTCTCCAAATGGGCACTAAAAATTAGACTAGCCTCATGAAAGTTAATTGTACCTGGCATAGCAATGATCAATAAGGTGTATAAGCACTCGTGTTGTAGGACCTGCTTATTGTGATTTTTTGGGACATATTGCTGAGCTTTCAGAAATTTCTATAGCTGCTAAAATTTCTATAGCAGACTTGGAATTATCCTTGGAATTATGTGTTGCAGATAATCTGCAAATGGATTAAAAAGTAAAGTAAACAATAAACACTTTGCAATTATAAAAACCTTATTCAATATTTATAATGAAGAACAGTATGAACTAACAATAAAAACTGCAGGAATTGGTAATTATGTATAAAGTTCAGAAAACAAAATCAGAAAAACACATTTATTAAAAAATACTATAAAATATCACAGTTACATAGTTGTAAAAAAAAATTGTTTTCAGTCTTTTAAATAATAATTTAAGCTTTTTTGAAATAATCAGTCTTGCTTTTTCAAATTGTGTTTGTATTTTTTTAAACAAAACATTACTACACAGTACAAGGGAGGCATTTTTTGGAGTGCATGACCTTTTCCAGCTGTGATTTTATACTTGCTAAGCACTAAAATATTGTTCATCCAATGTTATAAGCAGTGATGATATTTATAATATCGAATTTGTCTAGTCTGCAGCACTCATAAAGCATCATAATACATGGTGTGTTAGTGTTTTTCTAAAGATGCATGGATTTCTCCCATGTTGCAATTGGTACACCATTGTATTGTAAAGTATATAGTACGCCTATATGAAATAAGTAGATGTGTTTATGCGATACACCTTACCTTAAATTAATATGAGTTAGATTCTCATTATTTCACCCGAAATATTAACAACAATTATTATTTTCTCTGCAATCCGCAGACCATTAGGAGTTTAATGTATTTCCAATTTGTGTTTAATGATTGCTTCTCTTTCTTCAACAGTATTTGTTTTATCTGTTATGGTTCTATTATCAGTCACTTCAGTAACTAAAAGTATCTCTTTCTTTTTTTTCAAAAGAACTTCCACTCATGAAGAGTAGTATTGTACTTAAGTCTCTTCGTAACCTATGAGGAAAATCAAAAGGAGTATTATGTACAATTGTTGAAACACTTTTGTACAAACACTGTTTTGAATGCTAATTGTGAATGAATAGTGTAAGAAATAATTTTAACATAATAAGATAGGTTTATTGTTATTACCTGTTATCTAAAAATATGAAAATAATTATTAGAAATCACATTAAAAACATTTAAAATTGTTAATTTTGAATACATTCAAGCTGTTTTTTTAAGGATATATCATACCTTTTTTTAAGATATATAACCGAAGCATACAGACCTTTAAAAATAATTTAAGATGACTACCAATCATTAAAGTTAACAGAACCGTGTTCGAAACAGCATGTAATAAAGTGCATGTTTTCCCTGACACAACAGGTGTGTAAAATTCTTTAACTAACCCATTAAAATCACTATGATAGAGCTTAGTATACATTTTTTTGTGAAAACATGTGCTTTGTACAAAATCATTTTCTTAGAGTTTTTTAAACATTTCAAAATGTTCTTTGAATTTTTTAAAACTATTTTATAACTGCTATCACCACTATTCTCTAAGATGTTAGTACATCTCTTTTTATCTTCCGACTTTTGTTTTTACAATATTTAACTATTAAGTATTAGAAATAAAAAGCTTAATTAGAAGAATAACATTCTATATAAAAATAAAAGGAAATTGTCACATTTTGAAACAATATTGTGTATGAATAACTCTCCAATTATAATATTTTAGGCTTTTTCTAAATTAGCTGTAATAAAATACAATATGGTAAAACTGAACAATCTTGTTGATTTACAGATCCACTAGGCTGTGTCTATCTATCTTTCCTCAAATTCTTAATTATCAGTTAGTAAGTTGTATTATTAGTTTATTTCTTTTACACTGCATTAGTTTTTTTCATATATATGCATATTTATTAAATACAATTTTGTTTCTCTTTTCAACTGTATACCATTTCTTTTTTACATTTTATTCTACTCTAACTTTTGAATAATTTTAATTTGTTTTCCCTGTCTTAAAAAAATTCGTGCGTAATTTTCCAGGATTGTGGGAACTATGAAAGAGATTTTTAAAATATTTAAGTGGGTATTTTCTTTAAACGTTGTTAATCTTTTTTTGCAGAAAGATCCCGATAAAGAAGCTTTAATAAATTTCATAAAAGAAGAAATAAAACCAAATTTAAAAGAAGAAAAGTGTTTAAAGGGAGAATTAAAACCTAAAAAGGAAGAAAACCTAAAAAGTTTACTTAAACAAGAAAGTAAAAGTTTACTTAAACAAGAAAGTAAAAGTTTACTTAAACAAGATAGTAAAAGTTTACTTAAACAAGAAAGTAAAAGTTCACTTAAACAAGAAAGTAAAAGTTTACTTAAACAAGAAAGTAAAAGTTTACTTAAGCAAGAATTAAAACCGACTGTTAAGCAAAATTTTGTTAGTCTATTAAAACCAGAATTAAAAGGAAAAATCAAAGGAGAATTTAAGCCAGAATTGAAACCTAATGTTAAAAATGAAAGCTTAAAAAGTTTACTTAAACAAGAAAGTAAAAGTTTACTTAAACAGGAAAACAAGACAAGTTTGTTCAAACAAGAGCTTAAACCTGATATGAAGAAGATAAATTTGCATGATTCCAATGTTAAGCATGAAGATAAGAAAAGTTTATTTAAAGAAGAAAATATGTCTGACGTATTAATACAGGACATCAAGGTGAGTAAAACAGGCAATTATTAGTTCTGTACTTGGTGGTTCTAAATGGTTATTTGTGTTTTAAACCTATAACACATATTAAGTGCTTACTTTATTTATTTACTTCCTTCCAATAATTTACTTACTCTGATAAACGTATGAAATAAACTAGTTGCTCCCTGCATGCAGTGTGAACACCTTTTATAACAAATCCAACCGATAGGAGAATTCATCCCATACCTTAATCAGCTTGTCTGGGATAATTGATGCAAGAGCTGCTTCAATCCAGTGTCTCAAGTCAAGTAGGTCAGTTGGTAGCAGTGGCACATAATCTGGAATGATCCTTTATAAACCCCTTAAAGAAAAAATTACATTGGGTCAATCGATAAGATGAGTATGGTAAAAAGCCTTCATTTTGTCCCTGTTGACTAATCCAGCTGTCCCACACAGTGTTATACCAATGTAGCTACACTATTATATTGCCAAATAAAATTTGTTTAGTGGTTTGAATTGCAAATGAGGAAATAGTTATAGGAAAGGTAAACTTGCCACCAGGATACAGTACATAAAACATTTTTTTGTTTTTGTATTGTTCACATTGCAGTATATGTATTATTTTCTAATGTTATGAGACTAACATTATTCGCAACTGTTCCATTTACATGAAATGTTAATTCATCACTGATCTTTTTATCTTTATGTTGTATAATGTCATTTATGATACTGGATTGCAAACCATAATCTGATGGTTTTAGAGCTTATAACAGCTGTAAATGATGATGCAGTTGTGTTTCTTTAAAACCCTCTGTAGGGATATCACTGGAATTGCTAGCATTACTAACAAATTTCTTGTGCTATGTACACAATTTTCTTTCAAGTTCAACAGTTTATTTATTTTAACAAATTTGGGTCACCTCAAACTCTTTCCTTTACAAAGGCAAGAAGTATTTTCAAACTGTTTACCATCTAAAATTGTAATAGTCACTTGTGGGTTCACAATTGAACTTGATGTAGATGAGTTAATGGCAAATTCATGCTTTGCAAATTAAAAAAAACAGATTGTTTTATATTCTGGGGTAGCCATCTTTACTACTAGCACAAAGTGGAAGGAACAGGTGAATAACTATGTTCCTTCTTTCCTTCATACTTAAAAATATATGAAAAGTTGACAAATTCAAAAATTCAGAAGAAGACAATTTTTTTATTGAACATTAAGAACAACTTTAATGAAACACTTTGAAAACATTGTGCTACACTTAAATGAAGTAAATAAATGATTGACAGAAAATTTGTATAGGAAATGCTGGACAAAAAACAGAACAATAGGAAGGAAAGAGAAAGTAGGAGTGTAAGCAGTCAGCATAACTTAAGGTGAGGGTCAGTCTCTGGATAGGGTTTTCCAGGTCAGTGCATTGACTTAGTCGTGCTTTCGATGTCGAATATTCCACCTCAGCCAGCTTATTTTGTATTAGCTTTTTGTATTTATTTTATTTAAGATATAATTATCCGAGTTATCCAAAAAAAATATCAAAGTAAATGAGATGTTTTAACATTGCTTCGATGATAATTTCAAGGGACCAAATAAAATGATCAAACCACAATTTCAAATCAGAGTCAACTGTATTACATAGCTTTAGAACCCCAATATTAATTTATAAACACCCCTGTTTATGTGGCTGGAAAAAACTAGTCCAATTTGTTCTGTAAATTAATAGTGAAAGTATCAAGGCCAAACCTGCATGACATGAGATATCTAGTAGAAAACTGCAAGGTTTCCACTATTACCTTCAGCTTATATAGCCTTTGTTCGAGGTGAACTGTGCAATTAGAAAAATGAGAAGTGTGAAATTTCTTGTAAAATCGTTGTTGAAGCGTTATGTAAGTGTTTACAAACACAATAGCTATTGAGTCGTTAAAAGTAATTATAGATGACCTGCCTCCTGGACTAGCTGTCAAAAACAGGTAGAAATAATGAAGGATAATATAAAACGTTTTGTTAAGTATTTATTTATTTTTAAATCATTTAAATAATTGTTTAGTTCTTTTTTTATTATACACAGTATAGGATTTTAGTTAATAATGGAATTTGATCAATAAGTAATTTTATTTTATCCTAAATTGCTAAGGTCCAATTCACTGATATCATTTGCTCATAGTGTCATGTATACAATCTAATAGCTGTGTGTATATACTAAAAACACAATACTTTACTCTGCACAATACTTGCACTATCACTATCACTTATTTAACTCAAAAGACTTTTCTGTCTTGGGCCTTCTTGTTGAACCAATATTACCAAGGAGATGAATAGCCTCAGTATTTACATGTTCAACTTGTTATTTGGGACTTCTTGCAAATGTAGTAACTGTCCACAGTTTCCACACAACATTTAGATAAACGTCGCTGTTTGTACAAGGCATATTCAGAAAGTAAGTAGTTTCGTTCTAATGCCACTACAGCTATTGACACTCAGCACTACTCTTCATGGTTCATTGCCTCTTCACTAACACCATTACGGTTGATCTGTGTAGTGTTTTTAGTTTCCTATGTGCATTTAAGATGTTTAAGACAATTCATGAACCTATAGACTACGAAATTTGTTCTTTGAATGCAAGGAACGTTAAGCCAGCTGAAATTCATGATATTCAAGATGTTTGCGGTAAAAATGCAATGAGTGATGAAATGGTGAGAAAGTGGGTTAGGAAGTTTAATGAAGGATGGACCAGTGTCCACGTTGAGGCATGGAGTGGGAGGCCTTCTTTTGTAAACGATGATTTAGTAAGGAAAGTTACTGAGAAACGAAGGTTCGCAATAACACAATGCCTTCTGATGAATTTGTGCAAATTTGTTGATATCTTTTGTTTGAGGTTGTTTCAGCTGACTTAATGTTCCTTGCGTTCAAAAACTGAATGACAGAATGAATAGCTATCGGAAACACTACACAAATCAACCATAATGGAGTCAGTAAAGAGGCAATGAACCAGGAAGACCAGCATGCATGAACAGAGCATCAATAGCAGTGCTGTGATGGCGGTAGAACAAAATGATCCTTAGTTTCTTGATGTGCCTCGTACAAGGACACATTTACAATGTTCCTCAGGACTTTATTTTGGAATATCTGAATAGTTACAATGTTCTGTTGGTATTACCCCAGAGTTGTATGCTGTTTTTCCACATTAGTTAAATAACTTCATGTGAAAAAGTTCGCACAATATTTATATACCATTTATATTTATTACCAAAATTCCTTCAAAAATTATACAAAATATGAAGGACCTACAGGAGGCATAAAGGCCAGAACATAGGTTGGTCCTTGAAATTAATTCCTTACTTATATGTAAATAATTTTTAAAATTGTATCTCTCAGTACTATTATTATAAAATTTAAATTTAACGGATATTTAACACAAAAACATTTTTATATTATGAAATTAATTAACAAAAAAATCACTTATAAAGTTTTAAAAGCATTTGGAAGAACATTATAATATTTCTTGGCATAATATGTTTAACCATCTTTGACCAATTGTTAATGATTGTTTCGGTAATGTGACACTTTTGTAGTGAGTATTGTGAGGATTCTGCACAAATTCTTCTTTAAAGTCACTATATTGATACACTACAGATTTTAAGGAAAATATTTGTCTAATATTTAATGGTTTATTAGGATCCTGTTCTTGAATGCCAATAATTTTTAAAAATTGATTAATTTTGAAGTCTATTTAGTGCATCCAGTGATGCATCATAGATACCTCCCCATCCAATGATCCGCAGTGCTATGAAAAAGGCCATAGTAAATCTGCAATAACTTATTTTTTGGCAACTTGTTCTTGAGTACGAGGTGTGTTCAGAAAGTAATGAGAATTTTTAAATTTCGCGGGCTTAGAGAGTCCTACTCGAAACATTTTTTTTTATTATGTTGGTATACATGCCCTTGAAGTATCATAAAACTTTCATCTGTTTTCATTGTTGACTTTGTCTGTGACAGCCACTAAGGTTAGACATGTTTTTATGAGCTCGGCGATTTTCGTTTGTTAAAAGAAATGGATCAAAAATTTGTATCAAATTTTGCATAAAAAATGGAATAAAATGTAACAAAGTGTGTGAAATGTTAACAAAGGCCTATGGTGAGTCTTCTATGAGTAAAAATATTTCCAAATATCTCTCTTCCTATTTCCAAAAATAAAAAGAATCTTAAAGGGCCGTAGTTTTACAGCCGTAGATGACATTAAAAGCACATCACTGAAAGAACTAAAGGCTATTTCAAAGATAGAGTTTGAAGTGTTTCGAGGATTGGAAGAAGAGCTGGCACAAGTGCATAATCTCCAATGGGGACTATTTTGAAGGCAACAACATCAATGTAGAAGAATAAATAAATATTTTGTTCAAAAAATTAAAATTCTCATTACTTTCTGAACACAACTCGTATATAAAAACATACACTAAATATTTAGTTTTACTAACAATCTTGTTTACATGAACATTTCGTTTAATATTTGAATCATAGACTATTCAAAGATACTTGCAGCCATCTACTCTTCAGAGACGTTGACCATTTATAGAAATACTAATATCATCTTCTGGGATTGAATCTATATAATTTCCAAATGTGATATATACTGTTTTGTTGACATTAAGTATTAATTTGTTGAAATATAGACATGAGTAAACACCATCAAGCTTCGAAGTCATAGTTTCTGCCACTTCTACCCCGATAGCCCATCTATTGAAGCAACAGTATCATAAGCATAGGCTACCAGTTCCTCATAAAGAGATAACAGATCATTTATAAATAGAATAAATAGAAATGGTCCTAAAATAGTTCCTTGAAGTATACCTACATTTGTCACAACTTGCTGGCTTTTAACAATATTCAACTTAACTACTTGTGTTCTGCCACTTAGATAAGATTTCAAGAGAGATATACACACACCTCTAATTCCCATATTATGCAGTTTAGACAATAGGAATTCATGATTGACTGTGTCAAAAGCTTTGAGTAGTAAGCTTTATTTCTTAAGAATAATTATTGGCTGCTTGGTAAATCACCAATCAGCTAAGGTAGGATCAGTATTTTCCCTTATGTGTGTATCAAAATTGTCATTACAGTAGAGTCCCGCTTATTTGACCTTCGCTAATCTGACCCAGCCTCAAAGAACAACATTTCAAGCAATTTAAAAAATTTGTAGTGAAACTGAATGTAAAATGCCCACGCCCCACTTTCGTGTCAGGCCTTTACGCCTACATGTCACTTATGCGCTCAGCTGATGACCTATATTCTCTTTAAAAGAAAGAAGGATCGACTACCCTTATACCTGTTCTGTTCGTTCATTTCTGTCTTTTAGTATCAATTCAGATTCGTGGAAGAGTTGATGATGAGTGCATTCTGCTTGTGTTTTGTAATGTTTCACGAATTTTTTTTTATTCACAGTTTCCTAAAGGGTAAACAATATTTTACTTCTCATGAGATTGCGAGATGTAGCAGCAAGAAAACACCAAACAGTTGGTAAACAAAAAACAATTACAAACTTTTTCTGATGATTTGTCATACTGCTCTTTTTTTACTGTAGTGAGATTCTGTGTGCTGTTTTATGTTTTAATCCAGTATATTTAGTAATAATATATCCAATTTTCCTGCTAATTTGATTGGGCCACGCCCGGTTTAAGGTTGTATTAGCGAGACTCTACTGTACTTAAGTAATATATGTCAATTAATTAGAGTCCTATATTTCTTATGATTTGTAATTGGCAGTAATAAAGCTCTAATGTAGATTAAAGCTCTTCTATAAAAATCATTACGTTCGACTTCCATTTAGTTTAAGCCTTACAGAGATCAAAGCAGTTTCATTACTTAACCAATATAGGTTTACTTAATAACCTACTCCTCCAGATTGAAAACATATTTGTAAACAAAATTTTGTAGAAATATCTGTGTTCTTTAAACATTCATTTAAATTTCTCTAGTGAAGAGAATCAATGCATTTTAATTAAATTTTATCTTGATGGTGTAATAAATTAGTGATAGCTGTATTAGTGTTGTAGATATAGTAGTAAATTGTTTTGTTTTTCTTGTATTTTGTGGTTATAGTAGTAATCATTGTTTGTTTAATTTTAGCCTGTGAAAGAGAACGAGGAAGAAAAATTGTTTATGGATAAGAAAATTCTAGGAGGAAAAAAAGGTTAGTATAAACATTTGCATTAACATTTTGGACAGTTAATGTCTAAATGTTGGTTTAAAATTGTACAGATATTTCAAAAGTAAATTTTAAAGGTAAAAACAAGGAAAGTTTATAAAAAAAGATTCATGTAGTATATGTATTGTCCATGTATAATTTTACGAGCAAAAATACTGTATTTTCAGAAATACTAGTTTTTAACAAACTAGAATAACCACAGCACACATTTGTTCCATTGATGTTCTCTTTAAAATGTAGAAACTTACTGTAATTTACAGTGAAGCAAAATTTTTAAATGTACTTTTAAATTAATCACCTGTAATTGTTATTGTTTGAAATATGCATAGCAAAGACCGGGTAATACACAGCTAATATACATATTTATAAAACATATTTTGATGGTTAAAATTTTTATCACGGGAAGGTTTTTAAGTACCATTTTGAAATTAAAAACACACAACACTTTTTTTAATAATTTTGTTTTTACATGTAAGCCTGCACTTTTACTTTTTAATGTAATTTTCTCCAATATTAAGGTATTTGTCACATTGTACAATCTGCTGCCTGATGTGATAACCATTGCAACATGCCATTTTGACCTACTAACCACCCAGATGCATTTTTACAGAAATGTATGGTAGTCACTGGGTACTAAATCAGGGCTGTGTGAAGCTCTGTTGTAGGTGTGATCAAATTTTTCCTGGCCAAATGATGCAGCGAGACCTTTAGTCCAATTAGCGGCATATGGACAGGCATTTTCATGAAGCAAAAAAAACCCTTACTCAGCATGTCATGCTTTTTGTTTTAGTCAAGGTTTTACAGTGGGTCGCAGAATTTATTGTATCACCATGAGGTAAACAATCCACAAGCAACACTTCTTATTCCAAAACAGTACAAAAGATTTCCCAGGCTGAAATTGTTTGCTTGAACTTTTAATTTTTCTTGGGTGGTGTTAAATACCGCTTTTCCACGTAATGTTGCTTCGATTCCACCCATGTTTTGTTTCCTGTGATAATTTAGCTTGTCACAAAAAAATCACCAATAACACTATTGCTCGAGGAAACGATGCAGATCGGCATTTGTTTTGTCACCTCGTCAACATTTTCGGTACCCAGCACGAGCACAACTTACGATAATTTAAGCTTTCTTACAGTTTCATAAAGAATATTTCTTGAATTTTGAGGAAACTCATTATATAAAAATGAAATTGTAAAATATCTGTACTCTTAACTTTTTCAACTTTCTGCACCAATTCTTTAGTAATGAGAAAAGATCATCCAGTTTGTTCATTATAAACATTCGTGCGGACAAATTTTAAAACAGTACTTATTTAAAAAAACCTCTTCTGATATAAATACTATATTTAAAAATTTTAACAATCCCCAAAATATATACTAGAATTCAGTATTTATTAACACACTTCATGATTTGAGATCTGATAAAGCTATAACTATTTTAGTACCTCACTGTCCAATAAAAATTCATTAATAAACTGTTTGTGTAATTGCAGGAAGAAATAACAGTGGAAGAGAAAAAGAGAAAATTAAAAAGATACACGAATGTTGTTTTTGCGACTATTCTGCTTCATTCTTTGGATCAATGACAAGGCATATAAAAAATAATCATCCGAGTATTCAGAGTTTACACTGTAAATATTGTGACTTTACCTGCAGCCGTTTAGAATATGGGGCTTTGTTTAAACACATGCGTAATCATTGAAAAAAATCTGGTAACGCTGAAATTTATTACTACGGCCTTGTACCAACCCACTCAGGATATTTTGTGCCCCTGTATGGCAGTAATAGTGTCACTAGATGGTAAGATGAATGTTGATAAAACTTGACAAACTACTTACGGGGGCTATATAAGTATTCACATTACCATGTGATAAAAATATGTAATGAACTGAAGTGAATTTTATGTTAATTTGATTATTGAATTGTTTTAAGTGATCTGATTATCAAACAGTATTTGTTAAAAAGCATGTCATTAAAGCTGCAGCATGCTTTTCTTTTAACATTGTTCAGTGGACCAATGGGGAAAACAGTACTTCTATATGGGAGTGGCAGAGTAACTAGAGACTAGAGCTAAAGACCAATTTACGTTTTGCAATTTATATTTTTCAATGTGACAAAAAATTCTTGTATATACTACATTTCAAACATATTCACGTTACTAAATCAGAGGCGACTGTTAGGTATCTGAAATATATTGTACTTTTTTTTACATTTTGTGCTGTTTGTAAAAACAATATTTGTTAATATTAGTTTTTTTTAATTAATCCTATTAAAGCCTCATCATGAGCTGATGAGAAGTAAGAGGAAAGGCAATTCACAGTTGCCATGGTATTATTTGTACTAGCTACATTTAATGAATTTAGCCAAACGCTATTCATAATTTCTGATGTAGAACATATTTAGGACTGTTAGTATTCTATAACCAGACAATTGATAACCAATACTGTACATATTCCTTTCACTACACTTGTCTATAGTTTATATTTTTTTAATTTTTGGCAGACCTTCAAAATGTGCCAAATTATGTTTTTGTTTCTGTAATGTATTAGGGCGATTCAAATTATTAATGGTAATTTTGCTAATGTACTCAACAAGCAGTCCGAGCTGCCTGGCAGGTTGAAGGTCATTGTGTTAAGGACCTTCTTCTTCTTCAAGCACCACGATAAAACAAATGACTTACTTGTGCCTATTTGAATTACTTAATTTGTAATTAATGTAATGTTTCCTTTACATTATGTTATTCAACACTGATAATGAGAAATTAAAACATCATCATACCAAAGAGACAGTTCCTGCAGAATTTGGTTTTAAACTTGAAAAGGAAGTTGTACAAAAATTAAAAAGCAACACCTTTCAATTTAAAAAACAAATTATTTTTTTATAGTAAAACAAACATTGTATGGTAACTAAACACTATTTACATATTTTGTACTATATACAATATAATTTGTATAATAAAACATTGCTATTTTTTAAAATCTTGATTTTTCCTGGAGTCTATTCAAAAGTTCCTAAATTTAACTTAAATATCTGCTTCAATTACACCTATTCCAAAATTGAATGGATTTAATTTTTTTTTTAGTGTCTGTATTGCACAGAGCAGTATTTCATGTAACACCTGTTTGAAATTCAGAGAGTCATTTAAAGTAAAATCTGTCAAGTTCTATAAGGATTAATGTTTTCCCATATATACGTTTGTGCTGTTGGATCCTGAAAATGAACAAAGGAACAGATATGGGGAGATGAGAAAAAAATTTGAAAGGACTAGATGAATTAGCTTTAACCACTGCCTTTCTTGATCCTTTTGTCCTAAATTTGGCTATGGGAGGATAAGCAAGGATATCAGCATGGAAATAAAACTGAAGAAACAGAACAAGCTGAATAAAAATTTAACCTTAGGATTGAAAGAGTTACATTGTAAGGCTATAACTTAGTGTACCATTTTACAGGTATAGTTGAATTTTGCAGTAAAATTTATTTATGAAATAATAAGAGAGTATCCAGTTTTTTAAATAACATTATAAACATCCTTTAATATTGAAAAAAAATTGTCTGCAAACTTCTTTTACAAATAAACATGAAAACTGTCCTGTCAAGGCAGTTGGCTGAAACATTTTATTAGCTCTATCACTTTTTCTCTTTCATATTTATTATAATTTTCTCTAAATGCACATTTTCAACTGGAAAACAAAAACAGTGTACAAATTAGTTCTTTGGAAATCACATTAGCATTGTTCTGTTGTCAGGTATAGGTTTAAGGTATAGGTAATGTTTATAATTATGCTTTATATGTTTTGTACTTTAATCGTATTTCGTTTCCTTCTGATATTACCCAGTATGAACCCTCATGTGATTTTTCAACGTATTTGGTTTTGAACTTGACCAGTTACATTCACTACACTTATAAGGGTTTTGTCCGTTATGCATCATCATATGGATTCTAAGTCCGCTCGTATCAGTAGATGCAAAGTTACACAACATACACTTGTGCGGTTTATTTCCCGTGTGTGTCATCATGTGTCTTTTGACCGCACACGATTTTGAACTAGAATATTCACAGTACTCACACTTGTATGGTTTTTCACCCGTGTGTAAACGCATGTGTTGTTTCAAATTACCTCCGAGTGAACAAGTGTAATCGCACACTGGACACATGAACGGTTTTTCACCTGTATGAACTCGCTTATGTTGGTTTAGTTTGCCAACCTGTGTGCTTGCATAATCACATTCGGTGCACTTGTACGGTTTTTCCCCAGTGTGAACTCTTACATGTCTTATTAAAGCACTCGAATCTGTTGCAGAATACTCACAAATAGTACACTTATACGGTCTGTCTCCTGTATGCAGTCTGACATGTATTCTTAGTGCACTCGACTGTGCTGTTGTATAGTCGCACTGTTTGCACTTGTACGGGCGCTCTCCTGTATGCACTCTAAAATGTTTCTTAATCGCTCCCGTATCTGCTGCACAATAATCACACAATGAGCAGCTGTATGGTTTCTCGCCTGTGTGGATCATGATATGTCTGTTAAGCGCACTCATATACAATGCAGAATAATTGCAATATGAACACTTGAAAATTTTTCCTCTTGTGTGCACTATTAAATGTTTTTTGAAACCTTTTAGAGTGTTTGATTTATAATCACAGTAACTACACAAGAACGGCCTTTCCCCAGTTAGTTTTCTACGTGATTTTTTTAATCGAGGGCATTTTTTTCTGTGCTCCTCTTGTTGTTCATCTTCCAACATGATGCCACATTTTTCACATGGAGAAAAGAAATCTAAAAAAGAAAAGAAGATAATTATTTGATGGCTAGCCCTGTTTACTTTAGATGGTCAGGAGAAACAGGATGGTTTCTTTCGCTGGGTTAATGCAGTCTTTTTGTTATAGCTTTTCCTCAAAAATTGTGCATAAATTAAGAATCAACACCTTTCACTTTTAAAAAAATTATGATTTTTTTTATTATAAAACATTATATGGTAATTAAACATTATGTATTTTGAACTACACACAATATAATTTGTATTGATGAAACATTGTTTGGTAATTTTAAAATTGTTTTTTCTTCATAATTTATGAACATGGAAAAAATATAATAAAATCCTCATGTCAAGATGCAGGTAGGTAAAAACATAGCTTGTTGTGTTGATTAGACTCACAGTTAACAAAAGATGGTTTTTACATTTACTGACCAGGGACAATCAAAAACAACTTTACTTGCACAAGACTCAAGCAAAATGTCATTTTAACGCCCACCCCTAATCAATGAATTCCTGACGAACTGAATACAGTCCTCGAATGTAACTTGTGTGTTTGTGTACATTGAATTATACAGTGAAATTCTACTTAAACAATTAATGTTTTGGGTTAATTAATTACTTACATTTAGTGTTATCCCTCACTCCTACATGAAGTGTTGTTTTTGTGTATTTTAGTAAAAAGTGAATACTGTTCAACAGCTGAATCTTGGTTACAATAGCTGTGGTAACATGTATACATTAAAATAGTTACTTTTTAATCATTTGGAAATCATGTTTTTTATTTTGTAAACAATCTGTGTTTTTAAATAGTGATTATCTTTTACTTGTTTCAATTGAGAAAATAAAAACAATGGTGAAAATTGAAAAGCTTTGTATGATAAAGCGATTAGATGCACAAGAGAAATTACTGTAGTATTTTAAAATAAAGTTTCTTAAACTTAGGCTATTTGAGTGATGATGTAAACAAGTGCTATAATCCTTTATAATCAATTTTACTGCATTATTCTGGCTTAAGCCTATGCAATGATAGTCTCTGATAGGCGAATATTTCCTTATCCAGACTACTGAGCGCCACATTAATATCTTTATCATGGGTATAACTGAATTAGACTTTAATATGTGGAATATCGCAATGCTTCATATTTAACCCATTAAAATATACAAATCTATATAATTTTAAAATTAAGATCAACGCCCAGGTCCTCTGTTGTCAAACCAGTAACCATCTCATATTACAGAGTACAAAAATTATGAAAAAAATTAGTTTTGTTAGATGTGCAAACCTTAACATACGGAAGTTAATGTGGTTACAAACATATTTTAAACAAACATATGTTTCATGTTTATATATTTTTTACAATGCAACATATTGATATTTCTGAAAATAAAAATATTTACAGCCATCAAAATTGTATCCCCAATTTTGACACCTAATGCAATACTTTCTTAATATATGTTTTAATGTTCCTATTGTTTTACTAGCCTATACTACTTTGAAAATATATTTTTTGACATTATACTTCTCTTAAGTTTGAGTTTGGACACTGAAAAAAAAACTGCCACGTCAATATTTTCAAATTTATGTAAGCGCCAGAGTAAGTTACCAACAAATATTCAAATTTAAGGTGTTCTTGGTATCCAAGGTGCTACCCAAAAGGTCAAGGAATTTTCCTATGAAAATAAAATTGCTCCCCCTTGGGCACAGATACAGCAATCCCAGCTGTATTCCAATATTCTATGCATTCCTGGATCTCCTCAATTGTGTCAAATGATGACCTTTCAATTTCAACTTATTTTGGGGAATGGAAGAAAGTCACATGGGGCGAGTAGGATGGATGGTGAATCACTAACAAGTTTTTGGAAAAAAATCAGAACGACTAGAGATGTGTGTGCAGGTGCATTGTGGTGGAGAACCCAGTTCTTGTTCTTCCACTGTTCTGAACATTTGCGCCTAATGCTCTCACACAGCTGCTTCAAAACTTCACAATAAACTTTCCATTTACAGTCTGATTAGGAGGGGATATTCCTTGTGGATAGGATAATGCCTTTGATGTAAAAAGAACAAACATGGACTTCATGTTGCTGCGGATGACATGGTTTTTTGGCCGTGGTGAAGATGGTGATGTCCACTTCGACGACTGCTGCTTAATTTCAGGGTCATAACTATAAACCCATCTCATCACCAGTTACAACACTGAAGATGAAGTTGGGGGTTATCTCTTGCTGCAATTTTCAATTCAGTGCAGACAGTTATGAGATGATCTTTTGTTCACTGCTCAGCAGTCTGAATACAGATTTTGCAGCAATGCGTGTCATGCCAAAATTTGTCTGATAAAATGTGTTGCACAGATCCATACAACTTTCTTACGATCACATAAACATCATGGATTGTTTGTCTACAATCTGCAACAATAGCCTCTTGCATTTTTATAATGTTTTCGAGTGAAAACTGGATTTTTATTGATGGTTGTCCTGAATACTCACTGTCGTTGGCTGATGTAGAAACACAAAAAAAATTTAATTTGACTCAGCGTTGTCACCAAATGCTTCCACAAGCATATGATGGGTTTCTGCAGCAGTTTTTTTAAAAAGTGAAGCAAAATTTGATGCACGTTCTTTGCTCCTTAAAATCTGCCATTTATTTGTATAAATAAATTGTTTAAAAAATTGCGGCAACACTAAAACACAATGTTACAGAAATGCACGGAACTCAATACAGCCCCTCACCATCACAGCTTTTGGCACACTAATTCACAAAGAGTAATGTTTACCCAACCTACCGGCAGCAGGTCATACCACAAAAGGTTTGCACGCAAAATTTAAATTCTCCTAACTTTTGGGTAGCACCTCGTATATCTAATGACTAAAAAAAATATATTTTTGAACCTGCCTTGTGAAGTTCCGGGTAGAGCAACTTCAACTACTTGGTCTGCTGATTTAGGTACTTCTTCCTGTAAACAAAAACATTAAAAATTTCAGTAAAATTTATAAAACCGATTTTGTGAAACTGGGTCTTAAATTTTCCCCATTGATGGATTTTGTTTTTGTCAGTAGCTCCAAAAGAGGAATTTTCTGAGAGTTAGCAAGTTCTTATTTTAGTACTGAAGTCATACATTTGAGACTTAGAATAGTAAAAAACTACTCGAATAATACTAAATTTGAGCATAATCAGTCCAAAACCATATTTTGGAACTTTGGAAATCATCAACTCCATATTAAATATTTTGTCCAGAAAAGGGAAAAATGTGTAGTCTATTCAGTTAGAGCTATTATAAATTCAAAATGTTTAATAAATTTCAAACTTTTACTACAAAAAAAAATCATAATAAGTTGAAAGTAAACATAAAGATTATTTCACTCCTTTTTCAAAATTGTTTTAAGTGAGAAACATGAGCTGAGTACAAAGGCTTTAAAATAAATTATGTTAGTGAGTGCAAGAGTGAATATACACTGTATTTTGGATATATATATATATATATATATATATATATATATATATATATATATATATATATATATATGTATATTTCCAAAATTCCTTAAAAAATTATACAACATAATACAAAATATGAAGGACCTACAGGAGGCATAAATGCCAGTACGTAGGTTGGTCCCTAAAATTAATTCTTTACTTATATGTAAATACTTTTAAAAATTATGTCTCAGTACTATTATTATAAAATTTAACGGATATTTAACAAAAAACATTTTTATATTATGAAATTAATTAACAAAAAAAATCACTTATAAAAGAATTGTACTTAGATCACATTATTTTTTTTTAAATTGTCCTTTTAACTTTTTTTATAGTTTTATATCCACAGTCTAAAGTTTTTAAAGCATTTAAAAGAACATTATAATATTTCTTGACATAATTTGTATAACATCTTCGACCAATTTTTAATGACTGCTTCAGTAATGTGACACTTTTGTAGCGAGTAATGCGAGGATTCTGTACAAATTCTTCTTTTAAGTCACTATATTGATACACTACAGATTTTAAGGCAAATACTTGTCTAATATTTAATGGTCTATTCTTGAATGCCAATAATTTTTAAAATTTACATTTGAAGTCTGGTGCATCCAGTGATGCATCATAGATAACTAGATTTAGAAAAGAAACAATTTAATTTCAGGTGATTATTAAATCATTAAATAAGTCTGGGTTTTTTTGAGTTCACTAACAGGCAGACATTTCAGACAAATCATCCTGAATATAAAAAGAACTCAGGACAACTTCTGTATTCTTCTTTATTAATTCTTATTAACTGTGTTCTTCGTTAATTAAATGGATAAAAAATAGGTAGGTAAACAGACAGTTTTTAATGGTTGTTCGATTTTTTTGCAATCCACTGTGACTAATAACTGTCAATGACTAATTGTTAATTTAGGGCTACTGTATCTACTATTTAATTAATTGGTGGGAAAGGATGCTTTTAAAAACACAAACTTTAAAAAAACATAAGTTACCTAGAGTCTAATTGTCCTTGTATAATGGCTAATTATTACATTAAATAATTATTATGTAATGGTTTTATAGACAAATTTATTTCACCACTATAATTTATAACACTCTTTAATTCATAGTGAGACGCTCAATTTTTGAAAAACTCAATACATTATAAGAAAACAATGTGTTTTTGTCCATTCCTTATTTTATACAGAAGATGCTCAATGTCTTCTATAATTCTTACTTGACCCAGCTTTTGTCTCTACAAATCGTACTGAATAGTACATTGCTACATGGACAGTGTAGGCATAATGTTTACTTGTTGGATCAAGTCTGTACTGTAATCAAAAAGTGTATAACACACTCATTTCAAACACATTTACTCACTGGTAAAATATGGTTCATCTGCCATTATGAAACAGAAAAGCAATGTCTTATTAATGTCAAGAATCTGTGCTAGAGCATAAATAAACCATTAAATATAAAGGTACTAGAATGGTAACCCTTTACACTTGATAGGCTACTTATTAGTACCCAAATGCTACTCCCAAACTACTTGTATTATTTTCTGCTTGCTTAGTCCTCTCAGGTTGAATGGCTACTGTGAGTAGGCACATGGTAACCTGTTGCAACTCAACTCAACGACTGCTGTTTGTCACTGATTTGGAGCAAATTCATTCAAGTCAACCCAACAATTGGTAGACAAAGTCATGTAATGGACAAACACAATGAATTATTTAAGTAAACTTTTTTATTGAAAATATAAATAATGTTTTTGTTTGTACAGTATTCTTTCAGGTCGAAATTAAAATATCATTAATTTATTACATTAAAAATATTTTTTTATAATTCCAATAGCTCATTTTTTCGGTTGAAAAATCATTAAAAAGACCTTGCTGTCATGTTTTACTTTCTGCTTACCCTCAGGCCATAAGTTTCAACTTGAACTTTGACATACAAAGTTGTTTCATGAACAACTTATCAATAACCTTTATCAAATAACCTGCATGCTGTGTACTACAAATGACAGGTTATGTCTGAGCTTCTTTAGAATACTGTAGAAATAGTATGGTGAAATAATGCCATGTTTGCAAAGGTGGAAAAAATATACCAATATGTTGTTTTAGTTTGCCTTCACGTTCCACCACTGGACAGAGAAAGAAATCATTAAACAGGCAAGCCATTCACAGAGACCATGCGGGCATTTGTAGGATTTTGTGTTGGCCTTACAAGCTAAGAGGAACACAGCTGCTAGAAATAATCCAAACTGGCACATAAATGGCCGCAGCCACTAAAGCCACAAAAGCAATACGATCGAAGAGAAACATTCTTAAAATCCTCAGGCGAGTGCAAAGGGTTAAGGGTTGTTGTTCAGAGCCCCAAATAAGTTTTGTAAACAAAGGTAACAAATTATGTGTACACATAACCTTAAATTGCTAAAGTTAATTTAACTACAATACAGTACTTACTATTTCCACAACAGGAAAGAGTGCAGAGAAGTCTGGTTCTACTTCTTGAGTTTCTTTCCTACACAGTAAACATTATCTACATAAATAAAAATACTGTAAGGTTTTGTTTGTATTAAAGCATCACAGTAAATAGTTTTATTTTTAACATTATTCATAATTTAAAATTTTGTGCTTAAAGTCCACACTTTATGCTAAGTGGACCACTATAATACTATACTGATAGTGATCCTTTAATAACAAACTAAGGTAAAATAAAAGATTAATGAGTACAAGGGATTGGCATTAATAGAAAGGGAAAATCTACAGCAGTAAATGCATTTCAAAACTATAACCTTGAGGTGCACAGTTCAAAGACGTAGCAGACTGACCGGCATCTTAGCCACAAGGACTATCAAGACCTTTCTTAATAATGTAATATGGTTTGTAATAAAAGCTATACAAATATGAGTTGTGTCAAAATATTTCGAGTATCATCGCTCAATTCTCACTTTTGATGTATGCACAATAGAATCAATTGATCACAGTCAGTGTTGAATTTGAATTTTTTCCTCTACTCTAATTTAATCTCATTTGCAGTAGAAATGGGCATAATTGTTCACTGAAATAAAACTAATCATACCTATTTTGTTCACCTAATTCAACTATTTAAATTTGTTTACCCTAACACATAGTAAGTTATTTACAGTTTTTTTTAAATTATAGATTAATTAATAATCAAACATTAATACTATTTATAAAACTTTATTTAATTTTGATCATGTATCTTAAGAGTTTTAAATGTTTGAGGAAAACAGTAACACAAATCTAAAATCATGAAACTTGCAAATTGTAAAATAAAAAATCTCTGTTTAAATGATTCATAGTTGTGTACTAAATCAAAATCAATTGTAATTGTTTCAATACTTAAAGTTACCATTATAAAGTTGCCCCATACCTCAAAAATAATTATAGTATTTATTAATCAATTCTTTAAATTTTTAATGTAACCATCTTTTTTTCTGATATAAATGTTTTTATTTTCTTGAGTATATACATCTGATTTTCCAGTTTCAAACATTTTATATTTGTTGACGCGTTTCAGATTACTTCCATTATCAAAACTTTTGCTGTACCGTTCCTCCAAATCTTTATTCGTTCTTTTAAACTATCTTAGCCCCTGCCCTCCTTACTTATACCACCTAGTCCGGTTTCTACTTATTGATGGGCTTGCTACTAAATTGGTCCTGCCAGCACTTTCTCTTTATGGCTGAATTAATCCTTATAATTGGCAAACATTTTCAGACTGTGAAAAATAACATCTGCTTGTGAATTTACTTGGTCACTTACAGTGAACCCTCGTTTATCGCGGTAGATGGGTTCCGTGACCAGTCGCGAAGTAGGAACACCATATTTATAGTATTTATTTAATATGTATTCGGACTTTTAAACCCCGTCCTTTACATACTGTTAACAACCATCCTTTACAGTAATGTATAGATATCTATAGTATGTACATACAGTACAGACACAAATGTTAAGCAATAAAACCGTACGTGTATATAAAAAAAAAATGAAGAAGATTGTTATGGTACTGTACAACTGTACTGTATTCAATACAATTCAAATACAAGGTACATGTTTTAGGCTATTTTTTTTATGCTTGTTTTGTTATTCATAGACTAGGAAATAATATTTTTTACTAATGTTTTACTGGAATTAACAAAATATTTTGGGTCTTCATATATCGCGATTATTTTCAAAATTTCTAGAAAATCTGAGATATATTTTCTCACATAATATAATGAAAAAAAAGTCGTGAATCCGTGAATGTCAAACGGTGAAGTAGTGAGGGCTCGCTGTTATTATCCTTTCCCCTTTTAATTTTAACTTTTTTCTAAATCTTCTAAAATATTTAGCCACTTTTTTTATCTTAATAGTGTAATATTTTACTGGATTTTCCATTTCTTCTCGTGTATCCTTCTCTAATCAAATTTGTAACGTAATTTGAATTGTTCTTTTCATAATTAAATGATTTTATGTGTTTTTTACATGTGGTTTTAAATTTTCGTCTCGTTTGTCCTACATAAGCTGAATAACTTATATAATGATAAAATTTATTTATAAAAGTTACTTTTATGTTATAGTTGAAATACAATGTAAATGCAAAACAATATTTGTCCAATGAAAAACTTATGAAGGAGATCCATTAGAATAACCTATAATTACTGCCACTTTAAAATTTAAAACCCAGTCTTAAAGCTTTCCAATTACACTTTGTAGTCACTGAAATATTTAACAGCCAAGAAAGACTTTTGTACATGTCCATTATAGAATATTTGTTTAACTTTGAGCAATAGGTCCATTAATTTGTTTGTAATTTTTAATTGTTTCTTACCTGTTATTAACTTCTTTCTTTTTATACGAAGATCTCAATCTTCTGAATGGTCCTCCTTCCAGTTCTTCATTTTCCTCTTTTAAGTCTTCAACTGATTTTCCTTCGACTAGTTCAAAATAAATTTCATTCTGCTTACTTTCTTCATTACTATAATCATTACTCTCATTATTTTCTGTTTTAATGAACTGCAACAAGATTTCATCAATGTTTACTCATGTTTTTTTACATTTACATTATTTTAGCTTTCAACCTGCCGTTGGATCATAAACTTTATGTTCGCTGCACTTTTTAAGGAGGTTTGTTACTGATACATTAAAAGTCTGTATATGTGGATTGTTAAAAAAATTCATTCATTACAAAACTGTCTGTTACCAAGTAATATCCGTTAAAAGAATTATTGTACTACTATTCTTTTTTCATTTTTTTTAGGTTTATTTTTTTAATTTACAATATTATCAAAACTTAAAAAATATCAGACCAGTAAATAGCCAAGAAAATTAAAAATAAAACAAATAATTTTAGATATACACTAAGGACTTGACTTTCCAAATCTGATGGGACCAAGGCAAACAATATGGCTCTTTTGGATTAACACCATCAAAACGTTATTTTTGTTAGGGCCTGAGAGATTAACTAACATTATTACGAGCTGCCACAAAACAGTGTCAATGTCTGTCTGTGCAAATGAGTATGATTTATAGACTAAAAGACAGTTTCCACCTATCACCAGTGTTTTGTAAAATCATCATCAGTAGGTTTTTGAAGCCTAGTGTGTGTGTGTGTACACGCATGTGTGTATATGTGTATGACATACTGAACATGTATGAATAGATAAATTATTGTCACTTAATGTAGTATAATAAAATTTTTCTTGAATTCATCTTGTATTTGGTTGAAATTTAAATCATCGTCTTAATAGTAATGAAATTACCCATACGAATTTCACAGTAGGTCCTAAATGCGATTTCATTAAAAATTGGTAATATTCTACTTTTTGATTACTTATTTTGCAACAACTCAAATTCAAAGCATAAGTAGGTTACAATGAATGATGTTATTTATTTATTAAGTAAGGATCTATTTATTTACAGTGATTTTACTTTTCTTCATTTGTTGATCGACCCTAATGATACAAACTGAATATTTTTTTATTTAATGCTATTATTTGTTAATAGTAGTTAAGATTAAATTAAATGCATGAACCGAGATCATATGTAATAACAGTGTATGTATATACAGAGAACTGCATAAGTGTAAAAGTTTAAACAACACAATAAAAGTTATTTTTTTATTGTTGTAATTTATAATATTACTCTTTAATACATAACTTTTAAAATTAATTCTATATAATAATTTCAGAAATTTTACCTGGTAAAAGTAAAATTTTCTGAGTAAAAGTAAAATAATCAGCAGGAGAACATATTACTTACATTAGTACTGGAAAAATTAATTTGGTCTTTTTCGATGTCTTTGTTCATCCTAAAAAAAAAAACAATAACCATTTTTAATTTAATTACTACTGATGTTTTAATTTATATGCTAAAAAATATGTCATGTAAAAGCTAATGGTAAAAGCTAAAATTGTGTACTTAGTGTTTATTTATTAGGTAAAATATATTTTTTAGTAATTGTTTAATATTTATCAGTCACTAGCAATTTTTCCATATTGAAATGTGTTTATTTTTGTTTATTAACAATAAATCAACTTTTTTCCTTCTTTTCAGCTTAACACGTTCTCCAACGTCCTCCGATTCCTAGCTTCCATTTTTCGCTATCATTCCACAGATCTTGATCCAATCCTCTCTTTCACTTCTTTATCAATTCCTTCTCTCTAAGTCTTGGCTTTCCTCTTTTTTTGTGACCATGTGGTTTCCATTTTAAAATCTGTGGGAAGATGATTTTTGTCGATCCTTTGGACATGACCTATCCATGGAAGTTGTTTTGTCTTGATGTCATCAAAAATGGTGTGCTTCACACCCATGATTTCATGGATTCTTATAATTTTTTATCTTTTCCCGTTTGAACCGACCTGCGGCTCTTTACCAATAGTCTATTTCTGTTGCTCAGATATTTTTCTGCTTTTTGTTTCAGTGTCCATACTTCGCTTCCATACAACATTATACTTTTTATTATATTCTAGAGTTGTATTATACATTCTATGTTTATTTATTTTTTGTTTATGCTGACTCCTTATGATGCTGTTAAATATCCTTATTGCTTTTCTTCCGAAGGAGTTCTGTTCTGTTATCGCTGTATCCAAGAGTCCAATTGTCATTCCCAAATACTTGTAAGTTGTACAACCCTTGATTTTTGTGTTATGTTCCAATAGAAGATTCCTGCTCTGCCCTCCCATGCACATGTACTCCGTTTTGTTTAGGTTTAACTAAACAAGTCCCCAAATATCATATTCCTCTATTAATATCCTACTCATGTATTCTAGATCCTCGTAATCCTGCATTATAACTATTTGGTCATCTGCAAAGCAGAGGGTATATGAAGTGTTTTCGGTTAATGGTATCCGACTTTTTTCAAGACTTATGTCAATCTGTTGTTAAGAGTAAAATATAAACAACATATCTCAATATGGAAGTAGTTGCTTGAGGCTGCTAAATAGTACACAAATACTTACTTTTTTAGTATGTTATTATTACTAAAATAACAAAGGGTAAATATAAAGTTTTTTTAGTCAGTCTTAAGTTCATTTATTTTTGGTATTTCTGTAGGATAGGCTACAGTCACCAGATAAAACCTTCTGAAAATACACCTACCTACTTAATTTACTACTTTTGTTTTACAACTTACTATAATTATTTACTACAAACTTAAATAACACCCATAACAGCAAACCTTGATACTGACAGCAAACCTGGTCAATGATAGAGTCTCTGAGGCCAGCTCGGTGTTCAATAATCTCAGATTCAGTCCCGCCAGTCGGTTTGCCTCCTCATTACCATCAACCCCTTACGCCCAGTGATCAGTTACTTGGTTTCCCAGGGGCAGAGTAATGTGGTTCTCCCGACACTCCAACAGCAGCTTGGACCGAATTGTAGGACCACTTCGACTACGGCCTGACTATCGGTATAAATATGAATATGAGGGGCTTCTTGGAGGCCGTTTAAAATTTTCTCAAACACAGTTATTAATGGCCACTACTTCAGCCAGGAATACTGTTGCATACTGTCCCAGTGGAACAGCTTTCTTTTCTCTTGGTCTTAGGCAGTATACCAGTACCTGTCTTTGTCTTGAAACCACATGTTTATACCATACTAGGTCTCCAGAGTTTCCCAAAACACAATATTCCTCCTCAAATGTCACCTCGACATCAAGGAGTCTATAAACAATATATCATTTGGCCATCAGATCAGTCCCCATCATTAGAATCGGGTCTAATCTTTTCTGTGTTTCTAGCGTGCCCCAAAGTTATGGATTCCAGACTCTACTATCCTGTAGTCTATATGTTGTTTTGCGTGCTTCCCCCATATAGGTCAATGAAGGAGGAAGCCCTAGATCAATCTACATAGCCACCATTGGTGTTGTGTTCATAGAGCCGGTTATGCACAAACAGGCCACCTCTAGATTTAAGTCAGATTCTCTGGCCCTCCTGCTCAGCCTTAGTCCACTACACCATAGCACACCATGGGTGTAATGATCCAAGTATAGATGTACTTCATTATGCCTGCACTCAGTGTCCATGTTTTACCAACTATTCTTCTCATTGTCATTAATGGCTTTCCTTTGAATTGCCCAAGGTGAGCATTCCAGGTTAATTTAGTGTCCAGCACTAAACCTAGATACTTCACCTCATTCACAACAGGGATTGTCTTCCCAAAAATAAATTTGATTACTATTTGAAGTTAATGTTGATGCACACTTACCATGAGGATCCTAAAATGTCAATTTCTTCTTTTCCTTCATTATCAATAAAACACTCAGCAGTAATATATTCCATTACCTAAAAAATAGTTTTAAAATTCAGTATTTGGTAAATGCAGCAAATAAACTCGAACAAATTAATTTTATTATTAATGAAACATCATAAATCTACTTTAAATTGAAACAATTCTAGATGTTAGAGCAAATTATAAAAATTAGATTAAAAGCCCTATTTGCAAAGCCAAATGGTTTTTATCTGTGCCTGCATTGTTGTGGGAGCTAGTTAACAACTGAATAACAAATTTTTCAGACAAAAACGGACTTTTCCTTTCAATGTCAAACTTTATATCATTTTTTTTGAAAACCAGGAAAATATGTCGATTTAATGTAAGCTTAAAAAAAGACCATATACTGTATTTTGTTATTAATAGTACAATACAGTACACCAATTCTGATGGATTGAACTATGAATTCGTTTAATCTCATTTAGACTGAAAATGTACTTCACTGAATGTCTAGACCACTGCTATCCAAAAATTTGTTTTTTTTAAAGTATACAGTTTATGATTATAATAATGAAAAAAATATTGGCACTCAGAAAATGATACCAAAAACTAATGATTTAAACAAAATCAATTTTGTATGCTAACAATATTATTAGGAAATATTTATTTATTTTTAAATATTCATTTTATTTAACCAAAAATATTATTCATTTTTTTAAACCATATTTTTTCAAAAATACGTACATTACAACAAAATACATTAACTAAGTACACTTCACTTTTCTATAATGAAATTATTTTTAAAATATATGTTTCATAACCTTCTTATAACTGAGGGTGTTACTTTTACAATTTATGGCGCTTAAATTGATGTGCATTAATCATGAATGCATTAAAACAAAACTTAGGCTAATCAAACATGATATGGTTTTGTGTAAAATATAAATTTATATTTTATTTGTGTAATTCAATGCTATTGTTAGCTACTCTAGCAGTTTTTTCATCATCGTTATAAGCACCAACATATTTTTTCTCTGAGATTATATATATATATATATATATTTTTAACAAAAACTTAAATTTTTGATATCTGTGTTCATGTTAAAAATCTTGTTCATTTACTCTTTAAACTCTATTTATTTGAAAATGTAAGTTTCTACATAAAATATTAGGTTAGATTTTTAGGGGGAAAAGATTAATATAGAAATCCACCATAAAAATCTATTATTTCTACATAAGTAAGATCAATTTTGTTTTAAACTTAACATGAAATCATTTTATATGGAGATGTAGATTTTGAAGATAAAAGTTTGATGCTATAAATTACTACTATGCAAGTATTAAAAGTATGTTTTTTTTTAAAATAAGTTACTTACTAATCCAATTTAGCTTTGGCTGACATAGATTTTCAAATATTAACTTAGATTTTCAAATATTTTGTCTGGTTATAAATGATGAAAATACTTATATTTTGTAGTTTCCCTGAGGTTTCCTATAAAAATTTAATTTCATGTCGTTATAAAATTGATTAACTTAATACCCTCGCCTAAAAGATGCTTTAAAAAAAACATCAAAAGTTATTAGATATAGATAGGCCTAATTACAAGATTTATTTAAAACTTTTGTCATAGACTTCAAAATTATTTGCATTTCATTATTTGCAATTAATGAAATTACTGGATTCTTTGTCCACATATATATACTCAAGAGTGTCCAAAATAAAAATAAGAAATTAAAAGTTTTATCAAGTTAATAATTGTTTGGTATTTTTGAGTTTATAAGACTTATACCACCGCAAAAACACCCAAAACAATTTAGGTTCTTAAGGTTTTAACTGTAGCATGTTGTTATTATAAAATATATTTTTTTTATTATTAATAACACGCATTTAATTAATTGATTTTATGATGAAAAACATGTTACCAACTTTCGTGTGCTAGTCATTTTAAGGTTATGTTCACCATTTATTTTTTTCTACCTTCCGGCTGTTTTCACCCTTTTATATTTTGTATTATTAATATTAGGCATATAATAAAGCGTTTTGGTGCAAAAATTATCGAAATTGATGTAAGTTCCAAAGACTTAGTTTTACCAATTTTTTGTGTAATAAGATGTTTTTATCATAACAAAAATAAAAGTTTTTAACATAACCTAACCTTTACATTTCCAGTTACTAAAAAATTAATCTTTATAACAGTCAGTCTATATAAAAAATGTAAAAATAAAGTTAATACACCAATGAACAACAGTTAATTTTTTCAGTACTTGTACTTCAACGTTAATATAATTACTACATGTAACCTAAAAGAAAATTTTGGACAGGTTAGGCTACATAACAAAATATAGGCCTAACAATTTTTACCAATGTAGGAATATGCCTTAGTGTTATATTAGATCTGTATATTGTTTTAGGAATATATAGGCCCAACGTACATGTAGACAAAATGTTTTATCTAAACCTAAGCTTTTCTACGTATACTTTTATTTACTATTTAGGTTAATACATTAAATAAATCTCATACAATAATTATTATCTAAATAGTAGGATAAGAAAATAATATGTACTGTATGTATTCAATTACTGTTCTGTTATTAATGACACAAAACAAAACCACTATAAATATCACTAAGCGTATTCAGTATTATCTCTGGCACAAATCTATTTTTATATTTAGTTTAGCGTATAGGCTACATGGCTAATACCTAAGTCAGTATGTTGAAAGTTGAAATAATAAAATATTACTGATATGATGATAATGGCCAATGGGGTTATAGCAATCACTGTATACATACATACAAATAAATTGTAATATGAAAGATACATCCTCTAATTTTAGTAATCTGCGCTCTCTTTTTTAAAAATGTTTTAACAATCTGTGATTTTCACAACTTTTAAATTACTAAATGTTACTTATTTAAAGAAAGCAGTATAAAATTTATTATACAATAAAAAAGTAATAATATTAATAACAATAATAATAATAACAACAACAATAATAATAATAATAATAATAATAATAAAAATAATAACAAACCGATTTGACAATATATACAATTTTATTAGAAAAAAACATAAAACCTAGTCTTAACATACATATAAACCAATACATTAATTATCTATAAATATATTTTGCACTTTAAGGAATATGTAGTTTTATCTCCTAACAAAAGTATATAATATAATTTTAAAAAACTTATGTAAATACAGTATATCTTTTTCACGTTATTATTAAAAAATTAGAAGTAAAAAATGCAATGCTCTGTGATTGTTTTATATCATAATATGTTTTTTTTAGGATTAACTTAAAGAAGTTTAATTTTACATTTATTATAATAAAATAATTACATAAAAAAATAAAAAACATACTTTTTTCTTACCTGTAATTTATCTATGGACAAATGTAAATAATGTAGTTGTAGAAAAATAACGGAACATACCGAATGAAAATCGAAGATAGTTGAACTAATCGAATAATTCCTTCTCCTTCGTTCTTCCTCCATCTTTATAGAAGCAGTGATTTAGAAGTAGAAGTTGCTTGTGGTTAAATAAGTGCTTTGTGTGTAGTTTGTAAGAAGAAATATTTTGTAATTTGAACTTTTGATGAAAAACATAAGTTTTTGAAGAAAATTTACAACATTTAAATTAATTAACAGGACGTTGCTTTATGATGTGAGTAAAATATTGTTAGCACAATAAATTCGCTAGGCTAATAAAGTAGCAATTAATTGTTGTTGCTGTTTTGTATTCAAAAAATGTAAACTTCTTTTTAGAGCTAGTTTTGTACTTCATCTACCGGGATTTTGATGATCGTAATAATTTTATTGGCTTTTAGATATTTTTATGCCCCTTAACGGACGACATCCGTTGGTTAAATTTTAAAGAACTAATCTACTAATAGGCTGTACTGTTGCCTATAAATTTCCATTGGTTCTTTGCCTAGAAATCAGACTATAGTGCTTTTGTCAGATTAGTAAAACTGAGATTTTGGGACTTTGTCAGTTTGGATAATTTTTCACCAAAACGCTTTATTATATGCTCAATATTAATCATCCAAAATATAAAACTGCAGAAACAGTGGGAAGTCAGAAAAAAAATTTAATGCGACAAACATAACCTCAAAATTACTACCATGCAAAAATAGCAAAAGGTGTTTTTCCTTGTTGAAAAGATTAATTAAATGTGCTATTAATATTAAAAAGAACATAATTTTTTTTATTTAAAAGACCTGCAGAGACTAACTTGACTTGGTTGTTGGATGGTTAGTTCAGAACCCACCTCTTCTCCGCTGTTGGATGTTAAAACTCGGTTGTAGGAAACATGTGTTTCATTACAAAAATGATTAATGAAATGTGTGCTATTAATAAAGAAAAGAGTATAACTTAATTAAAAAAAAGAAACTAATTTGACTTGATTAATGGGTGTGTAACTCACTTGTTGGTTATATAACTAGTATTTTGTAAAAGTTAACCTTTGTAACGATTGTTATTGCAGTGGATTAAAGCTGCTACATGGCTAAATGATAAATGGCTAAAAATCTTAATTTATTATACATTTTTCATAATAAATTTAATCTTCTGCAAGTTAATTTCTCACAATGAAATAATATAGCACATAAAAGCAAAAAACCATTAAAATCATGACTTTTGCAAAAGTCCCGAAATGTCAGAAATATAAAATTAAGGTAAAAATGCAGTGTAGCCTATTCTGCCTTTTTCTATATTTTTTTACTGAAACGCTTCAGTACATGCCCAAAAGCAATAATCCAAAATATAAAAGTGAGGAAACCACAAGAAGTACGATAAAAATCAAAAATAAAAGTGAACAACATAACCTCAAAATTGCTACCATGCAAAAGTCGCTATCGTGTTGTAGATAGGTAAAATGATAAAAATACATCCATTTTTTTTTTTTTTTTTTTTTTTTTTTTTTTTTTTTTTTTTTGGTGTTTAACGTCCGACTATTGTGCACACTTGGGCTAATGCAGACGGTGGGATGATTTTATAGCGTATGAAAATGCCAAGCCCTCACCGGGAATCGAACCCGGGTCCTCGGGGTGAAAGCCTAGTACGCTATCCACTAGACCACCGAGGCGGCTAATACATCCAAAGTGAGTTTTGCGTGATAAATGCGTGGAAACCATGATAAGTACGATAAAAATCGAAAATAAAAATGACTAACATAAAACCTCAAAATTGCTACCATGTGAAAGTCGCTAATGTGTTGTAGATCGGTAAAATGATACAAATATGTCTAAAACGGGTTTTGCGTGATAAAAAACTTTTTTTTAAACAAAAAAACCCTGTAACCTAAGACGGTGATGCGTGAAGAAAACCTTTTATTTCTTTAAAAAAAAAGAATACTGCATAACCTAACTGACACGGTTGTTAGGCCTAACACAGTGATGCTTGAAGAAAACCTTTTTTTTTAAAAAAAGAAAAAGAATACTCAATAACCTAACTGACACGGTACTTGCGTGGTGAACCTAACTGATACAGATTAGGTATTCATCTTTCGATCATATTCGTGTGTGCACCTGTCTCATAACCAACGAAATTAACTTAGAGGGTGAACGTGAGATGGACAAAGCCGTTGTCAGAAAGGCAATTGTAAACCTTCCAACAGTCATTTATATTCACATGTTAGCTACTTTCGCACGGTAGCAATTTTGAGGTTATGTTGTTCACTTTTATTTTTGATTTTTATCATACTTCTTGTGGCTTTCGTGCTTTTATATTTTGGATTATTGCTTTTGGGCATGTAATAAAGCATTTTAGTAAATAAAATATCGAAAAATGCAGAACAGGCTACACTGCATAAATACCAAAATTAATGACTCAAATATTTTTTTCTCGCACTTACTTTTATTATTCAATTAAGAGATATTTACCTGTGGAAGGATAAATGGGTCAATCTGAGTTTTTGGGACTTTTAATTTTGGTAATTTTTTCCTAAAACATTTTATTATATGCCCAATATTAATCCAAAATATAAAAATGTAGTAACAACAGGAATTTACAAATAAGTTCACGAAGTGGGCACAAAATAAATAAATAAGCACAAAAGTGGGCTACATGTTTTTAATGACAAAAATTAAATGATGATAAATTAAATGTGTATTATTAATAATTTAATATGTTATATTATTAATGAAAAGAATTTATTTTTTTCTTGAAAGAGAACTTGATAACCTAACTCAGCTCAGCTGTTGCGTGTTTAACCTAAGTCGACTAGGCTATTGGGTGTTTCATGAAATGTGTGTTACTAATATTGAAAATAATATATTTTTACAAAAAAAAAAAACAACCTAACTTGATTCAGCTGTTGGGTGTTTAACTCGGTTATGTATGTAACTAGTATTCCTTGTAAAGTACTAACCTTTTGTTAGTAATATCATTATAGTGGATATAAAGCTGTTGCTGCTTCGTAAAAATAGTTTATTCTCTGCTTATAATTGCCATATTTATATTTATATTGAAATTCGGTTAAATGTCCCAGAGTTTTTTTATTGTCAGATTGTGGGATCAAGTGTTAAACTTCACGCAAGAATGTTTTGATTGGGGCAAATAGCAAAGTTGTTTTTTTTAAATAATGTTTTCACTAGAAGAATTATCAAGATTTATTATAAACTGATAACACGCATGAGCACTACCTTGATTAGTGACATATACTTTTTAATCTAGTGTAATAAATTTATCATGCAAAGTAACAGAGCAATAACATCAGAATATAGATTAGTATGCCTCATATAAGTTAGTAATAAATGGCTAATAATCATAATTTATCACAATAAATTTAATTTTGAAGGGGTTAGTATCTTCAAATGAAATGACATAGTACATAATAAATGTAAAATAATCATTAAAATCGTAACTTTTGCAACAGTCCCAAAAACTCAGAAATAACATTAAATATCTTATGATAAGTTACAATTTTATGCATTTCTTATTGGAATTATATTGGGTAAAACTCAGTTTTTTAGGAAATTCATTTTTGGTAATTTTGCCCCAGAATGCTTATTGTGTATATAATATTAATAACCAAAATATAAAAATGCAGAAACTATGAGAGATTAGAAAAAAATGAAAATAAAAGTGCCAAATGTAACCTCAAAATGATGAGTGCGAAAATAAATAACATGTTTTTCATCATGAAAATGATTAATGAAATTTATGTCGTTATTAATGAAAAGAATATAAACTTAATAAAAAAAAATTAACATGAGACTAATGTGACTTGGTTGTTGGTCGTAATATAAAACTCAGCTCTGTTATTGGGTGTTTATCTAGCTCAACTTGGTTTCAATATGATAACACACATTAGCAGTACCTCGGTGGTGACATTGCCATACAGACTACAGTCTGTAAACTATAGTTCAAAGAACATAACAGAAATGTTTTCCTGTAATGGCCACAATTGGATGTATCTGCATTTGTCTTTTTTTCCAACAGTAGCTATTTCTTCATTATCACAATTTTTTTCACTTCCTTTTGTACGGCATGTTATGAATGAAATTATTTGTGAGGCTGTGGATGCTCACTCAGCGGTTCAAGTAAATCGACTTGAAACGCTTCAGTACAGCTTTGTATGACCTTCAAACATACTGACTCGTTAAATGATTTGGTCAAAATGGCTGTGTATGTCATAACCATAAATTTGCAGGTGTCACTTATTTTTCAATTTTCTTCCCAAATTTTTTTATTTAATGTTTATGATTATAAGTAAGAATCCAACGTATCATTTTGTGGAAATAATTGAAAGACCAGGATTTTTTTTTAACTAAGCTAAATTAATATAACATGATTTTGTGTGAAACTTACTGATCTTGAAATTGCTCTACTGGGATCGTTTATCATACTATAAACCAACATAATGATTACAGGTAGTATATACTTTGTGGAATGATGATTATGTAGTAAATTGTCCATGTTCTATGCATGTACATTTTATAGATTGCTTACAAATGGTGGTGAATTATGGTTAGTAAAATATTCTTTTTATTTACACATTTTTATGTCTCGGTGCAGTTATTTCCAAATTTAAAAATCCTCAAGTTGATATTCTACATAGCTACCATTAGGCTCTACTTACAATAATCTACTGTAAAGTTACAAAACCATTACCAGTACTGAATACATTGAAAGGTTTAGTTATGGTTCACTCAAATGTGGCATGATGAATATGGTGATAGTCACAATAAGTTATTGCATTTTTTGTGTGTATGTTCTTAGTAGTCTATGTGGAAAGTGCAAAGGTATGTGTGGCTAAGACTGGTTAGTCTTCTGCATCTCTGAACTGCACACCTAAAGGGTTTAGATCGCAGTTACTGATATAGTGTGACAGTAAGGGTAACTACCATTTTCACCGATTTTTTGTCCTCATTAGTCTAACAGGCATAAAGTATAAACATTAAGGGGAAAAGTTGTAACCTAGGCTTCTCAGGTAGATAAAAAAATACTACATGCTATGTCCTAATTACCATGGACATCTGATTTGTTTTGATTTTTTTCTCCAAAAATGATGAGTTTTTCTGTCTAAAGTGGTATAAGAATTATTTTTAGCTTTGGCAAAAATGTGTGGTGTGGTCCCTCATATTTTTAAAAAAATGTGGCAGTTTCGGAATTGACCGACAGAAATGAAAACTTAAAAAAAATACATGTATGGTATATGGAGTGGTCACCTTTCCAGTAATTATTTTTCTGACTGTTTTGGCGGTGATAAAAAGTTGTTCGAATCACCAATATTTATATTGCTGGTCTTGGTTAGTCCTTTAAAGTGTAAGTGATGGGGTTATTGATGAGAGATTATTTTAATCCTAATATATAAAAGAAGAAGTCCTGACTGACTGATTGATTCATAATCAAAGCAGAGCCAAATCTTTTTTAGCTAGTGACTTGAAATTTTCAGGGAACATTTATGTTACCATATAGACGTGCACTAAGAAAGGATTTTGTGAAAATTTGATTTTAATGCCATTAAAATACTTACCCAGTCTAAATTTAATAAACAACGTACAGCCAGCAATATTATAGCTAGAGACTTGAAATTTTCAAGGTATCTTCTTACAATAATGTCAAGGTGCACCTAAAAACGATTTTGCAAAAAAATGATTTTAATGCCATTAAACTACTTATTCAGTCCAAATTTAATAATCAACGTACAGCCGAGACTATTATAGCTAAAACTTGAAATTCTCAGGGTACTTTCTAACAACAATGTTGAGGTGCAACAAAAAGGAATTTGCAAAATTTCGTTTTAATGCCCTTAAACTACTTACCCAGTCCAAATTTATTAATCAATGTACAGTCAATACTATTATAGCTAGAGACTTGAAATTTTCAGCGTACCTTCTTACAACAATGTCAAGGTGCACTAAGAAAGGATTTTGCAAAGATTTGATTTTGGCACCATTAAACTACTTACCCAGTCCAAATTTAATAATCAACGTATAGCCGAGACTATAATAGCTAAAGATTTGAAAATTTCAGGGTTACCACTACATGTAGGGGTGAACTGAAAAACGATTTTAGAATATGCAACCCCTAAGGAGGTAAAAATGAGGTACAAGAATTTATATTGGAAAAATATGTTTTTCGTCCGACCTTCTTAAAACGTAACATAGTCTTAAGTACGTTGACAATTAAATGTAACTATGAAATATATTTTTCACCATTTCCCAAAACTCATCCCCTAAAGAGATTGAAACGGGGTAGAAAATGTAAAAAATGGGTATACACTTTTGCATTGAAAAAATATTTGTTTTGGATAGTATATTTTAGAAATATGCTATGAAACAAATAATGAAACACATATTTCAACATTTTTCTGAATTCATTTCCTAAAAGTTTAAAAATTTAAAAAAGAGGTATTATTAGAGAAAATTAGTGTTTTCAATGGAGAAAAATATTTTTTATCGGCTTTTCTTAAAGGTAAACAAAATATTCTATAACACACATTATGATACACATAACTCAGCGTCCCCCCCCCGTCTGTATCCTGCCCCTAAAGGGAAAAAATATAAAAGAGGTATAAATGTTTGGAATGGAGAAAATATTTTTTGTCTGATTTTCTTAAATTCGAATGAAACATGTTTGAATAAAAGAACATATTCATGTTATAATATCTTTTTATATTCACTGTAAAATAATTACGAGTTTAGATAATCACGCTTTTATTAATATATTTTTTTATATTTCTAAATTATTATATTACTGAAACAGTTTAAGTTTCATGGGCGAAGCCATGACGGGTACTGCTAGTAGAGTTATAAATTATTCAATAGGTATTTATTTAATTAAAATAATTTATTACTGCTAAAAATTTAAAAAAAATATTTTATTAATTCCATTACTACATATTATACTATACACTCATATATGCGTATATAAATATTCTCGTTCTGTCTTTCTCTCTTTCGTATATACTATGCTTAGTGTCGTAGCTGCATTTTGATTTACGATTTTGATTGCGACAACGATTTTTCCCCATGTTCCCATATAATTCGAACGTATACAAAATTCTGATACAACACCCCTAAATAAGTTTTCACTTCAAAAACATTTTTTTAAAATATGTAGCATATGTATCATATTATTATATATTACATAATATATTACACTCGTATTATGAAATATACTTAATGTTTTTTTGGTAAAGTCTACTTATTAGTCGAGTTTGGCATAACTACTGCTATCAGGTAATTTTATTATTTTCTTCAAAAATATATATTTTCCTGAATTTTTAAATGGGCTTCCTTGATTAATTAAAAGGTTTACAATAAAAATAATAATTGAATATTTTAAAACTTTTACTGTAATAACACTAATACTTAATATTATCATTTGTTGAATGTTTCTAGGTATTTTGTGTGTAAGTTATTTTATTGCTGTTCATAACACAGTAAAGGCAAAAAGTAATGCATGTAGTAACTTCAGTGAAGTAATAATATAATGGCATTATTATACACTAAACTCGAACTGTTAGAAAGGAAGGGAAGGAAGTGGTTGTGTTTGCAAAAAAAAAAAATAAATAAAAGTGTCAAGGGAGAGTATTTTTTTTTATTGGTAAATGGAAATTTCAACATACAAATTTCTTTAATCAGCCAGTTAAAGAACCCAATGTATGGGTTATAGATTACCTATGAAAATTAGGAGTTCCTTGTTAATAGAGCCTATCTTATCCCTTCCATGTCTGAAATCATGTGATGATTTTATACTAGCTTTTGGTACATGAATTCTTAGTGCATCTGAAATCACAGAACTGGTTACGTTAGGTTGGTTTATATAAAGACAATTAATGTTTTTCTGTTAACTCTGTAGTCCGGACATTCGCTGTAATTTGATGGATTAAAGAAAAATCTTTAATACGATACCTATGAGATCCGATATCTCATAGGTATCGTATTAAAGATTTTTCTTCTTTTTGCTGAAGTTTATATTTATGCCATATAGAGTAATGAGGACGAGGGATCATTGTTAATGGAAGCAGTATCTGGGTTTAGAACCTAAGATCTTGAGATGCACAGTTTAGAAATGTAGCAACTGAAGAGTAAAGATATTGTGATATAAAAAATAAGTATTTTTTAATTAATTTTTTAAAAGTAATTTATTATTATTATTATTTGCATTCAGATCTATTACATATGACTTTTAAAATGTACTTTATTAAAACAAATCTAGATTTTAATGTCTCAAGTAAAATAAAGACTATTTTTTGTGATTTATACAAGTTTTTATATTTCTTAATACACATGATTGCTAACAGAATTTCATTTTATCCATTGTAATTTATTTGCAGCAGTAGTCTACTGTATACAATTTGTTGCTTAATGGTTTTGAACCAGTGTCACAAAACAGTGTTTCGTTTTATTGTTACATGTTTCTTTTCATATACAATACATATTGTTTGTCATTTAATATTTGCTCTTGTTAGTATTTCTACACAGTATTCTTTAAATTTGTATCAATAAATTAAACACTTTCATTTAAATAACTTGTTTTTTTATTGAAAATCCAGTAATCTGACCTCTTTATAATTGGATAAGGTTTAGTCCCATATGTATTGAACTGTACTGTAACCATATGTAAACTGTACTGTAAATAGTACACTAGGTGTGGCAATTAAACAACTGGACTGGTGCTGTTACTGGCAAACAGTGAGCGCACTGCAGCAGGTTAGAACATGTCTCTGCCTGTTGGTGTTTCCGTCACCCTAAGATCGATGGACATGGTTTTATGTTACTTAGTCTTGCCTGTTCAAGTCTTTTCAATAGTGTCTCGTCAAAAATATGCAGTGTTCAGATGGAGCAATGAGATAACCTCAAATTTCTTGTGAAACTAGGAAAAACTGCTACAGAAGCTTATGCCATGTTAAAGGAAATGGATTTTTGTCGCACACAAGCTTTTGAATGGTGTAAAAGGTTTAAGGAGGGATGTGAAATGACTGAAGATGATCTGTGCTCTGAATGACCCTGAACATCAAAAACAGCCGACAACATCTAGAAAATTGGTAAATTCATCCGTGAAAATTGTTGTTCGAACTCTTGCTGAAATCTCAGGATTTGAAATACAAAGTGTCTGTCAGATGCAGAAAGTTTTCAAAAAAATGGTGCCAAAACTTCTTACTCCAGAGAAAAAGAATTGATAATGAATATTTGTGCCCATCTTTTTAAAAACATTGATAATGATCCAGAATTGTTAATGATTACTTGAAATGAATTTTGGTTTTTACCTATGATTCTGAAACAAAGCACCAATCAATGCATTGGAAGAGCCCCACCTAACCATGGCAAAACAAAAATATCGATCAAAATTAAAGGTCGTAATTTTTTAATTTTTGATGCTTAGAATTGTCTGTTTATTGGATTTCTGAAGGTCAGATAGTCAGTCAGTATTATTATGTTGAAGTTCTGACAGTCCTTTGTGAACAAGTGAGAAGACGAAAACCTGATTTGTTGAAGAGCCTGGTTCAACACTTGATGAAACCATCAAGGCAATGCGTGTGCCCATTCTGCCTTGTCTGTGAAGGTGTTCTTTGTGAAATATGGCATCATTGTGTAGGACCACCCACTGTACTCACCCTATCTGGCTTCCTTTGACTTTTTATTTCCTAAGGTCAATTTGGAGTTTAAAGGGGACAAGGTTTCACAGTGTGGAAGCTGTAAAAGCAAAAGCGATTGAGGTTCTCAACAAGTTGATAAAAGTGGACTTCCCACTGCTTTGAACAACGGAAAATTTTTATGGAATGTTGTAGGGATCGGCAAGGAGAGTTCATTGAAGAGTATAAACTTTGTAATGTAATTGATCAGTTAGATATATTACCAATCAATTTTTTTTTTTTTTTTTTTTTTTTTTTTTTTTTTTTTTTTTTTTGGTGTTTAATGTCCGACTATTGTGCACACTTGGGCTAATGCAGACGGTGGGATGATTTATAGCGTATGAAAATGCCAAGCCCTCGCTGGGAATCGAACCCGGATCCTCGGGGTGAAAGCCTAGTACGCTATCCACTAAACCACTGAGGCGGCTACCAGTCCAGTTATTAAACTGCTGTATCTTGTATATTTATGTAAGCATAAACATATATTATTATCAAGATTTGTTATGATGTAATATAATAAAATAACGGTTTCTTTGTTCCTGTTGCCATTGTGAAAAACTAAGCATCAAGTTCAGATATAAACTATGATCAAATTATAATTTAACAAGTTGTGATTGAGTACACACTGTGTATTGACAAATGTGTGAACATGTACAGACATCTGTAAGCCAGTTTTATTTATTAATGCATGGAAAATTAAAAACTCCATGATCATGCTCAGTTTACAAGCAAATTCCCTTGCAAAAAAGTGGTACTGGTCTGTAATCACTTATCATTGTCAAAATTGTAATGGAGTTGGCATGTTATATACGATTATTACTTCATTAAAAGTATCAAACTTGAAAAATATGCAGGGCTGCAGATTGGCTGGTTTTCTCGGGTCGTTTGTTCAGGGCTCAGTCGGACATTCTCTATCAGGCCTTATACCTTCAGATTCTATCTTTAAGAACTGGACTAAATGATAGAATACAGCTGATCTGGCTAAACATTTCAGTTAAGTTGCAGGAATGGAATCTCTAAATGTTTTATTTTTGGTTTGGATTAAAAATCTTACAAGTTTATTGAGCTGTAATATATATATATATATATATATATATATATATATATATATATATATATATATATATATATATATATATATATATATATATATATATATATATATATATATATATATTGTATTACAGCCTGAAGATGAAACAATAAGGTTTTGAAACCGTGGTAGCCTTTACGAGGTGAGTAAAAAAAGACCACTAGACAGAAGAAAATAGGTCATAATCCTAATTATTGTAATGTAAACGAATATATTACTTTCTAGAATATCCTAGAATAATTTATTAAGATTGTAATGCTGTTATAGAAACAGCATAGGTAGTGTTTTGAATAATATAAATTATATTTTTATAATAGTATTTATTTGTATAATGGTATTATAACTGATCAAATTTGTGTGTGTGCATGTGCGTGCATGTGTGTGTACATTCAAGGGCATTTTTAAGTTTTTTTTTTATTATCGTTGATCATGTATTCTTTAGATGAGGAAAAAAGATGTGAAAAGAAATAATATGCAATAATTGTAAATATAATAATGGTGTAGAAATTATGTATTTAATTACATTACTATTACTGCTTGTTCATACACGTAAACTTTTGTATGTCCATCCAATTTGCAAGATCAGTTTTTGTCATGATCACCTCAATATTTGTGTAGCAGGAATATAAAAATTATAATTTCAGTAACTACCTCTTGGATGTCACCTACTCCACAAAATCTAAATTGTCTGAATGTGTTTTAATTTTTGTTTTAAGAACTTTTGGATAAATGAGCTCATTGTGAATTTTCTTGTTTAAAGGGACTAAAAATGTAGTTTGAATATACTAGTTTAATTTTATAATTCAAGTTCCCAACTGGTCTCTTTAAGTTCCCAACTCTAATAATATCCAACTTATATTCATTTTATCAAAAAATAATAGCCATACAGGCACAATATAATGCCCTTTCAGGACTCAGTGATTAATGTGGCTAAAACATCCAGTCAGTCTATTCCATTTTGGAACTGTGCACCATAAGATCGTAGGTTCAAGACTTGCAGTTACTCTTGTAAGATTTACTATTTCACCATATACACCAATCCTTTAACCTTATTAGTCTTAACTGGCAGAATTATAGATGTTAAGGAAAAAGAAAAAATATATCTTACTTTTAAAGAGTATTCTGAAAGTTGAGATCAGTACAAATGTCATGGTACTGGTAAAATCAGTCTCTTACCATGATAGAGTATATATAGCTCCAGTAGAGTAGAACTATGTATAAGCTCATTGGCTATATGAGCTCATAAGTATAACGTCAAGTAACTCTTTTTCCAACGGAAATTTGTTAAAAATCAGCTTTTAAAGGTGTATCCACACGTTGGGTAATATGAAATATGTTACTTATTTGAGCTATACAGCATTCAATACAGTTGCCATCTATTTGTGTCAAGTACAGATTGGTGCAAAATATAATGTACATTATGACAAAATAAATAACGAAAAATAATTACAGAACAAAGATTTTTATTTTGTTATGAATTTAATACACCATATTTATGTTTTTGTGAATGGGTTGCATTTTCAAAGAAAAGAAGACAAACAAATAAAATGAAAACCAAATACTTAAACAAGTTTTAGGTACAAAAATCACAAGTAATACGAAAAACTGCACTTAACTTTGCAAATTTGTAACTAATGTGTTGTATAGACAACGTACCTAAAGATTCAGGTTCAAAAACTGTCAGTGATGTTAGGCATTTAGGGGCCATGTAACATGAAGTTCTGTTATAATAAATTTAACATTTTTGAAATGATCACAATACTTTAATAGTATAAACTAGCAAGAAAGCAAAAAATTATAAATTGTATTTACGTAGATTGGTTGCACATCTTTGATAAAAAAAATCAGTAGTTTTACCCGGCCCTCTGGAATATTAACTGAAATATTAAGTGAAGTAACTAGATTATTGTACTTTTTTTATTTTTAGTTCCAACAGTTTTGATCTCTTCTAATGGAATGATTTTCACACATAGACACACCATTATCATAAGGATAATGTATGCGCACAGTGAAACATTAATAATTGTTTACTATATAGCAGTCAACAGCAGCTTTTCTATATTGAGATATATTGTTTATTTTTGCTTGCTTACAATACATTAAACATTTAAAAAGTAGAAAAAACAAGAAAAGGTGAAAACCCTATTGTATTTCCTTACAGCAGTGGGTAGTAGAAAACTGTGTTAACATAATGGGCTGAGCACATGCACAGCCTCCCTGGGCATATTGACTCGACGCTATTACGCAGCATGATCGTTATCTTGTTTTTCATCAGTGTTAAATTGATGTGCATCGGTTTTTAAATTTTGACCTCAAGCGGCTCTGATCTTGGTCATGAGTCAAAAATAGAGTCCAAATCATGTTGTGGGGCTCACGGCAGTCGACCTTTAGTTAACAAATCAGTATAGTGACCTACTTGTATAATATTGCAGTGATTGCCTTAATTTGTAGTAGTGATATCTTCTTAATATTCCTTCCAAGCTGCCTCGGTGGCCTAGTTGATGGCGTACTAGGCTTTCACCCCGAGGACCCGGGTTCGATTCCCAGCTAGGGCTTGGCATTTTCATACGCCATAAATCATCCCATCGTCTGCATTAGCCATTAGCACAAGTGTGCACAATAGTCAGACGTTAAATACAAAAAAAAAAAAAAAAAAAAAAAATCCAGCGATTACATTCTCTGAAAAGGAGTTTATATGTATATCAAAATTAGTTAGGCATAGTTTAGTGTTAGTGCTCATAAAAGCTGGCTCCCTGAACTATGTGTTAATGGCTGTTCTGGGAGGAAACAAGATATAAAAGATCCACACATCGTCGGCCCCAATATGTGGCTTATTTTCACTGCAGTAAGTAGCATTGTACATGTGGAAATAATATTTGTCATTATTTCTTATTTTTCCGACTTATTAAACTATGTCTGTTCATCTGTTGTTAATAAGTAAAATGACAAATAAAAGGTCAGCCTGGTGACCTATGAATTGTAGTTTCTGATTGCAATAGCAGAGCACTTTACCAAGCCCTTCATGCCTTCAAGTCCATTCAATATAGATACTGTCCTTACATCTTTCATTGCCACCTCGGTGGCCTAGTTGATAGCATACTGGGCTTTCACCCTGAGGACCCGGGTTCGATTCCCGGCCAGGGCTTGGCATTTTCATACGCTATAAATCATCCCATCGTCTGCATTAGCCCAAGTGTGCACAATAGTCGGATGTTAAACACCAAAAAAAAATATCATTATATTTTCGATCTGACTCTTTAAACATGTTAATATGTTGTTAGCAAGCAAAAGTAAACAACACATTACAAAAAGGTACAGAAAAGGTTACTTGTGATTACTAAATAGAGAACAATTGCCACTTTGTCTACTATATTGTCTACTTTTTTTTAAAAAAAATGTTCATGGTTGAATTGTACTCCAGTAATTGTACGGGTAATGTTAGTACAGACCATCTATTTGTAGAGCCTGAAACTGGTCATCTGTTTAGAAATAAAGGAACAAACGACAAAATTATGTTTACAAACTAATTATAGGAATGTATTTATAAAAATTCATACTCAATGTAAACATCAAAAAAAGATTTGTTTTTGTTATCAGTTTATGTTTAACTGGTAGGCCTATGGAATAAATAAATTGTCTATTTATATGGCACAATCTCACATTTAATCTACACAATTATGGAAATGTTTGTTGAAATGAAAATCCTTTTTTTTCTGTAGGATTTGCTCCTTCTAGTGCCATTCCCAAATTCTGTGTTCATACAAGCTGTTTGTACATTCAACATGGTATTCATTTGGTCTTCAGTAAAAGTTATATTGGTTTGTCTTGTTTAATTTAGTTTTTGTTTTAAATTGAACACCACCTCAAATTGTGGTAAAGAGCATTGTTGTTGATTCCTAGTTGAAAGTAGTATTGGTTGCTTGAAGGTATTATTGCCATATCTGTCAGTGTTTTTTTTAGGCGAAACTCCTTCAAACTTATATATTCTTAGTACAAAAAGAGTGAATAGCCCAGTACATTTATTTATTAAACTCCAGCAAGTATATTATTTCATTTAGATTATTACCTAGTGCAGAATATTGAACTAGGTAAGATATATGATTTCAAAATCTGATAAAAATTCTTTTATCGAATCTTGTTCTGTTTTCCAATGATAAATGTTATAAAAAACATTTTTATCCGTTCTAGAAATATGTTGTTACTACTGATTGGAAGGCATCCAATCATCATTAAAGGTTTGGCATCCTGATATAATTTGATAATATTATTTTGTTGTTATTGGTATTTATCAGGCTCTGTAGTCGATTAATTGATTCTCATCTTTTACTGAATCTGGCGACTAGCAAATAGTGAATTCTCCTAATGTGTATTGTTTATATTTTCTAATCGCATCATGAAGAAAGTTCTAATTGCATTACTCTTTTATTGAAAGTGTGCTGTATATGTCAGCTGCTTAAGTGGCCTACTAAGAACACTAGTGGGATAGAAAGAAAAAATGTATGAGAGATGTCGAGTCTCCACTCTCTTATCATAGCTTTTCCTTCACTACTGCTGTGTAGTAACAGTTTGAAGACTCAGATTGCCAGATGTCTGGGCCATTGGACTGTTTGAAGGAGTTGGACAGGTGTTCTACAGGCTACTAAGTGACTGAACTGTAGTGGTGTCTTCTTTTCAAATTCTTTTTTTGCCTTGTAACATTTAATTTTTTTGTTATGGATTGGTTTGCGGCTTCCTGTTCAAATAATTTTTTCAAGAAAATTTCTTTCTAATATTGTTTTGCTGGTGTGCACTTTTGTTCCTTTTTTGGTTAGTCCTCTCGGCTCTTTAATTACCCTCTGTTCTAATATGGAAGAGCCGCCTCGGTGGCCTAGTTGATAGCGTACTGGGCTTTCACCCCAAGGACCCGGGTTCGATTCCCAGCCAGGGCTTGACATTTTCATACGCTTTAAATCATCCCATCGTCTGCATTAGCCCAAGTGTTCACAATAGTCAGACGTTAAAAAAAAAAAAATCCATTATGGAAGGGAACCCACAGAAGTACAGTAGTACAACTATTTCAACAAGATTGAAATTGTCTTATGGCCTGGACACTGCAGCTATAGTCTCTTGCAAATCTATCAAGTGCACTACTTTTTGAATGACTATAATTTGTATTATAGTTGTTGAATGGCATTTCTGAATTTAAGTTAGTTTGGTATTTGCTCACCGGAGTATAGGCTTCTAAGAAAATAGTTTACTGTATATTCCTGCCTATACTGTTTATGTTTTATTTAGTAGGCTTTATGATTTCAAAATCTGATGAACATTCTTTGATCAAGTCTCATTGTAATGCCAAACTTAGTGGCATATCTATGAATATGTGACATCTTCTCTAATTTGTTTTTTGTTATCTATTTGCCTCCTATTAAACTACCTTCATTTTCATCAAAAGCATTCTTGACAGTAGATTATTATTTTCAATTTTTAAATGATGTTTTTTTAATCACCCTGTAACAAACCAATATAAGTGTTGTAACTATACTGACTATATAACTATATGTATATGCTCAGTTTAGTAACGCGCATGTTTTTATTTCAGATGATCAAATGAACGCTGCACAATGACTTTCCTTTGTTCGATTTGTGGCAAAATATTGTGCAACAAACAAAGCTATAGTCGTCACTGGAATAATTTACACTGTGGCAAGAGTCATATCTTCATCTGTTCTTCGTGTAACAAACAATTCAGGCGGAAAGACAATTTACGCATACACATATTGCACAAACATGTTGCGGAGAAAAAAGATTTGTTTAGGAAGAAATGCGAGTTCTGTCACAAAACTGTTGACAAACGAAAATACCAACGCCACTTAGCAACAATCCACAGACCTGTTGTCGATAAAATTGTAAGACAGGTTGTGAATTGTTCTTTTTGTAGTGTAACATTTGGTTGTGAATCGAGTTTAAATAGGCATAAGAATATCGTACACAAAGTGCCTGCGAGTAAACGCAAAGAGATGAAGTGTCCACTGTGTGGTTTTTTAACAAAAACTGGTATTAGATCTATGTACTCGCATTTCAAATACGAACACAACATATCAATTGGATTTGAAACCTATCATTTCACTTCTATTGAAGAATTTTATAATTGGAAACGTAATTTAGAACAACAAACAATTTCTTCTTTTACTAAAATTAGAAACAAGTCGAATGTGTTAAGGTTTAAGTGCAATCGGTCAGGAATATATATACCTGTGACTAGTAAACGTAACATGAAGATCTCTGGGAGCTGCAAAATTAATGGCTTCTGTCCGGCGTTTATTCTTGTAAATATTTTAGAAAATGCTGTTAATGTTAAGTATCAACCAACTCATGTTGGACACAAGTGTGAGCTTCAACATATTACTCTAAGTAACGAAGAAAGGAAAGCAATTGCATTACAACTTGCTAAGAAAATGCCAAGTGAAGAAATTCTAAAAAGAATCCGAGGTTCACTTGCTAATACACAACTGCAAAGGATCCATCTAACTAATAGTAAAGACATTTACAATATTAAACAGTCTTTTGATCTGAACGCAATAGTGGCGGATTGTTCAAACGATCCGAATGTGGGAATGATTGAGCGACAAGTTTTTAATGGTGATGGAACTGATCATTCTTGCAATATTACTAAAGGAACTGCTCATTATCAGTCTGAAGATTCATTTGATATTAAAATTAAAGAAGAAACCATTGAACAACCTGATAATGTGGAAAATGAAATTAATTATGTAAATACTACTGGAGAAATTATCGGAACCTTTGATCGACTTGATAATATTACAGAAACAACAGATAATGTTAGTATTATTGAAAAAACTATTGAAGCCGTTAATCAGCCTAATAATATAGGAAACTCTGATCTTGTTAATGTTATAAAAGAAACTGTTGATCCTTTCATTTGCGTAGAGTCTAAAACAGAAGATATCAAGCATGTTGTTAAAGAAACAATTGTTAAACCACAATTCACTCTTCAACATTCTGCCAGTAATGAAACAGATGATCATCCCAAACACAATTGTAAAAACCATTCAATTTTTAAAACGCAGTTAGATAAATTGGTTGAGGATTTAAATAAATCGCCAAGTACTTCGCTTATGATTTACAAACCCCAAGGGCGTTTTGACCCTGCATTTTCTGGCTTCAGATTTGATGACTTTTTGTTGATATATATGACTGAAACACAGAAGAATATTTTGATAAAAAGCTGCCAGGATATAGTTTGCATTGACAGCACGAACTTTAGCGATATCAGTCTTTATGCACTTCTAACTCCGGATGAGACTAGAGAAGGGTTTCCAGTTGCCTTCATGTTTACAAATAGACGTGATGAACTGGCGATGAAGATTTTCTTTGAAAAAATTAAAGATATTGTGGGGCATGTTAAACCAATTGTATTTATGTCTGATGCAAGTGAAATATTCTACAAATCGTGGAGCGACGTCATGGGTGATGTTAATTTACATCTTTACTCATCGTCGAACATGTTTAAAGCTTGGAGAATTGATATTTGCAAAATAAAGTCAAAAGAAAAACAAATTAAGGTGTTAAAGTCTTTACAAACTTTAATATATGAACTAGACAAAGCGATATTTCATAATATGTTAGAAGACAATCTGATGAATTGGAAGGTAGACAAGGAACTATCATTGTTCCATAAATGTTTTTATAAGTCATTCGTTGCTGATAATGAGTTTAAAAAATGGGCTTACTCTTACAGAGTGAATTTAGGAATGAATGTAAATATGTCGTTAGATATATTTAACAGAATAATGCAGTATTGTAATCTCAGGAAGGAAAAAATTAAACAGTCAGATAAGGGATTATTGGACATGATAAGCTTATTGAGGAACCGGATTTTTGACATTATAATGAAGATAAACAAAGCGAAAATTGAGAAAAAATTACAGAATCTCCGGCTCAGGCATGGGTACAGTTATATAAATGAATCTGATTATGTGATCAAAGAAGGAGAAAGATGGTTAGTGTTAAATTATACGAGCAGCGTAGTTGGCAAAGTTTACTCGGTCAACAAAGTGAAAGATTGTAACTCGTGTTTGTTACAGTGTTATTACTGTAACTCTTGTTTTCATGAGTATGTGTGCTCGTGTCCGGACCATTTAGTGAAGAACAACATGTGCAAACACATACATTTTGTTGCTAGGACTCAAAAGTTGATTGAGGGCAATGATGGGAACAGCATAGAAATGTCAGCACCTGACGAAGTTGACAGTATCACGAAAAATTTGTTGACGTGAAGCTAAACTTTTTTTGAAAAACATGTAGGTTTCTATATAATGTTGTTACCACGTTTTGTACCAAATGCAACAGAAGGTGCTAATTTAGTGAATAATATTTAAATTAAAATGAAATGAACTGAATTATTCTGTGTTTGATATTATAGAAACATTAAATATGTAATGGTTATATTCTTTTACAGTTTTCTGACATCTTGGTATTCTTTAAAAGAAAAAAATTATAGTACGCTTGATTTGTTATTACGCTAATAAGTTATTGTATAAATTTTGTTTAAAGAACCATAACTAACGTTATAGATAAAAAATTAGAATAAATAAAAGTTAAAAAAAGGAAATTTGTTTTCTTTTTTGCATTTGAAATTTGTTTTATTCTAATTTTTTTAATAATCACTTGGATTATGATTTCTTATGTATGATAAGAATTTGAACAAGATCCATTTTCAGTTGTCTTTTATACTTAAGACCGTTGGTATTTTGTGGAAATCTGTTATATTAAAAGTAAAAATATGCAAACATGTTATTATTTCATTTATTTGATTTTTCTGCTGATAACAGTACTGGGGTTGTGAGAAGACGTACTACAAACAGTTGATGATTTGCAAAATAGTTTTTGTGATATACTGTATAATTAATTTTTGATGTTATTTTAAAATCTTATTTTCCAATAAAAAACCTCTTGTATCCAGAAAAATAGTGAATTTTTTTTTTCACATAGAACCTCTCTATTCAAACTTTTTCAGTTTCAATTCCAAGTTGTCTGAATTGTATATAATGTGTAAAACATTTTATAATTAACCATCTAAAACTGAAACTAGTAATGACTTGATGGTAATAGTATTTAATTTTAAAAAAATAATACAATAAAAAAGCTGTTTGTAATAATACGAAGCTATTCCATTTTTCTTATATATCCTTTTAAAGATCGTGATTCCCTCTTCAGCTTGACATTAATGACAGATTAAGAATGGTCATTGTATGTTTTATACAACAGAGAAAAACAAAAATCAAATTTCTTGCATATTTTGCAGATCTATATTCAGATCTGTAGTGAATCTGGTGCACCCATCCTCAGCTACAAAATAAATTAAAAAAGGAGACAAATCATATTTTTTATAAAATACTACGGTCTCTAAAATATTTCTTTTAAATTAATGTTTTGTGATTATTTCAAAATTTTTTAAATAGTTTAACCTAAAACTTTGGTTATTATCAAACATTCTTTGTACAGCATTATTATTTATTATGACTATTATTTATTCATTAAATAATGCATTACCTTAAGGAGAGGGAGCATATACTATGCACCTTAGGGGGAATTCATTAGCAAAAGTCCAATTGCTTGATTTCAGTATTTGTATAGGTTATTCAGAAAAGTGGTTCAAAACGTTGAGTTATTCATTGAACACACAGTTGGTACTTTGTGAAACTCCATGACATCCAGAAAAATTATAACACTTATATAGTTTTACAAAAATTAATAATAGTTTTGTGAAACTATAAATGTTTCTAATTAAAGTTGAAATGTCAAGGCCTGGGGTATGATGCAAGCAGGGATATACCACCCTTCTTTCAACATAATTAGCCATCGTTTGTGTCATATCATTTGCACACAAGGTTTAGCTCAATCATTTGTAATTCCGTTGTCCATACTTTTCTCGCATACTTTACATTTCATTTGGTTGTGCTTAATATGAACTGAGGTCAAGTGCTTTGACAAGCAGTCTCTGCTGTTAAAGCGTTTTCCACAGATATAATAGATATTAAAAAATGTTGACTAATAAGTAAAAACATTGTCCAGTTACATCTGTTTAATATAGGCCTTTCTCCAAATCTTGGTTAAAAATATCTGACAAGGTTTAAAATAAGCATACAAAGGATAGACTGTCATAATAATTTTCCTAAATAATGTTTCATTTGTGTAGAGAATAGAATTAGTTGTATGTTGCCGTAACATCAACTGCAGATTGATGCTTTTATAAATTTTCCCTGACCCTGTTACAGTATTCATATTTTTCTTTTGTACAAAAATCATAGCTCTGCTACTGATTCAAATTGTAGATCACAGAATAAAAGTTATTCAAAATAAACTTTATAACTTAAGAGACAAAAGTTCCACCCAGGTGAATTAAAGGAAAAGATAAACAATTTTGGTGGTACCAGTCTAAATATACTACATGGGATATTTTACTGGAAATAGCCAATTTTGACTTAACAATGCATTTGTAATAAGTAAGTTTCTTTATGATTTTGTTACAACTGACATACAAACCAAATTAATTTTTATGCTTGTTCCAGAAAAATAAAATGGTATTATATGTAGGATAAATGCATTAAAACCATGACTGTATAATTAGCAAATGTTTTCAAATAAGTTTCAAGTACACTTTAACGCAATCAGTAATTACTGAGTTTTAAACTAACTTGTTTATTATAGATGTGTAAATAACAACTAGACAGTGAAAAAAAAAATACTTGGATATTTTGTTATCCGAATTACAGCAAGTCTCAATTAATTTGAAAAACAAACGTTCTATTCTACTTGAATACAGTGTAGAATGTATTTCATTAAAGGAGCTTGTAATATGTACTTGAGTTATTAAATTCGAGCATAATTACTGAGCAGTTGTTTGTTGAACAAGTAATACATACATACATACACATACATACTTCTGTCACAGTAAAAGCAAATGTATCTCAAAATATTATATGAAATAAAACTTCAAATCAATATATAATATATAATCTAAACAAAAATTTACATATTTGAATAACAGTGTAGAATTGTAGTGAAGACAACAAATAATACAAATTTAAAGTTTTATGGCATATTCGTAGAAATCCATTTTTTAAGCTTAATTTTCCTAGCATTAATACTTCTAAAAATTTTTAGTTCAGTTGGTAAGTCATTAAATAAACTAATAGTTCTAATGCTGCTGGTTTTACAACTCACAGTTTTGAGTCTTTGAGGTAATTTTATTTCTTGTTATACTATTGGAATTTTTGTACTTGACACTCAAATCATCGTAATGAATATTAAGACACTCAAGAGAGTAAGTGTGGTGTATGTTGAGGGGTTTCTTATCTATTGAAAAAGTGATTCTTATTAATCATTTTTAAAATTCTGTTTTGATGATTTTTCAATAAGTTTAAACTGTTTCCATAGGCTCCACTCCATGCAATTATGCCATAACTTATGATGCTATGGAAAAAACATAGTATGTCATTCTCAAGATATCAATTGACATAAATTTAGAAATTTTATAAAAAATGAAAATTAGATACTTAGTTCTATTAATTGTATTTAATATATTCTTTCCATTGCATTCTGTAGTCAAAGATGATTCCAAGGTATTTATAACTCTCAACTCTTTTCAGCTGAGTATCATTAATTTGGATATTAATACTATCAGGCACACTATTGCAATAATTATCAAATGTGATGTATGCTCACATTGGTTTATTTTATTGATATTCAATGATAGATTATTTAGATCGAGCCATTCATAGATTGTACATAGATAATCATTCATTTTAGATTTAACCCCTGTCCATGTTCTATCAATAGACATAACAGCTTTATCATCAGCAAATGATAATATTGTGTCATTGGACATATTTATGAGTAAGTCATTGACATACAACAGAAACAGTAGTGGAGGACCTAGCACTGTGCCTTGTGGTACTCTGATGTTAATTCCAGCTTAATTGCTTACACAACCGTTAATTGTAACCCTTTGGTTTCTATTACATATATAACTAGTAATAAGATCATGTGTTTCACCTCTTATACCGTAACAGAACAACGTTTTTACAGTTATGTATTTACGCATATATGTATATATTACAGGTAAACTGATTTTTTATTGCTATAATTTGAAGTAAAAAAAAAATTAACAATAAAGAAATTATGTGTCGTTTTTGAATATGTAGGAGATAGTGTAATATTGACATTTTTATTTCAGATGATTAAATTAATGCTGAATAATGGGTGTTCTTTGTTAAATGTGTGGTAAAGAGTTTAGCTATAAGCAAAAAACAACCGACACTGGAAATGTATTCATGAAAACATAGGTGAAGAATTACTATGTTCATTGTGTGGAAAACGCTTTAACAGCAGAGACTGCTTGTCAAAGCACTTGACCTCAGTTCATATTAACTACAACCAAATGAAATGTGAAGTGTGCGAGAAAAGTATGGACAACGGAATTACAAATGACATATGATACTAAAGCAAGTCCACGCGTAGTTAAAGATGATGAAAAACGGAGATTTCCTTGTTCAGTATGCAACTCAATATTTAGGTCCAGTAGCAATCTGAATTGAAACGAGGAAAAAATCCATAACCTTAAGAAGGTAAATAAAGTGGCAAGAATGATTCAGTGTCCTCTGTGCAAGTACACTACACCCGTGTCTGTAGTAGGGAATTAATATACAAACATTTTGAAAACAAATACAAAATATCTATGAATTATGAAACTCATAATTTTAGTTATCTTGAAGAATTTTATTCTTGGAAAAACACAAAGAGAAACAAACAAAAACTAAGTACACGTCTGCTCAGTCGTCAAAGATGGCAATTGATTTTCAGATGCCATTGCTCAGGAAAGTACAATCTACATCAGTTAAACGGATGAAAATCAACGTGAGTTATAAAATCAATGGGTTTTGTCCTGCATTTATCAAAGGAAAGGTAAAGAACAACCAGGTAGATGTTATTTATCAGCAGACTCATGTGGGGCACACGAATGAGCTATGTCATATCGCACTGACAGCAGAAGAGAGAAAGGTGATCGCAGAACAACTGGTAGAGAACGTACCATTTGATGATATTTTAAAGACTATTCGAGGCTCATTATCTGACTCATCATTTCAAAGGCTTCATCTAATTAGCAAAATGGATATTCATTATATAAAACAATCACTTACTGTGAATGCAATAGCTGAACTTCAAGAAAATATGGTTAAAAGTAGAAAAACTGGTTTTCATATTTCAAATACTGAACATTGTGATAGTGTAGAAGTCTTACTGCGAGATTTAAAAGCGCAAAATATTTTAATTTTGATTTACAAGCCACGAGGATGTCTTGAGCCTGTGTTTCTTACTCTTGGAGGAGAAGATTTTTTGCTCATATTCATAACCAAAGCACAAAAGAATTTTTTTTATAAAATACTGTGATATTATTTATCTCTATAGTGTAAAATTCCATGATGTACAGTGCTATGTTTTTGTTAAGTCCTGACGATATCAGAGAAGGCTATCCAATTGTGTTTATGTTTACAAATAGGACAGACGAAACGGTTATGGACATTTTTTTAAAAATTTCAAAGATGTTATAGGAACTTCTACTCCGTATGTTTTTATGGGTAATAAAAGTAATTTTACTCTGTTTGGAAAGAAATAGTAGGAACAGATATGCACTTATACTGCACCTCGGAATTATTGAAAACCTGGAGATGCCATCTGACAACAATCAAGACAGAAAAGCGTAAACAAGTTTCTAAAATGTTGCAGAGTTTAGTGGATGGATTGGGTGTTGGAAAATTTCACAGAGTCTTAAAAGAGTGTGTCATGAAATTAGGATGTTATGAAGAAATTTTAGCATTTTATAAATATTTTTGTCAGTTTTTTTTAAAGAAAAAAAACAGTTAACAAAGTGGGCATACTGTTATCGTGTAGGAATTGGTGAACTTGCTTCACCTCTTCTCTGCAGGGGGGTGCAGACTAGCTGCACCTATTGAGAGGATTTAGACGTCCCTCACGGTACCCAAGTCTAACAAACACTTACACTTACGACTTTAACACTTTACACTCACACTTACATTTAGGGAGGCGATAATAGCCTCAATGTGCTTTTCGCCTTAAAATAACAACAAAAAAAGTTTTACCTCTTACTATTTAATATGTTAATTTTGAGCTGAGAAGTTATAAATAGTTTAATAAGAAAATTTGTTAAGATACAGCTATGTGCAAAGTTTTATAATGGCTAAAAGTGGATTAGTATTTAGTATTTGTGTATGTGTATAATGTATGCCCCATAGGACATGCATACTTCAGCTGTCTTGTAGTAACTACCAACATAATACAATTTCACTTCTTGAAAAATATTTCATAATTATTTTGGAGTTTTTGATTGTCTATGTTATAAAATACAAAAGTGAAATTACACATTTTTATTTAAAATTTTGAAGAAAATATACAAAAAATGAAGCAATTATTACTTTCACGAAGAATTCAAGAAAACAAGTGTGTGGCAGAATCAGAGGAAATTCGATTAACTAACCAGTACAAGAGGTCTGAAAATTATGTATTACAGATGTCCTGGATCATCTGCTCAAAGCCAATAGGTTCAATATTTCAATAAATTTTTGTGCCAATCTTTAATGAATTTGGACCAAGATTGTGAATGCTGGAGTGCTAACAGGTGTGTGGATGTACCACACATTCATATGCATGCACACACACAAATACACACAGTAGATTCTCTTATTTTGGCCTCCAAATGTATGGAATCAGTGTCGCACGCTTAACTGAGCCATTGCATCAGCGACAATTCGCCACTTGTTTCTTTCCTCTCTAACACTTGTTTTTAGTGTTTTTTAAAGCAGAAACAGTACAGTCAGCTGTTTTTTCTCTTTAAGGTTATCATCGCTGAACAGTCAGTGAGATCAGTTAACTGCAGTTCAGCTATTATATATAGTTGTTACTTCACAGATATGCATATTTTGAAATTTTGTTTGTGTTATGTGTGATGTTACACATGTTTTTAAAACAAGTATTAAATGGAAATGTACTTACGACAATGGAACAAAGATTACAGTAGCAAGTAGATAAAGATGAACTGGTCCAATGTAAAGACTTTATTAATTTCACTAAAATCGGTAAATGGATGAGAAAAACACCATGTTTTTGGTAAGTTTTACTAAGTAGGCCTAATTTAGTTTGTTTTGTATATTACAGTACAGTAAAAAAAAAGCTGTTAAGGCACGGTTTAACTATTTTTTTATACAGCATTTCCATGTGCAGTCATTTGGTCTTATTTACATTTATTCGCTTTGATCAACCTAGGTTCTGGTCTTGAGGTGGTTGCACTAGACGGCATTTACTGTATATTAAGAGAAATTATTGAAATTGTCTGAAAATTTCAAATTTTAATAGGTCTTACATTCTATCTTTAGAAGTTTTTATCTGGATGTCCAGTTTGTATGTTGTTTATCCAGAAGCAAAAACTACAATATATTCTGGGTGTTAAAATTTTAAAACTGTTTTTTCCAAATCTATATCTGAGAAGTTCAACTTAAAAAGTAGCTGCCATTAGAAAAAAAAATATAAACATACCTAAAAGTCGGATCAAATTTAGTGTTTAGGCACCCAAATAAGTATTATTTGTTGTTATCTCACTAAAATGGCTGGTTCACAAGCTATGGTGACAATTTGTGAGAGCTGGTTTCTCAGTCAGTTTTTTTTTCTAAAATTTAATCTGAATCATAATCGTTATACTCAAGTCAGTATACAAAATTTTAAATAACAAATGAACTCTTGAGCTCTTCTCTAAACTTGATTTGAGCAGATGAAAAACAGAAAAAACATTTGTGTCAGAGGAAAGTTACTAATACCCATAAATTTATGAATCTTGGCTAAAATTGATGTGCGGTGAAATCTAGTTGTTTGAATTAATCTGCGCCTAATTACCATGGCTCTGATATTGTGTTAATATAGGAACTAATGTAAATTCTAAATAAGCCTTTCAGTTATAATTATCTAATCTATACTGTTTTTTTTATTATTATTCTTTTAGTGTTATTTGCATACAGCAGTTTATGTATAATATAATGTTTTGGTAAACAACATATGTTGTTAAACTCGATTTGTGTAAAAAAGTGTATGCAGATATTTGAAGTAGGCTAAAAGGGTATTACAGAGTTAGTTATATACAGAATACAAAGTATTAGTAATTACATGAATTTATATGGTTAAAAAAAAAATTGCAGTGTAGCTTTAGTATGAATGTTATAGAAATAAAGTTAACATAAATAGCCTATGAGTATTTTGAAATGTAGATAAATTATTTTTTTTCTTTAGAAAAGTATCGGTTAAATTGAGGATTTACTGTTTTTCTGGAACGCTCATGAAATGTCAAGTTACCTAAAAGTACTTTTTCCACATTGTAACATCTTTTTCCTCCAAATTGCTTAATTTATGTTTTTTTTTTGAATAGTGTTGTTGATCATACTAAATTGTATAGGTTAATCCTGTAATAACAAGAGTTGATCTGTGCAAATTCTCTTTTGTTCACAAATTATAAAAATATTTCCATGATGTTTTTAGGAAAGTAAGGTAAAACCAAGAATCTTACATTTTACAAAACAGTTTCAGCCTAAGATGAAATGTAGCGTTTCTTCTAAATATCGTAGTTACCTTATTCATCTTTTTTTTACACAAACAATTGTTCCTCTCGGTATACAAAAAGCTTTTAAATTTCCAAATACGGTACTAAATTGTGTTAAACTTCGTTGGAAATTTAGTCATAATAGATTATGCATATTATAGTATGCCTCAGATATATATATATATATATATATATATATATATATATATATATATATATATATACATAGTTTTAAATTAAAATAATTACCTTTCTATTGGGAAAGTCATCATTGTGTTGAGTACATTCTACCTCTTCTTCTAGTTTCATCAGTTTTACATTTTTTTAAATGTGATTCGTATTCTCTCCTTTCTCAAAACTTGTACTCTTACTGTTGAACCTGGAGTGCAACAATAATTTGAGAACAAAGGTAATCCAGAAAATGTTAATGAATGTAAAATTGACGAAGATAGGAAAGGTGGAAGAATGTCATCAACACAATAGTTTCAGATTACCATTCAAAACAAATTCAAGTCAAAAATGCACAGTTAAACATTTGGGAAATGAACTGTAATAATAATTCATTTCCCATAACAACTCGTTAGTAATAGTTAAAAAAATATATATTCACGGAACATTTAGTGTTGATTAGGTATTTGTATTTCAAGCCTAAACCCTTTTGGGTTTGAGAAATTTAAATAAAAAATTATAGCCATAACAAATGCTTTATTTAAAATCAGCCTATTGACATTCTGCTGCTAATTATATTACCATAAATTGAATATCCCAGTTTTTGAAGCCCCCCAAAAAAATGCTGAGGGACTCAATTATGTGGATATAGCAGTTTATTTACATTTAAACATTTTTTGTATATTTGTGTTATGAATTTAAACTATTATATATGCAGTATTTTAATAACAGAAATGTTTTAATTTCAGATGTCCGATCAGTGCTGAGTTATGGGATTCCTTTGCCATTTATGTGGTAAAGAGTTTAGTACAAAACAGAATTACACTCGACACTGGACAAGTTTACATGAAGAGGATGGAAGTTGTCCGAATGGAGGGAGTAGCCGGTATAAGTGTACTTTGTGTGGGAAGTGTTACAAACGCAAAGAGAACTTGCAAAAACATACGATCAGCGCTCACATGCCAGAAGTGAAAGAGCATTCTTTGAAACAGTGTGAATTATGTGAAAAGAAAATAGATAAGGGTAGTTACAAACGGCATTTGATATTAAAACACCGACCCCTCATCAGAGAAGTCGAAGACAAGCCAAAAGTGAATTGTTCCATGTGCAGTGCCAAATTTAACACTAATTCCAGTTTAAGTTATCATAAAAAAAAAGTGCATAAAATAAACACAAACAAACCTAGTATAACCATTAAATGTCCACTGTGTAACTTCATCACTAAAGGACCAAGTAGAACAGTAATGCAAACACACTTTAAAGACAATCACAACATTTATATAGATTTCAAATCATGCCATTTCAGAACCCTTGATGAGTTTTTCACGTGGAAAAGTGAAATTGAAAAAGAAACAACGTCCAAATTTATCAGAGCTAAAACAAAATCGGACGTAATAATGTTCAAGTGCCATCGTTCTGGAAAATACAATTCTATGACTTTTAAACGAAATTTGAGGACTGCTGGTAGCTGTAAGATCAATGGTTTCTGTCCAGCATTTGTAAAAGCGAAAATCACTGGCAGTAATGGTATCAGTGTAACATACCAGCTGACTCATGTTGGCCATAAAAACGAGTTGAGACACATTTCTTTAACAAATGAAGAGAGAAAAGCTATTGCGATACTGCTAGCTAAAAATGTGCCTTTTGATGAGATCTTAAAACGAATTCGAGGTTCAGTGTCGGAATCACCACTGCAAAGGATTCATCTAACCAGCAGGAAGGATATTCATAATATTAAAAAAGCTTTTGATCTCAACACAATAGCAGTTGAACATCCTTTTGATATAAAGGGCAAAGATCAGAATATTTTTAATATTAAAACAGAGTCTGATGAACAACTTGATATAAATCAAGTAGTAATTGAACAAACTGATTGTGAAAATGAGAAGGATTTTAGTTATGATCTAAAGGTGGAAAATTCATTCGAGAATAGCAAGGCAGAAGGGAATTTAATGATTCTAAGAACAGAGCCTATTGAGAATACTGAAGTCGAAGAGGTTATTGATAGTGGAATTGTTGATTATAATTCACTAGACATTGAACATGCTTTTGATCTTAATACTGAAGAAAGTGGTGGTACTTATGAAGTAATAGAATCAGCTGAAATGAATCCAGAAGAAATTGAGACAACTTATGAAGTCGTAGATGAACTAGGTAATTCTGTTCTAAATGGAACAGAAACTGTGGAATATGTGTACAAATTGAACAACGAATCGGTGAATGGAGAACCCTCATTAGAAATAGATAAAGTAGATTACACTGATAGTGTGAATGTAGTTGATGATACTAAAGAAGCAGTTGAAAATCTACTGAAACTCAATGTGACTGAATCTAATAAGTTTTTAGATCATGAGAGTTTAAGCAAATGGGTACAGAATTTAAGTTCATCGCAAAACACTTCACTTGTCATGTACAAACCGCAAGGAAGTTACAATGATGCATTTCCTGGACTTGTAGAGGAAGATTTTCTTTTGATTTATATGACGGAAGCGCAGAAGGATATTTTAATAAAAGACAGCAAAGATATTATTTCTCTTGAATGTATAGCATGCAAGAGCATTCAACTTTATGCATTGCTGATTCCAGATGAGACACGAGACGGGTTTCCAGCAGCATTCTTATTTACTAACAGGAATGACTATTCCAGCATGTCGATTTTCTTTGAAAAAGTAAAAGAAGTTGTCGGGAACCTGGCACCCAAAGCGTTTATGACTAATGAATATGCCTTTTACTTGGCTTGGATAAAGATAATGGGAGGAGATGCAATACATCTGATTTGTTCTCGTTATTTATTGCAGTCATGGAGAATGGAAGTTAATCGAATAAAGTTTAAAGAAAAGCGGAACCAAATATACAAAAGTTTACAAAATTTATTATTTGAAGTGGATGAAGGGAATTTTCACAGCTTGTTAGAGGACTGTATTACTAGATGGAAACGGGATGAATGTATTTCAGCATTTTGTGAACACTTTTCTACGATGTACATAATGAACGATCAGTTCAAGAAATGGGCGTACTGTTTCCGAATAAATGCAGGTGTGAACACAAACATATCTGTCGATAGCTTTAATAGAATATTGAAATACTGCAGTCTTAGAGGCGATAAAATAAAGCTGTCAGATAAAACTCTGTGTGATATTCTGAACTTGTTGAGAGTGAAAGTGTTTGAACTTGTTATTAAGATAATCAAAGGAAAAGTTGCAAAAAAATTACAAAATCTCCGGCTCAGACATGGTTACAGCTATACTAACGATTCTGAATACATAATTCAGGACGAAAACAAATGGCAAGTTTACAATTATATTGGTAATGAAATCAGTGAAGTTTACACGCTGAAGAAGTTCAAAGAGTGCAAAAAATGTTTGCTTCGATGCCAACAGTGCAACTCGTGTTTCCACGAATACGTGTGCTCTTGTTCAGATCATTTAGTGAAGAATAACATGTGCAAACATATCCATCTAGTAGCTAGAACTCAGAAACTGATGGAAAACAACCAAGAAGCTGAAGAGAACGATGCAGAGATATCTGAACACGGTGACAATGAAGTGAAAGGGGAACATAAAACTGATTTCGGTCTGGAACAGATTTCCAACACTGATTTACCATTTGCGCTCAGGAAAAGAAAGTTCATTGAGGATGTTAGAAAGTGTTTGGAAGAGCATGTAGACACTGTGGAACATTTGGAGTATGCCGAGATACATTGGAATCCTATCTTGGCGTCGCTCAGTTCTCGTAAACCTTTATGAATGATCTATGAATAGTCAGTTGTTAATATGTAATATGTATCTGTAATTTATTATTTTTAAAAACTGTATATTTTACATATTAATCTATTACATATTTGTTATTTAATCTCTGAAATTTTGTGTTTTTAAATTATAAAGTGTTTAGGTGCGTGTGAACTAATTTTTGTTAATGTGTATCCAGTAAGTATTTTTGTACAGTTAGTAACTGTATAAATTTTATTAAAAAACTTAAAATGTAATTGATTTTGTTATTTAATATTGTACAAATTTATGGAGGAAAGTATAAAATTAAATCTTTGAGTTAAGAATTTACAGCAGACTCCCAGTTATGTATGGGATTGACTGATGCAGGCACTGTAGATAATGCAGTCTACAAACAGATAAAAATGGGATAGTTAGAACTGCTATTTATTATCTTTGAAGATAATAATTAGTCATTTGCATTTTGTTTCTTTTTTAACAAAACACAATACAGTACAATAGACGGTGTATTGCTGACCTTTTCTGGCGGCCATACATCAATCGCACAAAAAAAGAAGAACAGTTTGCCAATGTGATAAACATTGTACATAGATGTGTATATACAAAATTATTATTTCATTTTGCCTTTCATATAACTTGAAGCAGGTGGAAGCCTTGTGAGAGGTGGTGCAATAATGTTTTTGGAAACATGGATTTCTCTGTCCTCACGTTCCTTGAGGTGATTGAATGCACAGCTATGTGCTGTCTACTGTACTGTATTGTAAAGTTGTAATAGACCTACATGAAATATTTGAATGAGTTTACGGCGATGCATATGAAATAAATATAATGATTTTAATTATCACTATTTTCACAAATATAAATAATTAATTTTTTTTGTACATCGTGAATAATTTTCAGTACTGATCAACAGTGATTGAATATTTGGGAGTTTGCTGTATCTGTAAAAATAAAAAATTACAAAATATTTTAGAATGTATATTTTATATTTATAAAAACTAATTGTAAATATTTAAATTTATGGATAACCGCATGTAAATTTAATCATTTTGGAACACTCACCATTATAGATATAGGACACATAGATATAGGATCCATTAGCCATTATCATCTGCCATATTTGAGCCATGTTGATATAAATATACCTTATAGCATAGATATTACAAAAAAAATGTATTTTCATGTTTTAGCATACATTAAAGTGTAATTTAGCATTTTGATGATCCATAGCTGGTTTTTCAAAAATGGCTTTCTAGAAACCTGAATACTTTTGGTAATTGTTCAAAAACAAAATCGACCCTACTTTTAATTGTGAATAAGGGAAGTTCATAGAATGATGGTGAAATATGTGTGTTAGAATTTTGTAATATTTATGCATTTGCAACTCTAGTCCATTTTTATTCAAACTTGGCAATAGAATTGATTGTGATAATAGGTTATATAGAAGTTTGTTTCACGAAAAATCTTTTCCAAGTATATCAAAATAGCATACATTACAAATCTGAAAAAATTCAAAACTTTTTTATCCTGATTTTTTTATAGATCTCATTTCTCCGTCATAATTAAGCAAGCGTTAAAAATTGAATATATTATTTTTTTTTATTATGAAATTCTATTGAAAATTTTTAAAAATCTGACTGTTGAAAAGTAAGATTACTGTTATGTGATAATATACTTTGTTTTGGAAAGTCACTTCCATCATATCACCAAAACTGTTGCATGGTGTAAATATTTTTTTTTTCTAAAAATAATTGCATGGTTACAATATTTTGCAGTACATTAATATGTTTCAAGAGTTTTTTGTGTCAGCTCTCAAGTATGTGTTTTTAGGGTATAATGCCAATGACCTAAGGAGATTAGTGGTCGATATGGCTGAAGCACTGGTCAGTCTGCTGCATCTCTGAACTGTGCACCCCAAGGTTATTAGTTCGAGCTGCAGTTATTCCCGTTGCTTTAATCTTACCATTGAGCCCTCATCTTCATTAGTCTTAACTGGTATGAAGTATCAACATTAAAAATTCAAAGGCTATTTTGAGGGGATATTTTAATTTAATATATTTTAATTCCTCCAAAAAGCATAATTTTCGAGCCTGTTTGTTAACCAGATCTTTGTGTGTGTGTGGGGGGGTGTATCTTAATATTAAAGTTTTAAATGTTGCTGCAGGATTCTTAAACATTTATATGTTTGGAAGTAATAATGTACATACATGTTTGATAGAGATGTACAAAATTTCAGGATATGCTATCAATAATGATATTTGCAATATTGTTCACTGCTGCTTTTTTTAATATAAGAAAAATTATATGTGTTACAAACAAATTTGAAATGTATGTTTATGATTGCTCACAACAAATTTGCAAATGGTATATACATATCCTTTTTTTGTTAATAAAATGTATATTTTACATTTATTTTACGTGTATATTAATTTTTTGTTTGAAATAAATGTGCATAAACACTTAATATTTTAGTAAAATTATTTGAAAGGGGTTAAAATGAAGCCTGTAAGTACCTAAGATAACGTATGGTTTGTTTTCTGTAAAAAATAGGAAAAAACCTGAAAATAGCAATAGAGAGCTTTAACTTTAGAAATTGGTTTATTAGATTTTGCTAAAAAATTAGGAAGAGCTTCCCCCTAATGAATTTCCATTGGAAAATGAGTTATTGCAGTACCAACTGTATCAAAATTGGACATTTCGAGGAGTTATTATGACTTTTATAAATTTATTTGCATATAGTTTTTGAAATTTTGGTTTGACTTTATTCAAAAATTGTATCTTATCCATAATTAGGATTAAAATCTTTTTAAATTTTATAGAAAATGTCAATAGGAACCCAACAGTGACCAAAATTCGTGTTAGTATTTTTATGAGCTTAAAATAATTTATGCAAGTTTAAAATATGGTGGCATCAGATTTTAAAAAAAGATGAATTTTTTAAGGCTTTATAATAAAAGCATGGATTTTGCTCTTAAACTTCTCTAAGGGGCATATTACATTATCGAAGATATAGTTAAATACATGATGAAACATTGACCATATATCATTTTCAAATATTTGTCCAGTTGTATCAAAGGAAACATTACGTACATCAAATTTCTTTGATCAGCTGGGTTATTAACTACATATATTTTGAGGTTATGTTTACTCAAGTGCAGTTGCTATAATGGATCGAATAATGTTGACTTGTTATATTGCTGCATTTAGCACTTATTTTGCTACACGGCACTACTAAATAAAAAGAGGGGAAAAAAGTTTAGGTCCCACCATGGGTACAAAGGAGAAAAATATTAGGCACTTCATATTGCCACGATTTATAAAGAATTTCATTTGGAAGATCGTGATTAAAATAGAATACGGTTTTAAGAATGAGTGTATTTGAAATCTTTGTTTTTGTAAGCATATTCCACAAACACTCTTCTTTTTCGTATTCTAGAATTAATGTATTTACTACTTTAAAAATTTCATATTGTTTTAAATTGTATGCAACGAAAAAAAATGGAATAAACATTGTGACACAAATAGGAAATGACAAAATTTTGAAGTTACACCTACATATTTTGAAAATCTTTGTCAAATATTGCATGTCAAAGATTCATCAAAGTTTGATAAAAGTGTTAGTTCACCAAAGAACCATCAAATTTATTTCATCATAGGTCTTTGATCAAAGAAATTTGACGTTTCTTTGATAGTGTAATATGCCCCTAAGCAATTACCAAAATTATTTTTTTGTGCAATATTTAATTTTCAATGTTTATTCAAGTGATGCTATTTATTTTTGTTATTTTTTTGGAAATTTCTTTTCATCGTTGTTGCAATACAAACACATTTATTTTTGTGGATAGATCTTGAACCAATTTTTTTTTTGATATTGCAGTAAATTTTATTTATGTACATCAAAGGTAAATTTTTTCAAAATCAAATTTCTTATTCATTTTTAAAGTTTTTTTTTGTAAAGGATTCTAATATAAAGTTTTTGAAATGTGGGAAAGTACAACTATGTATCAAATTTTATCTAAAATGGTCAGTTTGTTAAATCTCTAGCAATGCGTAATAGGTAGACTGAAGCTTATAAGTTTTAAAACAGGTACAATAACTATATAGGCAAAGGCATTTAGTCAGAGTTAACATGCTTGATCCTCCATAGCATTTTTAATTTTGATTTGTAAGTTACATATTGACAAATAAATCAAAATATATACAACATGAAACATTTTAAGAGGTAAACATTTTCAAAATTCACTTAACATGCGTTAGCACATGAAGATTCATACTGTGACAGTGTACTAAATATGAAATAAAAGACTTGAGAGTGAATTAGGGAAATCCACTATGATAAACTCTTTGGTTCTTTCTAATCTATATGTATATAATGATAAATGTTTATGTTTGAATGTCCAAAATGCGTATGAACTTACAGATATCAAATAAACAGCAATCATATACTAATATTAATTGTTTCGTTGAGCTTGTTTAAAATAAATTCTTTGAGCTTGTCGTATTGCTCAAAGTGGCCAAAATAGTGTCCAAGTAAGGAAACACTGGTACTGTCCTTTTTCCTATCGCTACCGGAATAACGGTTGCTCCAATCTAAGTTTTAATTGAAAACTAGAAATTAAATTTTCTTCAACTGAATAATTTCACATTTTTTCAGTTTTCATGTAAAATGTCCAATATGTTTACACTATAACAAGTCAAGGGTATTCAGCTAGTCCTGAACCATTCTTTTTCTTATCAGTTTTTCTATAAATGCATGTCTTTCTTTTATGGGTAGCTACCCTTAAATTTTATTCACATATACCAAGAAACAGACATTCTTTTGAAAAACCTTTTGGATTCAGAAGATTTTAATGTGATAGTTATTTAAAAAATAGTTAAGTATGAACTACATATAAATTTTTTTCAGTATATCCCGTAATTTTCTAATACTGTATAAAAGTAAAAAAATAATAAAACATCTATTTATAGAAATTAAGAGTCATGAGAAATTTAAAGTAATTTCTTTATTGCAAACTGATTTTTGGTTAAAGAATGTTTGTATTACCAAAACACTGAATTTTTAAGCAATAATTCATTTTGAGCATTTACTTAATAATTCATTACGTATTTGCTTCTACTTAAATCTAATTTTATATTGATATTTTCAACATGTAAATTGTGATCTTCATATAGTTACTGGAAAAAAAATTATTTGGGCACCAGAAGTTTTTTTATGTGGTTGGTAACAATGTTGTTTTTATTTCAGAAATGCGGAATGCCAAGTGAGTTTGCAACCTTTCTCTGGAAGACTGTTAACTGAAGTTCTGTTAAACTGGTGAAGAAAAATGTGTAATAATTGATTCTGACCTGAATATTAAACGATTCAAAAGAAAAAATAAAACCCCAAAAAATTTATTGCCCCATTGTATTGTAAGTTAAAATTAACACTTACAAATTACTCAACTAAAATTAATCGATATTCAAAATGGGGAAGTTTCAGAGAAACGATATTATTTTGTGGTTGCATAATAAACTTGGTTTTGAAGGTGTTTGGACAGATAGCTCGATCTGTACCCAACTGAATTCTGATATCTTAATAAACATCAAAGACTGTTTCCTGGATCTTGATTCGAAAGTCAAGCTGAAGCTGCTATTGTCATTTTTCTATATCCCTCGTGGGAAGTGGTGCACAGAATTGGAAGACATATTGGCTTTGGCCACAACTGATAGTGACCATTGGGTGCTACTGTTAGCTGAGATTATGAGAACATTGCCCTCCAGCGGGACCATTTGTACAAATTTTGAGTTGGAAGAAAACAGAAAAATATTCAACGATTTCGTAAAAGATTTGAAGTTGAACATTGGAAACAATAAGGTGCCTCTGGAATGGTGTTACCTGAACAAAACGGTTCTTGACAGGATTTCAGAACCTAAAATTTCAGCAGTGAAACACTTTGACTTGAAACAACAACCAAAGTCAGAATTGCTCAAGAGAAGCTTGTTGCAGAAATCTGAACAACCAGCGAAGAAAAAAAAGCCCTTCTACAAGTTGAAAAATGTAAGGCAAGTGAAAATTACCCCAAGCATTGATTTCAATTGTAGACTGATGTCTGTCACTGACAACCTGACAAAATGTGCTGCCAGAAAGGATGGCATCAAGTTGTTGGATTTTCATGAACAACCGATGGCGAAAAAAAGTAGGTTACTACAGTTGGAAGAGACAGATTTGGTTACTTCACCTAAAGAGGTGTTTCCTGAATACGCTGCTAGACTTGGTTAAATCCTGAGCTTTGAAAACAAAACTCATTTATTACCAATGTGATGGTAAATTGCATTTAAAGGTTTTAAATGTTTTTACATTAATAACGACTGTTTTACAAAAACTTATATTTTTTTTTTAAAAGTTTTTGTATTTTGAATTTTCTATTTTTATATATAAAAATAAGAGGTAAAATCAGTATGTAAGGACTATTTTTCTAGAGACTACTACCGGGTCAGTTTCACCAAGTGTGGCTTAAAAGATTTTCTTTTTGTATTTTTGAAATAATCGTGACAAACACAACAGTGTGATGGAAACGAATTTCATAAAATTAACGGTATTGGCACAAACAAACATTACTATATATTTTGGTAACTAAACAAGTTACTCTGCAAAATGGTTTTCAAAATAGTAGGAATTCAGAATCTTAGAAAAAATAATTAACTCTTTTTATCAAATTGTTACTTTTGTTTTAAAAATCTGATAATCACAATCAAAATAGATTTTGACTGGTATCTGGTTCATTTTTCTCCTTTTAATAAAACTGAAATTGTTAATCTGAGAACATTTTAATGATTAAATAGTGTAATAAGTTTTTTTATAGTATAATATAAAAAACGTTATGCAATTTTTAGGATTTTGAATTATCAGAATGGATTTTGCGGGATAGTGAAATTATACAAGTTATGTACCACAGTGAATTTATGACTTAAATTTGACTTACACATTTCAAAATGTTTGTTTAAATGTTAGTCAACATTTAAAAATTTGTTTCCATCACATCTGAGAAACAATTATGTGCCTTATCATACAACGAAATGCCTTATTATAGATTTTTAAATGTCGGTTTTTCATCATTCTGGTAACTGTTACATCAGATTTTTTTTTAATTGGTGTAAACTTAACTGGAGAATTCTTCAGTCGTCAATATAATTTTGTTTTTTGGTACCTGACTATGTAGCAGGTCTTGGCCACCCCAAGTTCATCAAGAGCTTGTTGAAACTTGTCTAAGCAAAGCAGTTACCACATTGTGATATTACAAAGTTAATGGTTCAGATTGTAAGATTTCTTAATATTTAATTGTAAGATTCACATTTCGTGAGATTCCTAATAATTAGACTGAAGTAAACATGTTGATTCCTTTTTTAGATTTTTAAATGTCGGTTTCTCAGCATTTACTATTTAAACTTGTAACTATACATCAGGTTATTTTAATTGGTGTAATTTTAACTGGCGAATTATTCAGTCAATGGATTAATTTTGTTGATTGGTACCTATGCAACAGGTCTCGGCCACCCTAAGTTCGTCAAGAGCTTGTTGAAACTTGTCTAAGCAAAGTAGTTATCATATAGTGATAATATTACTAATTTAATCTTCAGATTGTAAGATTTCTTAATTCTTCCTTGTAAGATTCATATTTCGTGAGATTCCTGATAATTAGACTTAAGTAAATGTGTTGATCGCAATAAAATAAATAGTGGACAGGTTAGGTATTATTGTATAAAATACACAGCTGTCTGCATTGTTGATGACATGAGCAGTGGATGTCCATATTGAATAGCATTTCAACTTTTATTTTGGCCTGGATTGGTGGGATAAATCATTTAGCAACTCCTAAAACAACTCTAAATTCATTTTTTTAATTCTACACAATTATTTTTTTTCCGGCGAAAAACCGTTAAGGTTATCATTGCCGATCTACACAATTAAAAGAAGAGGGAAAATATTGTGATTGTGTCAACCTAACAAGATAAATAAAATGGCACAAAACTTTCTCAAAATGAATTATTTTCTCAAGAAATAGGGTTAAAAAACTATCAAGAAAAACTGGAAAATGAACCTAATTACTTGAAATTTGTTAAATAAATTTTGCTCAAATTTTGGATTTAATATATAACTCGAGAAATATAAGATATAACACAAATAAAGTCATAAAATTTGTTAATAAAAAATTTATCGTTCAAATGTACCTAAGTTGAAAAAAAAACAATCAACCCTACAGCAGTCAGGGTTATATATACATATCCTGAAAAATACATATATATGGAACTCTGATAAAATATAAATCAATTTTTAGAAATTAGGGTGTTTTTTTTCAGTTGATAGTTCCCAAACCAGATTTTTTTAGTCAAATGGCAGTAAGTCAATTTACACTTTAAAAATTATCTGTATATCAGCTGTTTATTTATAGGTTGTAGCATAACAGAGTAACATTGATTATAAAATGTTTAAATTGTTAAGATAATTTGTTTAAAAAAGTGCAGTATTTACAAACATCTTAAAAACTAAATAGATAATTGCATATTTTTAATTTTTTGATGAAACTTAGTGTAATTTTATAGAGACGTAGTGAATAACTGAATCTTTGTGTATAGAAAAAATGTCAACAATGCACAGCTGAAGTAAACATGCCATTTTTCCTACACATTATCATATAATAACATGTGGTAAATAATGATAATGCATAGTACCATATATATATATATATATATATATATATATATATATATATATATATATATATATAAAGTGATACCATATACATTATAGGTCAATACTAATGTTCAACTATTTACCAAAAATTAGTAGTCCTACGTACTTAAATATTTTTAATAGTTTTTAGTAAGTTTTTATATTTTTATAGTTGTTTGTATCCTACAATAAAATGGAACTTTAATATTTTCTGTGTCTTCTTTTCTTTAGCTAAGTTAGTGTCAAACATTTATTTCTGATGTCATTACCATACCAGATAAGATATGTTTTAGTTAATTTCCATTAAAAAACAAGCTTTTACAACGGCCATCATGGTAAGACTTGGACGTTGAAATGAGTGCAAATCCAGACCTCTAGGTCATTTTTCAAAGGAATGATAACATTGTTATATTTTGATGTACACTGTACAATTCAGCATTCAAATGCTTGCAATTTTAGACCGATTTGTTGAAACCTGAAAAAAATGATTTGGTAACAGCTTGGACAATGATTTGGTTCATTTTATGTATGTGAAAATTTAAAATTATAAATTGTACAGATTTTCAAAAAAGTGTAAGATTAGAAAATATTTTGGAAATTTGTTTCATTTTACATGCCACGAATATTTTACAATGTACAAAAATAAAATTATATTGATTTCAACACAAACTTTATGGTCTGTAATGGAACAAATTAAAAAGAAACTTCGAAATTTATCATCGAAAAGTATCACAAGTGCCCAAACAAAATCCGTTATTCATTATAGAGCTCAAAAATTTAGTTGGGCAGTATTCAAACAATTAAAAAACTTTACTTATCTCAAAATTGATTTACTAGATTTTGGCTGTGTATGAAGATACATAACCCAAGCCCATGTATCAAATTCAAAATAAAATAAATTTATAGTTGTAGAGCAAACAAAAAAAGTATGTATAAAGCCTGGCTGTAGTTTTGTTTTTTTGGATTTACAAATACTGTAAATTTCTTTTATTTCAATTTTGTACTCTGATTGCACTTATAGACAAATAGTCTATACATGACTTCAGTCTAGTCATATGATTTCAATTTAAGAAGAAAGTTCAGTTTCATTATATAAAGTTGAAACTGCAAGGGCCTGGCCAGCAAAGAGCGGTCATTACTACAATGCAGTACGTATTTTTCAAAAAAATCTAAACTGTATTTTTCAATACAATAATAATAGATACTGTAAGATTTAAAATAATTATTCATCTAGAAAAACAAGTTCTGCACTTAGTCTTAATAAGATGTATTTGTAGTTTAAGGAATTTCCGCTAGAAGTCAGGATATGAAATCTCAGCAAGCTTGTGTACGAGCGAATTTCCATTGGAAAAATGAGCAATTGGGAGCATCTATCGTGGTAAGACCTCTAAATCTCTTTTTATATGTACAGTGTGTGTGTACACACTCACGTTCGCAATTATGATCCGTTTTGATTCAAAGAGCACAAAAATCGATTATGGTAAAGCTAGGATAAGTTCGTGAAGCAGCAAAATTCGTTCAACAGTTTCAAAATGGCTTTGAAAATCCGATTTCATTATCGTAGTTAGCGTTAAAAACTGCATAAATTAGCATTTTGAACTTACAAAATATGCTGAAATTAGAAATGTAATTTGACGGCTCATTTTCATATCTTCAATGTAATTTGAAAGTTTAAAGTGGTAGTATACGCAGAATTTAATTCTGATTATAATGGTAAAATAAAAATTTCAAAATAAATAAAAATATTTTTAGGAATTCGCTTCTATCACGTCAGCCAGATAACTGCGTGCTGCGAGTCATTGATTTAACCTACATAGGTATGCTGTATAAAATATTACAATGGTAAGGTATAAACAATGATTTTTACTAAGAGCTGGAAATTGAAGAATAAACGATTTGACATCTGGGTATTATTTGCCTGAAATTTTTGTTTGGAATCCTTATTCATCATTTTCGAATTTTAAAATAAAAGCACGGAACTGAATCTGACCACAGTATATACTTAATTCTTTTTTGGAAATTTTATTTCACCATCGTAATCAGCGTAAAAACCTGCTTAGATTGGCGTTTTTTTAGTTTTCAAATTGTATTGAAAATATGAAAATGACCATGACGTTTAATATAATTTAGGAAAAACGTTATAGTTTCTTAAGATTCTGAATGACCAGCATTTGGAATGGTTCTACTGATTTTGCTTGATAACAGAATCCAACGTACTGCCAAAATCAATTTCTAGCCCTAAAATTGTCAACTTTACACCACTTACAACAATTTCTGATTTGAACCAAAAATAAAAAACATGTATCATGAGTTCTCTTCATTTTTATTTTAATTACGATAATTTGTTCGAAAACACGACAAATTAACATAGCTAGTTTTTAACAATATATCCTGAAACTTATTACAGCCTATCAGCTATTCAATGAAGTCATTTGAATATCGATTATCGACTTCGTCATTTGAAGTCGTTATCGTTGATCGATACGAATTAATATAAAACAAACTGGTCTTTTACTATTACATATTTATCAAAATTAAATTAAAGATTCTATTAGATATATTACAATCGGTCAAACTTAATAGTTTCCGTAGTGTAGTGGTTATCACGTGCACACGTGCAAGGTTCCCGGGCGGAAAAACAGGAAATTTTAATTATAATTAATTTAACATGATACTTGCGACAAAATATACTATATAAATATAAATTTGTAGATTCGCATCACGCAAAATCCAACATCACAACCAGCCCTAAAACATAATGCATGTTAAAACTTATTATATTCACATTCGTTTTATTTCTTGATTTTTTTTCTGATAATTATTTTACCGTCATTTCTGCAGTTTTGTTTATTAACTTATCTGGTATATTACAAACATTTTCATTAGCCGTTTTGAAACAAGCAAATACTATAACTTTACTGTAAAACTATTCGTTTTGAAATCACAATTAATAACAAAGTAAGATCAGTTATGTGAATTGTGAGGAAACGCCAGCGCTATGGTGGACAAACGTACAACTAAATAAGAGCACGAGAAAATCAGTTGGTAATGAAGTGCATCGGGAAGAAAATCCAGCTCTACTGGTGGACAAACATACAACTAAATGAGAGTACGAGAAAATCAGCTGGTAATAATTTTTTTTCTTTCTCCAGCTGATTTTCTGTGTTACTTTCCTCAGAAAACTTAAAACAGCAGATTTCATGACAACGCATGAGTTAATAAAAGTAAATGCAATAAAAAAAAAACATTTCCAAAGGGTTCGTCGAAATCTAATGGATAAAGAACTTTTCCGTGCTGTTATCAAAACGGATTTATATGCCAAGTTTACAAGAAATCAACATTACTAATATCAGAGTCCAAATATATGTACGTATGTAATAAATGTATAATATAATATATATTATGTATATATTATTATTATTATATAAAATATTATATATAATATTTATTTATACATAAATATTTATGTAATATATTAGTAGTTTAAAGAAATGTAAACCTCGCAGTATATTTTTATTTAATTGCTTGTCCACCGCTTCACTACAGCGCTCTGACGCGCTCGTAACTTTTCCGCCAATTTGACTGCGTAACCATAATGTTTAGGAAACATTTTATTGTACTAACTGTATTGGAAATTGCATACTATTTTTCCATCAAGCGGTAAAAATTATGATATATTTTGTCGTTCAGCCAGAATTACAGGAAACAGCCAGCAAGTACACTCGTCATCGTTAAATCAGATGCTGCCATCTTGAAACGGAAGCGAATGGGAAAAACCTTACTCATATGTAGTTTAGGCTTTATAGAAAGTATCTACGTACAAAATTTCAAAACCATGAAATGAGTTTCGCCCAAATTGCGTACTCTCGTCATAGTTAAATCAGAGATCGCCATCTTGAAACCGAATTGAATGGTAAAGAACTTACACATACGTCGTTCGGGCTTTAAATTTCGTTTCGAAGGCCTTCGTACCAAATTTGAAAAGATTGGATCAACGCGTTTGGCCAAAAATGTGTACATTCATTATTGTGAAATCAGAAGCCTCCATCTTGGAATGGAAGTGAGTTGATATATATATATATATATATATATATATATATATATATATATATATATATATATATATAGAGAGAGAGAGAGAGAGAGAGAGAGAGAGAGAGAGAGAGAGAGAGAGATTCCGCTCTATACAAGGTTATCTTCGTATCGAATTTCAAAACAATCGGCCAATGCGTTTCGCCAAAATTGCGTTGACACAAACGAAATACCTAACGGTCGGGTTGAAACATAGACCTCGCTTCGCTCCGTCAATAATTGCTTCATTGATCCCCTCTAAACAGTTACTAGGTAAGGATGATGTTTGGCATCAATAGCACATTTTTCAATGGAAATCCTCTAACGTTTATGCCTCTTGCATACTTTCTGTTATTGGAAATTATTTTCTTTCCCTCACTTAATTCGTAACGGATAATTAAATTGACAAATAATTAATTAAAATTCAATAATTTACATTAAATATAAAATATTTGTGTGCACAGGTGGTGTTTGGGCGCTGGATGGTGTTGAATTTGACTTGTTTGTTTGAAGAGTTCTAACACACGTTAATGTGTTTAATAGGTAATTTATAAGTAATTTTTTATAAGTAATTTACATTAAAAATAATCGCGCACGCAGCTGCTCGTTGACGTGATAGAAGCGATTTCCAAAACTGTTTTTTTTTTGTTTTACCATAATCAGAATTAAAATTTTGATGTGGTATTTTAACTTTTAAAGTAGGCCCTACACACGATATGAACCTGGAAATCGCATTACTTGAAATTTCTTAATTTAACGGATTTCGAAAATTAAAAATATGCAATTTTTGGTGCTGATCTAGAGGCGCTCATTTTACGGTCCTGGGTCTGGGACGTACCATAATGACCGTTCCGTTAGCTCGTTTTTCCAATGGAAATTCGCCAGAAATTCTTAATTGAAATCAGTGTAACAAGTATGTAAATAAATGTTACGGAATTAAATATAAACATTTACACCCCAAACGTCGTCCATTGTGATATTTCAATAGACTGTTTTTTTCATTTAAGTGACTTAACATTAAAAATGAGATATGAAGCGTTAAATAATATTACCTCATCTAAGATCATGAAATGAACACCAATAACTTCTAGAACCCGTTTTGAGAGGTCGTTAAAATTTTTTTATTTTATACTAGGTATTTTTTCTGCCCTCACTGGAAGTCAACCCTCTTCCTTGCCTTCCATTTACTGTACTTATGGAATCAAATACCTAAATATATTTTAAGAAACAATAAATGTCTTGACTGGCAGAGCGAGCGATGTGTCGGTTTCAACTCGACCGTTCAGTATCTGGCTTGTTTGTCTGTTACGCAGTTTTGGCTTACGCATTGACCGATTTTTTTAAAATTCGGTAGAAAGGTACCTTATATAAAGCTCGAACGAAGCATGTGTAACATTTTATCCATTTACTTCCTTTTTCAAAATGGCGGTTTTGTTTTAACGATGACGAGTGTTATGTCCTGTAAATACTGACTGAACGGCTCGTACTATCACAACTTTAACAGCTTCGTGGAAAAAAGCATAAGATTCCAATAAATCTCTTTCGTAATTATTACGGTTACTGGTTTAATTGCCGGAAAAGTTTGCAGGCGCGTCAGAGCGCTATCGTGGATCTGTGGCCAGACAATTAATTAAGAATAAATATACTGCGAGGTCTACAGTTCTATGACCTACTGTAATATTATATATATAATATAATTACTATGTACAATATAATTATTCTAGTTAAACTATGTATAATGTTAATTATTCTATGTAGTAACATTATTCTAGTTAAAAAACTATATAATAACTAATAATGTTTCAGATTTTTTGAAAGGCGAAAAGCACATTGAGGCTATTATCGCCTCCCTAAATGTGTGAGTGTAAAGTATTAACGTCGTGAGTATATTGTTGTGTGTGTGTTAGGCTCGGGTACCGCGAGGGTCGTCTAAACCCCCTGCACTCCCTATTATAGTTTATATTTCAGAGAACACTATAAAGGTTATAATATAGAGTTGGTTTAATAATTTTCATTCTTCCTGTATTTATGTATTTTGTTTCTCAGTTTTTCATAATATGATCAGCTGTAGCTCGGCTAAACATATGACTGAAATCAGCTGTGGCTCTGATAATCTAATATAATCAGCTGCAGCGTAAACACGAGAATAAAGGCACATTTACAAACATGTCTTTCATGTAAAGAATTATTTATGAATCTCTGTTGGTCATTACAGCCTTTTTAGAATTTTCGAATGAGAGTTCAACCAGTGTGAAGTGTTTGTTTTGTTGTAAGCATTCTTTTAAGCCTCCATACAACATATGTTTATTAGAGTTCTCGATATCGAAATTTGTAAGCAACAATAACAACGTTTAATCATGTATATTTGTGTTTTCACCGTAACTCGTTAGAGTTTTGATAGAATTTTTGAATGAGATCTCATTCATCTCACATATCGCTTGGCGTGTTGTAAGAAATATATATATATATATTTCTGTGTGTGTGTGTGTGTTGTGTGTGTGTGTTGTGTGTGTGTGTGTGTGTGTGTGTGTGTGTTTGTTTGTTTCAACACTCTGGTTGCAATTTCGCTCCTGTCCGTTCAACAGTTTCAAAATGGCAACCATTCAAATGTTTAAAAAAATTAACTTTTTGTCTGATTTTACCATTGCAATCTGTGTTAAAAACTGCATTTTCGATTTTCAAAGTTTGTTGAAATAAAGGCATTGTATCTGACAGCGTTGAGAGTTCATTTTCGTATATTCAGTGCATTTTAAAAGCTTGAAATGCTAGCACAGTTTATGCAGATTCTGATGCTGATATAAACGAAATTTCAAAAAAATGGTAAAATATTTTTGGAAATTCACTTCCATCACGTCAGCGGAACAGCTGCGTGCAGCGATTTTTATAAAATTTGAAATGTTTCAAATCTCTTCTTTCGCCGTACTAACTATAGCCAATAAACCGGATACAGTATAATGTTAACCTAACTAAACCAGAAGTGAATGTTTACTTCAACTGATCTAGTTGAGATTTCTCCCGCTAGGCGCGCGCCTCGCACTCCCACTACTGGAGAGCGGAGTGCCACGCAGTGTAAATGTACCAGTATTATTTTGTGCCTAACAAATTTTACCTGCGAATTTGGTGCGTCCGGTTTCTAAATATAAAAATATCAGTTGTGCTTTTGGATTTTTGCCTACAATTTCGGTGAGTAGTGTTTTTCTGTTGACCGAAAATCGGATATTTTTTTTAAGTTAAAAAACTTTCTAAAAGTTTTGTTTGGATTAAAAAAATGCTTTTTTTCGTCAGTTACCTATTTTTTAAAATATAATAATTTTGATAATCGTAATTCAGAAATGTAGAACAATCAAAGGCTAAAATTTTATTTTATTATTGTCAATAAGGGATCGTAGCTACACAGTTTTTAACCTCAAATAGCATAACATTTAAAACCATTATAACCTTAGCAATTGTTAAATACAATTTGTAATTTTAACGGTCCATGTTTTACTCAAAAAATTTGCTTGTGCGGTGGAATTTTATTGTAAAATGTAATATATTTGATACTGAACATTCTGTCAACAAAATAACGCGGCACGCAACTGTCTCGCTGACAATCGAAAAGAATTTCTTTCAAAACTAACAACATCGAATAACATTTACAACACAAATACGACAATGAACCCTGACCGCCGTAGAAATAGCAAAATCGGCTTGGCTTCAAATCAGGGTTCAAAATTTAAAATACACTTTAAAATCGTGTTAGCAAATTTTGGTTACTAACAGAACCGAACTTCTTAGAGGGATAATTAGCGATAGATTCTGTTTTTTAAATTTCTTACTTAATGATGAAGTATTTATGTTCGGACATTTGCCATCATTTGTTTATATAAAGCAATAAAAACTATTAAACTGTAGTAATAACGAGCAATAGATATTTGAGTTCTGCATTTTGAATATGAGCGGCATTAGGTGAGGGACCCGGTAGGAGGGGATAACTTTAAGGGTTGTAGGGGTTGGAATTTATGAAATAACCGTCAGTAAAATAGGAGAATCCTTCCACGGGAAATTCTACACTCAAACAGTGGCTTTTAACACAATTTTAGGCCAAAATTTACATTTGAAAACAAATATTTTCTGTTTGTTTATAACATGATTTTGAATAGTAACAATAACGCCGATACGAATACCTCGTGATAGTTATTTTTGTAATAACAAATAGTAAATATGCTAATTGTTTTTTATGTTTTTTAACTATTACTAATTTTTAGTAAATAATATTAGTATAATTTTATTATATTATAGGCCTGTTGTGAATAAGTAATTAAAAATTGTAAAACGCAAAGAGAAAGTTTTATTATTGGTTATTATTATAAAAATCTACCACAAAGTACTTCTAACATCGTTATTGTTACTGTTATTTAAGAATCACATTTTGAAACATGTCAAGTTAAAGCAATATTAATACACTTGTAAACGTTATTTTTAATTAACTGTAAGTTGGATTGAACATAGTTCAATAAAAAATCTTTTTATAAAATTATTTTGTAATTTTTATACAACTGGCGGGGGATATATAGGCTACCCTAAATTCGTCTATGCATTTGAACAAATTTTTATCAAAATAGTTAATGAAATTTTGGGGTTAATTTGTATTTTTCTTCTTTTAGCAGCTAGCCAAAATAATGGGGCTACAAAGCTAATAAATACCAAACCACAATTTTTTTTTAACGAAATCGTAACTGATCGAGCGAAGCGAGGTCTCTGCTTCAACTCAACCGTTCGGCATTTGGTTTTGGTCAAAGGCATTGACCGATTGTTTTGAAATTGGTACAGGGGTACCTTGTACGTGTAAGATATTTTCCATTCACTTCCGTTTCAACATGGCGGCTTTTAAATTACAATGAGTGTACGCAGTTTTAGCCAAACGCATTAACCGATCGTTTTGAAATATGGTAATAACATATTTTGTATAAACCCTAAATGACGTATGTGTAATATTTTTTCTTACTTACTTCCGTTTCAAGATGACGTCTTGTGATTTAACGCAATTTTAATCAAACGCACTGGCCGATTATTTTGAAATTTGTACGAAGGTACTTCGTATAAAGCCCGTATGTGTAAGATTTTCCCATTCATTTACGTTTCAAAATGGCGGGTTCTGATTCAACCTTGTGATTGTAGTTGCTGCCTATTTTCTGTAATACTGGCTGAACGGTAAAATTTATTATAATTTTGACTGTTATATGAAGAAAGAGCATAAAATTTCCCATAAAGTTGGTCCAGTAACATTTTTCATAAATATTACCGATTAAATTGGCGGAAAAAGTTACGAGCGTTGCCTATTAATTAAGCATATACTGCGAGGTCTTCTGTTCTTTGAATTGCTAGTTAGTACTGTAGTAGTTTACGTTCTAGAACGAAATAATTGTTCTGTGAATATTCTAAAGGCTTATGCACGTATATTCAATGAAATTTAATAATAAAAATCCCATATTATGCACATTTTAACATTGATTACGATACAAAATTACGTTTTCAAAAGTTGTAAAATAAAGAGTTATGAATATTAAATGTTCTTTGAATAGCCACCATTTTGAAACGGACTTTACTGTATACAGACGTCCAGTGGCAGCAAATTTCAGTGTCATCGAAAGATTCGATTGTCATTAAATGTAAATTACAATTACACGGAACTACAATGTGCAGTAAACTTTTTTTGCATGACGTAACATTTTGGAACGTAATGTCGACAAAGAATCTGGTTGTCATAAAATTTGTATTGCAGTTACAATAAAAAAGTGACCAGTAAAATTTTATTTTGTTACAGTACGTTTTGTAACTTCAAACGATAGTGAAACTTATACCAGAGCTGCACAAAATTAGCGAGCAGTAGGCTTATTATTTAGTTTCTAGACACTAAGTTTTGTAATTTTGTGTCATTAAACTATCTGACTGTCATGAAATTTGTACTACAAATTCACAGAATTGTAGGGTACTGTACAATTTAGTTTTGTGACACTACGTTTTGTAACTTAACTTAAAATTTGTATTTTTGTTACGTACTAAAATTTAGTTTTGTAGTAGTTCACGAAATGCAATTTATTTTCTCGACATTAAGTTTTGTAACTTAGTGTCGTCAAACAACCCGATTATCGTAAAATTTATATTGCCGTTACTCAGTGCAATTTAGTCTTGAACTAGTTCACGAAGTACATTTTAGTTTGTGACACTAAGTTTCGTAACTTACTGCCGTCAAACCGTCCGATTGTCGTGAAATTTATACTGGTGTTAAGCGCTACAATTTAGTTTTAAAGTAGTTCACAAAATACAATTCAGTTTCGTGACACTAAGTTTCGTAATTTACTGCGTCAAACAATCCGATTGTCTTGAAATTTATACTGATATTAAGCGCTACAATTTAGTTTTAAAGTAGTTCACAAAATACAATTTAGTTTCGTGACACTAAGTTTCGTAACTTACTGCCGTCAAACAGTCCGATTGTCGTGAAATTTATACTGGTGTTAAGCGATACAATGGTTTTGAGGTAGTTCACAAATTAAAATTTCCTTTCGTAACACTAGACACTAAGTTTCGTATAAATTAAAATTTAGTTTTGAAGACGTCAATGCAGTACAATTTAGTTTCTTGACATTAAATGACGCCATTACTCTCGTAAAACTATTCGATTGTTTTGAATATTATTGCCGTTGCAATTCAAGGCATATAAAAACAGCAGTCAGATGTATTAAAAATAAATAAATCGTACATTAAATGCATTACAGCTCTAATAATTTATGTTGTAATTATTATTTATCTTCCATTGTTATGAAATTTATACTGGATTTGTAGTTTAGCATTGACGAATGTTTTTTATAAGTTCCGTATTACCAGCTAAATCGATCACAACTGTTGAATACTGCATTTGGAAAAAGTTCTTAGGCTAATTAAATTAACAAAAAAAAAACAATTTATCAGATTTCAGTTTTCCCTTTTCCGGTAACACCGTCATTAGAGCTCAGTGGTCAATGTGCCTGAGACACCAGTTAGTCTGCGCCCTCAAGGACGTTAAAAACTGCTATAAAGTATTAACGTTAAGGAATAGTTATATTTAATAACTAGTGCAGAAAGTAGCTGTTTCCGGTGTGATATCGTGTTTTACTTGCCTGGAAGGCACTTTTTTTACTTGTTACTGCGTCATACTTTCATCATTTTTTTGTTTATTTATTAAAGACTTGTTACAACTAACTTTACAGTTATCAAGTAACTTTCCCTACCAAAATCACTTTACAATTACACGGAACTACAATGTGCAGTAAACTTTTTTTGCATGACGTAACATTTCGGAACGTAATGTCCACAAAGAATCTGGTTGTCATAAAATTTGTATTGCAGTTACAATAAAAAAGTGACCAGTAAAATTTTATTTTGTTACAGTACGTTTTGTAACTTCAAACGAAATCACTTTTGTCAAACTGACAAAATCACTTTTGTCAGTAAACCTCCACTGGTCACTGTCCATTAGCTCACGTGGTTACAGGTAACACTTTTTCTTTCCTTACAGAACCAGATCACACGGCTTGACTCTTCTTAGCCGTCTTATCAGATCGCTGGTAACTGAACAACTTCTAGGTTCACGCTGATATAAGCGTTCCTTATGCAAATCTGTTAATTTTGTTTGCAACTGTCTCGACTTTAAAATCGTGTTCACTTCTGATGTACCATGAAGACTTTAAACTTTCCTAACTACTTTACTGTGAAAGACCTGAATCATCCTTAAGCTCTTCTTGGCACAGCTCCAAAGCCGAATGACATAGGTCCGGATAGGCTTTAGGATTTACTTATATAAGAGCAGTTTATTGTATAAAGACAACTCTGAACGTCAGTATATTTTGCTGTATTTTATATTCAATTCTTTTTTTTTAACATGCTCTCTACAATGAAGTTTAACATCCATAGTCATTCCCAGATACATTGCAGTGTTCCCGTAGCGAATTATTTGATAGTTCATCAATACCGGTATTGGGACAGTTTTCTCTAGTAAAATCGATGTGTGTTCATTTCATCTCATTTACAGTAGAGTCTCGTTAATCCGATCTAAACCGGACGCGGCCGGGTCGGATTAGCGGGAAAGTCGGATTACATGGAGAACCATTAAAAAATGTTTAAAGGTAATGAATTGAATTTATTACAATAAAAAACTGTGAATTACGTGTATTATTACTAAATGTATTATATTAAAACATAAAACAGCACACAGAATCACACTACAGTAAGTCAAATGAACAAACTTGACGGAAAAAGTTTGTAATTGTTTTTTCTTTACTGTTTGACGTTTTCTCGCCGCTACATCTCGCAATCTCATGAGAAGTAAAATACCTTTTACCTTTTAGAAAACAGCGAATAAAAAAATACATTACGGAACACACAAGCAGAATGCACTCTTAACGTCAACTCTTCCACGAATCTGAATTGATACTAAAAGACGGAAATGAACGAACAGGGGTGGCCGACTCCCTACCTTTCTTTTGAAGAGAATGTAATCGGGTGAGCGCGTGAGTGACACATGAGCGTAAAGGCCTGGTACGAAAGTGGCGCGCGGCATTGTACATTCGGTTTCGCTGCAAATCTTTTAAATTGCTTGAAATATTGTTCTGTCAGGCCAGGTCGGATTAAACGGAAGGTCAGATAAGAGGGCCTCTACTGTGGGGGGGGCTGTGTATATAAGCCGTTTCGGTGGCCTAGTTGATATCGTGAAAACCCCGAGGACCTGGGTTCGATTCCCGGCCAGGGCTTGGCATTTTCATACGCTATAAATCATCCCATCGTCTGCATTAGCCCAAGTGTGCACAACAGTCGGACGTTAAACACAAAAAATCTACTGTAATATAATTCTCCGTTTATTCGTCCAGCTATTGACCTTATCCAAGGCGGCTAATGTTGCAAGCGCCTCAAAGCTGTCGCTAGTGGCCATTACTGCTGTATCACTAAACGTCGATCCCTCATGCCTTGGTATATCACTAGTGTACATTTTTTTTTTTTTTTTTTTTTTTTTATATATTTAAAGTCCGACTATTGTGCTCACTTGGTCTAATTGGGGAATCGAACCCGGGTCCTCGGGGTGAAAGCCCAGTACGTTATCAACTAGGCAATAGAAATAGAATTTTCCCCAGTACATTTCCTGGGAGCAGATTCCCTTTAGCTCAAAGTACTCATTTTGAGATATACGATTTTAGTATGCATTAAAATTTTAGAGATAGATCCCGTTTAAGCTTGAACTCAAATCCTTGATGCCAAACTCTATTCAAGTATGTGCTACATCTAGGAATACACTAGCCTGATTTTTTTTTCATGTGCATCATACTGCAAAATAACTCAATAAACAAATAAAAGTTACATTTTTCGTAACATAAATTTGTAAACTTTAACGTGTATCATGTTTTAAGGCTGGTTGTGATGTTGAATTTTGCGGAACGCGTGATGCGAGGAACATGTATACTGATATATAACAGTATATTTTGCGTGTCACAAGACTCATATTGAATTAATAATAATTAAAAATTACTATGTTTCCACTCGGGATCGAACCGAGGACCTTGCGCGTACATACACTACGGGAACTATAAATCGCTAATTTAATTTTGGAAGTTATATTAAAAGATAAGTTGTTTTGTATTAATTCGTAACGATCATCTGATTTCATTGAACAGCTGATAGGTTATAATAAATTTTAGGTTACGTTGGTTAAATACTAGCTATGTTAATTTGTCGTTTAGTTTAATTGGTAACGATCAGCTGATAGGCTTTAATAAATTTCAGGTTATGTTGTTAATTTAAATTTTTACTTCTTATACGGTGTTTATTTATTTTCTAGGTTTATAACTAACGGACTATTTAGAATTGTAGTAGTATTTGAAAAGTTGAAAACATCATTTTCTTTTAGATTTAAATAACATGTTACTATCGAAAATCTACTCCATAAAATATACGGTTTCATATCTTTTACCTCACAGATACACCAGGAAAACTTCATCATTTATTGACTAGGCCTGTCATTTTTTAATTTCACCACTCACAGAACTTACAATATTTATCTTCGTTGTTGATTTTCTGATAATAATTTTACCTTTATTTCTGCAGCTTTGTTTAATAACTCGTGTTATTTTACAAACACTTTCCTGGCCGCTTTCATTAGCCATTTTGAATATAGCTTATACAACATACGTGGATTTTACATGGGTGGGAATACTTTTTCCTATTAGCCGTCATTTTGTTTTCTTAACACAATTTTTTCCAGAACGGTTCGATCAATTGAATTAAAACTTAGCACGCTTATTTAACTATTAAATCACTTTTGATTTATACTGGTTGATGTACTTATTTATACTGGTTGAAAATAATACTTGGACAAAAATAACCTACTTCATACAGTTAACCGTTTTAAAATGGCGGGTGTTTCAAAAGTTTTGACACCACAATAAATCAATAGGCCTAACGATAAATTTTAGCGACAAATATTAAAGTGCGTTTTTTGTAGCTTTTTTGAACTGTGTAACTTTAAAAATGATGCATCAAAGAAAATAGTTTGCTTCGAAAATTATGCCGTCAGGCCACAACAAACTATACAATATCATATGATTAGCGCACTACTGGAATCAAACAAGAATGCAGATTACCTTTAGATATTACAGAATACAGATTTTTAGGCCTACGGACAAAAACATTTTTAACAGGATTTTCTAAAAATCTTTTAAAACGATATTGATCAGATTAATTGAGATGTATTCTTCCAGTAGGCAAATAAAACGTACAATTTGCTACATCCACGAAAAATACCGATTCCGAAACTACCGAAAAAAGTAAATAATCAAAAATCGCTGCCGTTTCACTGATGATGTAAGTGAATTTAAAAAAGTAATGATTTTAGTTTTTTTGAAACCCAAAAGCGATTTTTAGAATTCTATTTGATATTCTAATCCCAACACCATAAACAGTATTCAAAATCTGCATTTTAAACTTCACGAAATGACCGCCATCAAGTTAAGTTTCTTAAATTAATCGGATTTTTAAAATTCACATTGTTAATTTACGCACCGTTTAACGCTGATTACGTTGGTGATATTAGTTTTTAAAAATATTTAAGAGAAAAAGTAAAGAAATCTGATTTCGTCATCGTTATCGGTGTTAAACTTACGCGTATTGGCGTTTTGAATTTTCAAAATCCGGTAAATTAAGAAAATTTAATTTGACGGCGGTCAGGGTTCATAAAATGCTAATATATGGTGATTGTAACGCTGATTGTGATGGTGAAATCATAATTTCAAAATAGGATAAGATTTTTGGAAATTCGCTTCATCACGTTAGCGAGGGAGCTGCGCGTTTCGATTATTTTTCGTCTAAATTTTTTTGTGTGGAAATAATTTCTTTTCAGGAAGTTTTTGCACCATTTACTTATAAAATCAGATACGATTTTAGGTAACAGACTGACTCGGAGGCTGAGACGCGGGCAGTGGATTAATGGTTGCCTCAGTGGAGACAATCGACCCATGCAACTATCGATTGTATCGAATCACTACTTTCCCTCACTATTGAGTTACGTTATGTGTAACAAACACGCTTCACGCTCACAGTGCCGTTAGCACTGCTACAAAGTGGCCTGTCCTACTTGTACACTTCAGGGTTGTGTAGTTTGTTGTAACAATAATTAGTAAAACAAATTTTTTCTAAAAAAACACGATTATATTTAGACCTAATGAAAGTGTACTAAAGCGTTTTTTTACATAATACCTTAACACTTGAGATTATTAACTCATCTAGTAATTTAAATGTGAGATAAACTTTAAGAGATATAACCCATTCGTTACTCCCAATTAACATGAATTGATCAAATCCAGTGGCTTCACTCTTAAGTTCCATAAGGTCCAGCAGACTGCGTACCTCAGGATGCGAGTGCTGGGATATTCCTGCCCATGCTTCGCTGCATGCTTTTTTATTTCTTCATTGACCAGTTCCACTTTGAAATCTCTGTGTAAGTTATCGTTTCTCTCATACCGTGGAGCATTTACAATGCAATGAAGTACTGAAATGCCTTTATCAAATTCATATTTGTTTTCTTTGAACACCCCTGAGTTTGAATCCCGTAAGTCCAATCCGATTTCAACACTGCCGATATAGTAGCAATGTATTAGAATTGACAACAGGGAATCTCTCCCTAAGAGCCAGTGCATTTTTCTAAATTTTATGTTTAGCTCTTGTTTCTTCATACATGCTCTTTTCACTTGAGTCAGACATCGAAGATCATTCCCCAGTACTTAGCTGTATTTGCATGCGGGATCGGGACTGCATTGATTATTACTGGAGATGTTGCTTAATCTTCAAACTGGTAAAATTTACATGCGATACTAAAGAGTGAAAAATAATTTAGTGGTTAGGAAATTTATATATCTGCACTCTCCAAATAAAAGGCCAGTGCTTTCAGGATATTTTATAATACAGGCGATCAAATTTAGATGTTAATTAGGAAAACATTCCGTGCGCTTTTATTTTCTGAATGATAAACGCATAAATTTGTTGACCATTTAATATTTTAAAATATTTTATGGCACTTTGTATTAAATATAAACATGTCATTTACTAATTATTAGGCCTGATATTTACTTTTTGTTTTAAATAAATCTTGTAATCGTTTTTGTTAGCATTTCCATACTTCACGAACGTATTTCATGATTTATTTGTTGCTTGTTACCTAATCGTTTTCCGACGGAGGCAGCTGAAGTGAGCAGCTGATGGGTTTAGCGATCCCACAGTACCTCTAGCTCACACTACTCTCATTCATCTACTGAAGACGCACACATTCACTACTCTAATCTGGCTAATGTAAAGTGTAAAGTGACCCCTGAATGGAGTGAATGAAACAGACCTAATGGTATATGTAACGAAGACCTGGCGACTTCCCAGTGTACTTTAGCCTTGAAGGGGCTTTACACGACGCTAGTAACTTGTACGAATCACTGAGGCGATTACTGTACGTCTACAAGCTAAAATTGGCCAAAAACGTGTAAACGCCAGTTAGCGGAAATTTCCAGTAGTCGAATTTTTTGTCTTATTTTCTTGCACAGATGAACATTATTATGCAAAAAAATTCTTTGATCAATTTCTTAATTTTAACAAGCTTTTGACTATATGTTGATATTAATTTTATTTTTTTCTCCAGCAACACCAAAATCACATATATTCGTTTCTTTTACAAGTCTTAATAAAGCTGATTCACGACCGATTTGTTCTTATAATTATTCAGGCTCGTTTTTTTCTGTAGGCATTCTTAGTCTCTGTAGAGTTCCACTAAAGTGGTATCTCCGCCCCACTTAGCCATTTTAAAAAAATCGATCTCCAACGGTGCTAGTACGTCATACAGTCGAGTATTGTGTGGAGGAACCAACTCGTTCCAGTAAATAGGATTGTTTTCTATTCACTCGAATGTCGTGGAGACGCGCAGCGAGTACTCTACTGGAATACAAAACACTGGTTTACGCAAGGAGAGTACTAAAGTGAAGTACTCGGTTTTAGTGACTCGTACGAGTTACTAGCATCGTGTAACTCCCCGCCTTTACCCAGACATGCAGGGCTCTATGTGGGCGGACCAAATTTCTTTAGCTACTTGTGGGTGTTCCCATAAGTAAGAATATAAAATAGAACGTGTGAGATCTCTCCGCACAATAAACATGTTGGCCAAATTGAGCAGAACCTCCGCAATGAGGACGAACAGAAAGAACATTTTAATCAGTGGAGCAAGCATCTGGCAAGCACGTCAATAAGGAACAGAGAAGTTACCAACATAAATTAGAAGTGGAAGAGATACCCACCTTAAATCCCTTTCAAATTATTGCCGGACTGGAGCATCTCAGGGATATAGAAGGGAGCACGATAGATCTACAAAGATCACAGCGTAATAGTAAACCTACAAATTCATTCATTCATTCATTCATTTCCACATACCTAATAGTTACGAACATTGGGTTTTGCACGGGAAAAATTGAATTGATTACCACTAATTCGGTCAGTTTATTTTTAAGTCAGTTAATTAATTTATGCTTCGTCAATGAAAATATGAATATGTGTAAAATTTCAGCTCGATTGGACAATGAACACCGTGTTAAATATCGATAACAAGATTTTAACTAAGCAGAGTAACAAGGAAAGGTAATATAACATGTGTGAGTAAGTGAGTGAGCGAGTGTGTGTGTGTGAAATATAAATTAATATTCTGTTTTAAGAACTTACTCCTAACACTGTTATGATACAACCTGCATACAAAGTTGTGGGAGTGCGTTACATTGGTTTAAAGATAGGCTACTGTTCTATTTCAAGCGCCTTTATAATTATATGTTTATCGAATTTCCATTGGTCCTTTTCTTCTTCTTCGTAACGTCCTTACTACCATAATTAGACTGATGTTGATGATGATAAGGAATCGGATAATGGAATGGGTAAAGCTTACTACAGTAAACCCGAACCTACGACCTTGAGGTGCGCAGTCCGGAGACGCAGCAGATTGACAGGTGTCTTCGCCACCTCAAAACCACAGCCATTGTGTGTGTGTGTGTGTGTGTGTGTGTGTGCGCGCGCGCGTGCATGCGAATTCGTTACCATTCCCCAAGTAAAATCCGATCAACAGTTCGAAATGGCGGCCATTTAAAATCTCTAAGCCCTGATTTTTAAAAAAAAATATATTTTACACATTTTTAAACACTCGGCGATCGATGGGGCTAAACACCGTCCAGCCTAACGTGTCTCTGTACCGCGTACCTCAAAGTCGTAGGTTTGAGATGCAGTTACTGCCGTCAAGCTTTTCCGTTAACGCTTATTCGTTGTCCTCATTAGTCTAACCGCCGTAAAGTTAAGAAAAAGTAGACTTTTTGTTAATCTGATTTCAGCATTTCAATCAGCGTTAAAATATACGTAAATTAGCGTTTTGACTGTTTTAATTCCACTGAAAATTAACGGCTCTTCATTTTTCTTTTTTAGGTTTCATTTTTCTTGTTTAGGATATCATATTATACTACCAAAATATGTAGATTTTGATGCAGGTTAGGCCCTATATGAAATCAGATTTTGAGGAAAGTGTAATCTAAATATTGTTGTGCATTTGCTTCCATCACGACAGCGAGACAGCTACGTGCCGCGATTATTTCCGTGTAGGCCTATACGCGTCCCGATTTTTCAAAACTAAAAACCTCACCATTGTGTCAACACGTTGTTTTTACTAACTGCCGCTCGGTTTTGTTTTCTTTTATTCCCAACGTACGAAAAACATCGAATCGCACATTCACGCAGACACAATGTAGCCTGTTCTGTACCGAATAAATATTTACTTTAAACTTTTTTTATATACTTTGCACCCATATACTTTGCATCGCCATACGTAACGGCTTTATCGCTTAGGCCTTCTTATCTTATCGTTGAATAGGAAAAATATAATAATTATCTTAATAGGCTGTTAAAAATACGAAAATAAATAGACATTTTGACAACACCGCACAAAGAGCAATAATAAACAATATGACGTCATTAACATGGTCAATATGTTCTTATCGGCATTAATAGTGATGCACAAACTTTTTTGCACAGTTTATTATTATTATTTTGTCTAACGTGACGGGTGGTTTTAATTATATATTGTAAATAAAATAGACACATACTTGACCTTATTAGGTCAGTAAGCGCGTGTTCTTGTATTTACCGTTAATAATTGCTTGTTCTTGTTTGATAGTTTTAGTACGACAGGTCAATTACATTGCAATTACGTTTACAGTAAATTAAATTTACTTCGGTGTTTCAAATCTAAAAAGCAACAGTACTTATATAAGTACTTGTATATTTATGCTTATAATGGACTTGTAAGCATAATCATTGACTTACAGTCAGCTGATTTATGACCGCACCAGTCACTCAGAATCTCAGAATCCAATACACGGACTGCGCAGCTTGTAGTGCTTTTTGAAACGTATTTAATGTTCAAACATAAAAATTACTTTTGAATAGTATTCTATTTATTTTTTTCACACTGCAAACGTTCGAGCGGTATGATGAAAACATTCATGTTCTGTTTTTAAAATTATTATTTTTATTATATAAAAGGAGAGACTGTTAAGTTAGGTTTAGTTAGGTTAGGTTAGGTTATACTATATGTTGGAATATTTATGTTAGTTTGTGTGTTTGTTTATTTGTTATTCAATCATCACTTTAACCACTGTTAGGTGAGATTATATTTGTATGATGGAATATTTATGATTATTAGTATTCCTGTTTATTCGTCATTTGCTACTTACTCAGCCTAATTTATTTATCAGTTTTTATTTTTTATTTATTTATAGTTATTTTTTTTTACTGTTTACAAACATTCGATATAGGCACCTGAGATGGACATAGATCTAATCCATTTTACAAATCTTAATCTATGTTTTATTATTGCAAAATTATTGACTTTTAATGTTACATTTTCATCTAATAATCACAATTAGTATTTTTATTTAAGACTATTCAATATTTTTTATTAGTACAGAATATATATATTATATACAATTTTATTAGGATACTTTAATTGTAAGGTAGTATATATATTTGTATGATTACATTATATGAAAAATGTAAATGTGCAGTGTAGCATCTATTGGAGTTTTCGATATTTTCTTATAAAATTGTGTATATGCCCAAAAGCAAAAATCCAAAATACAAAGCAGGATAAAAATGAAAATAAAAGTGACCAACATAACCTCAAAATTGATGGAATACCGTGTTGTACTGATTTTAGACGTATTTTTATTGTTTTACTGATCTACAGATAGTAGATCAGTATTTTGTATTTGTAATTTTATACTGTAGTAAAATGGTATCATACAGTATACAGTATGTTATACTACATGATTGAATATTTATGTTATTAGCACTGTTTATTTGGATATTTGTCATCAGTTGTATTAGGTAATGTTAGGTTAGACTAGGTTAAATTCGGTTTTGTTAGGTTAGGTTATAATGTACGATGAAATATTTATGTTACTAGTATTGTTTATTCAGACATTTGCTATCAGTTATGTTAGGTTAGGTTATACTATATGATGGAATATTTATCTTATTAGTACTGTTTATTCAACGTTTATCGTCAGTTGTGTTAGATTAGGTTAGGTTATACTATATGATGGAATATTTATGTTATTAGTACTGTTTATTTGGACGTTTGTCATCAGTTGTGTTAGGTTAGGTTAGGTTAGGTTAGGTTATACTGTAGGATGGAATATTTATGTTATCAGTACTGTTTATTTGGAAATTTTCAATAAGTTGTATTTGGTTAGGTTAAATATACTATAAGATGGAATATTTATGTTATTAGTACTGTTTCTTCGAACATTTGCCATAGGTTAGGTTCGGTTATATTATGAAATATTTATGTTGTTAGTAGGCTACTGTTCGTTCAGACGTTTGCTATCAGTTGTGTATAGAAACATAATAAACGGTTTTTAGAGAGTATAGATCAACTCTCATCCCCCAGAGTGCGTAACTTGAAACCTAAACATGCAAGTATATGCCTATGCCTGAGTTAAAATACTAAAATACTGTAATGCTGATTTGATCACTCAGGGATCTGTTCTAACTGTTTTTTCTTAGTTTGTAATTATCGGTCACATCGTTTATGAGTAAAATATGTGTTACTGACAGGCGGACAAATGCACGGGTCATTCAAGGTCATTGGTTTTACCTTAAAAGCACAAACTGTCTCAAGTTCAGCTAAATTATATAAGAAATGGCTGAAATGAACACCCCTAAACAGACAAACAAATCACATGTATTTTCCTTTAACAGATTTTGAAGTTAGTAAAAAGTTTAGAACAACCGATTTTAAGAAACTATATAGATTTACAGTTTCTTGGTCGGTAGATATTAACCTGATATTTTAGGAAGATAACGATCGTGAAAAGTTAAATTAAAATTTTTAGAACCAATTTTGAGAAAATCCAATTGTTTATAATTTTAAACAAGATTTCGACTAAAAAAGATATTAACTGAAAAAAATAAAAATGGTTATTTAAAGTAATGAACAAACTGTGTGTAATTATTGGTATAATAATAATAATAATAATAATAATTAATGCATAGTTAATGGAAATCGGATAATTCGTTTATTTTCTCAGCAAATTACTTTACATATACAGTGTGTGTGTGTGTGTGTGTGTGTGTGTGTGCACCAGCGCGCTCGTGCGTGTGTGTTTGTTTTAGCATGCTCACGTTACAGTTTTGGTTCGATTGGATTCAAACTTGGCACAAAAATTCATTTATGATAATAGCTTGCACAGATTCTTAAACCAGTGAAATTCGTTCTACAGTTTCAAAATGGCGGATATTTCAAATCTTTAAGCGAAACTTTTTTTTGAATTATTTTTGGCAATCGGATTTCACCGTCGTAATCAGCGTTAAAAACCGCATAAAATCAAATCTGTTGAAAGTAAGAAATTTAATTTGACGGCGGTTGGTTTTTTTTGTTTCTCGCTGTAATTTGATAGTTTAAAATGTTAATGTATGCAGATTTTAATGCTGATTGCATGGGTGAAATAAGAATTTAAAAAGCGGTAAGATATAGAAAAACGCATTTAGGAAATCGCTTCTATCGCATTAGCGAGACAGCTGCGTGCCGCGATTATTTTCTGTGTACACCGCAGAACATCTAGGCACGGGCCTGTTCGGCCTAATGAGAAATTCTGTCCTCTGATAACACTTAATTTTATCTTAGTATTCTTCGCACAGTGTGCAAGCAACATAAAGAACTTTTTATTAGAATACCGAACAAAGCGCTGACAAAAATTGTGATTCATTTTTAATTATAATTTAATTTTTTGTTGTTGCAAAAAACAAAAATAGCGGACCGATAACCTAACCTGACTGCCAATTAACCAATTAACCTTGACTGACTTGCGTAAAAAAGTGTCGTAATCTGAGATTTTTATTACATAAGCGGCACGTGACACTTCGCGATAGAAGTGTATCGTATTCAATAACTGCCGCCATTTGGAAATTTGACTCGCAAACGGAAAAGATTTTCCGAAAACTGACAACTTAATCAAACATTTTGATACGCAAAAGTCATACTCAGCTTGGCAAAGTTCGTTACTTAAAAATAGTGACTTATCAAAACCTCAAATAAATGCAACGCTCAGCAGCCATGCTGACGTGATGGAAGCGAATTTAATTGTTTACCTTACCATTATTTTAGTAAATTCTGTTTTCACCACCAATAGTTCGAATATATTGTAATTTTAAACTTCCAAATTATAGGCCTACTGAAACTACGAAATGAACCCTGACAGCCGTCTAGTTCAATTTAGACCTATAAATTTCAACGGATTTTGAAAATCCAATACGATAATTTTGTAGTTTTTAACGCTAAGCGCGATTGTGAAATCAGATGAAAAATATTTGACGCAAAAATAGTTACGAATTTCAAAAGATTTGAAATTACCGCCATTTTGAAACCTTTTACCATTTTACCAGATTTTTTTGAGTAACAATCAATATTCAATTGGTATTTTGTTCAATGTCATGTTTGAATGAAATCGAACGAAAATTGCTAACATCAATGTGCTAACGCTTAAAGAAGTGATCTAGAGGTGCTCATTTCAAGGTGTTGGGTCTTGGCATGATGGTTACTCAAATAGCTCATTTTCAAAAGTAAATTTGCCAAAAATCCTAACCTAATTTCAAAGTTTGTTAAGAATCTAATTTCACTCTTGCACACAGCGGTTCTGGGTTTATTTTCAGTAAAATTTAAATTTTTGTATTAATTATTGTAAATATTAAAAAGTTAATTAGTAAAGACAGATTTTTTAAAAATTGTAGGCCCTAATATAAACATTTTTGAATTTTTAATATTTTGAAAATCATTGAACGGGCTTTACAGTGTAATAAACTCCAAGCTGTTACCGAAATAGATCTTTGTGTAAAGTTCCTAACCAAAATTACGACCACTAAAGCGCTAATACATATACACGCATAAAAAAGTTAACCGTTAAAAAAGTGTTCTAGAGACAGGATCGACGCTCATTTCCGGTTTCGGGAAATGACTCCCGCTCTAATGGTTCATTTTCTAATGGCTATTTGCTAAAAACCAACTTTAATGGTCGTAAGAATTATCGTTAAAACGTAAGATAGATTTTATTGACTCGTAGACTACTGGTATCAACAGTCCTACTTAAAACGGTTACCGCTGTTTTTCCTGAGATTGGAGAAAGTTTGTGCAGTTTTCAAGCATCATAGTGACTTGGCTCTTAGCCCGGTGAAAGGACGGATGGAGCGTGACCAGCTGAAACACTCAGTCTGTCTGTCTGTCTGGCTCCATTTAGAAGTCATGTGCTACTTTGTTTCAACAGGTGTATAAAAAGTACTCAGTCATTCACTGTACAGTTCTTTGGTGGGCGTTCATAGAAGTTTTGAATATATAATTCGTTATACAGAGAGGAAAAAGTATTGCGACTGTTTAAAAAAATTGCTACAGGCCTCCGAACAGTTTTAGATGTTCGTTTGTCACGACTCCTAGATGTTAGTAAATCGCGGCACGCAACTGTCTCGTTGACGTGATGGAAACGAATTTATAAATTTGACAAATATTTTGTAACATCACGTTAACAACATTTTAATGTTCGAGCAATTATTGTATTTTAAATTAAAAATAAGCCTACTATAATAAACACTGAAGCTGTAAAATAATTTTTTAATGTTATTTTCTTCTTCTTCTTCTTCTCTTTTTTTAAACGGGATTTTAATAGTATCGTTGTTATAATTAGTAGACTGTCTCAATATATCATTAAAATAACAAAAAACGAACCCTTACCGCCATTAAGTCGATATTAGCAATGTCAGAATCTACAGATTCTGATAGAGATATATAGAGATTATAATATAGATCTAATAGATTCTGTATTCATTGCTATTAGTCTCTACCGGAATCGGATTTTTCGCGAAACAACGACTAATAGATTTAGTTTCAATCTTTATGCACAAAATTTAATTGACATCTTTAGAGCTGATTTTGAGGAAATATGATTGTTAAGAATTTTTGACGAAAAAACTTGATTTTTTTCTTTGATAAACTAAAAAGTGGTTTCGAAAACTAAACATAACCTATATGATGAATTCGGTCCATTTGTTTAGTCTCCAGCGATATGTATAATCCATCCATTCGTGTAGAAACCATTTTCTGGTCCTGTAGGTAAATGTTTCACGATCAAAATATTTTGCATAGCGAGAGTAAAACATTTAACAAAATCCACTGTGCAGATTGAGCTGCAGTGTACGTCACAGTTTAGACTTCGTGTTGAATTACTTCTCCAATATATAGGTCACAGTTAAAGAGTTTTAAATGCCATTAGCACAATCGGCATGCAAATCAGACGTTACATAACCTAAAATTACCTCACTCCAGTTCTGCTGACTGGCAAGCTTTCATAACATTTTGTTTCCGTTCCTACTCTGTTTACATCGCGGATATTGTACAATACGTTTCACAGAGTAACAGAGCGCACAACTGTGTCGTGCTGACGTGTTTAGTACAAATTTGCGCTCATCTGTATCGCTCATTGCGCCTGGCGTAAACTGTTCCAACTTGTGTAAAACCAAATAAGGTCTATGGACCGTTGATAGTGATTTCGACTTTTTTGTTATCTATTTTTTGTCGCCATTTTGAAATTTATTCTAATCTTTTTTGTAATATAATACTGTTACCAGCATGATTTTGTCAAATTACCATAGCACAATAGCATTAGTATTATAATGAGTTTATAAGTTAGGATTAAGAAGAAATCGGTACCTGCCGAAATAGCTCAGTTGGGAGAGCGTTAGACTGAAGATCTAAAGGTCCCTGGTTCGATCCCGGGTTTCGGCATTAAATTTTTCTTTTCTGTATTAAGATTTTTTCATTCAATTTATAAAGATTATTTAAACAATGGTTCTTACAAATTTTTATTTCAGCAGGTTTTATTTTGAAAACAATTAATTTAAAACGTAATTTCCTTTCAGTGCAGAAAATGTGTTACTGTGTATTCAACGAATTAAAAAAAGTATTTTTTTTTCATTACAGTAAATCTGAAATTAACAGATATTTTTTTTTAATGTATGTGGCCTAATAAATATTTCACAGATATATAGAGAAAGTAACATGCTGGAATAAAACTTCTTTGATTTAATTTTGCAAAATTGTTACCTTTACATAAAAGTGAAATCTAATCTATCTATCTATATATATATATATATATATATATATATATATATATATATATATATATATATATATACATTAAAAAAATGGAGACAGGAACCCACTTTGCCCGGAAATTGAGGTATAGCCGACGAGAGGGAATGCAGGGTAGGTGCAATTAACCGAAGGTCCGGGCCCCAAAAAGGCACGATGCGGGCTCAGTTAACAAATTACCTGACAACAGAATTTATTCATGGCAATGCAGTAGCCTTAAAATAATAGCAGAGTAACAACTGACAATATCGTACAACGCTAGTGGGGTTGGTGGTAAGCTGGTTGCCAGGTTTGGAGCGTTGAGGCCCCAGAGCGATAGTAGGAATCAGATGGCGATGATAGATCGAGAGAATGACTCTGGAATTTTGTTTACTTAAGCTTTTATCCCTCCTACACATTAATCTTTAATTGTTAAACATTAATCTTTTAATGTAAACACTAATATTTTAATGTTAAACACTAATCTTTTAGTGTAAACGCTAATATTTTAATGTTAAACACTAATCTTTTAGTGTAAACACTAATTGTTTAGTGTTAAATATTATTAATCTTTTAGTGGAAACGCTAATTTTTCGGTGTAAAACATTAATCTTTTAGTGTTAAACATTAATCTTTTGGTGTAAACACTAATCGTTTCATGTAAATACTAATATTTTAGTGTAAACGGTAATATTTTTGTGTACCCAATAATCTTTTAGTGTTAAAAACTAATATTTTAGGGTTTCAAGTTGAATTAAGAATTACTTGTGTCAACAGAGATTGTCACACTTAGGATTGTTATCGATTGAATCAAAACTTACACGAACACTCGACTTTTATCCTTTTGCAGAAAGAAAACAAAAAATGCAATTTCGTAAATATTTTACTAAAGTTTTTATAAAATAATTGTTGATCTTGTAAACATTTTTATTATTCGTTATCATTCTATACTTCTTAAGAGAAGTAATTTCCAAACTTTACTAGATTTATTTTATTTCCGGTCCTTAAGGCTTTGTTCTGTTCCTATTCTTATTTACAAGTTATCTTGATGTTCATTAATTTTTTTTATTTATTTTATTTTTTTTGTAATTTGAAGAGTAGACAACTTTAAAAAAAATGAAAAATATGTATTTAGCACTCTACAAATTAAAAATGTACCAGGAGTTCACAGCACCGTACCAAAATCGGTAGTGTTTTGCCCTCGGGGCCCTGCTCGGTTCTCAGCGGCCTTAAGCCTAGGCAGTAATTATTTTCCCGTTATTTTCAACTTCAAACTTGCAAAATTGTATCAAGAAATGTTCTTGATACAAAAAGTCTACTTTAATGTTCGAAAAAACGAATTGGTGTGATTTTTGAAAATCTCGTGTCATTTCGAAAATTAGTAACGTATCTCAAGTGTGCAAAATTTATTAAAAGTGTCAGATTTCTGCTTTAAATGGTGAAAAAAGGGGCGATTGTATAGTTTTTGATTTTTTTTAAGTGACTATTTTCCCTTCCTGTTTTGAAGATTAACAAGCATTAATTTTAATATATAACAATAAACCGCCTTCTCAATTTTAGGCGTAAACGTTTATTAAATATTTAATAACTAATAACTTTTATTGGAATACTTAAGGGTTATTTAAATAAAGTATCTAATTCCTATAACATAATCACAGAGACATTTAATAATATTAATCTGAAGTTAATAAGCAATTTATTACAAGTTAACAATTATCAATACAAGAAAGAATAATGAATCTCAACTTGGTCCTTTGGTAATTCAAATTAGCCGCCTTGGTGGCCTAGTTGATAGCGTACTAGGCTTTCACCCCGAGGATCCGGGTTCGATTCTCGGTGAGGGCTTGGCATTTTCATACGCTATAAATTATCCCATCGTCTGCATTAGCCTAAGTATGCACAATAGTCGGACGTTAAACACAAAAAAAAAGAAAAAAGAAAAGATAATTCAAATGGGAACTGAGAATATTACTTGATACTGTTCAAATTAATTAAAATATTTACTCGAATATGATACAATGCTGATTACCAATATGTACGAGTCTTCCAGAGCCTTCAATGATGAGGTGTTATGCCGGGTTGTAGAGATGACGGTACAGAGGTCAGTAGCTTCCAGATACCGGAGTCGAGATACGTAGAGATGTGGGTCGACGACGAAGATGGATCGTTTCACTTTTAAGACACATTATCACTTCACTTATCCAGCTTTACTGACTGAATTAATTACTTCAATTAATACAAAATAAAATCACACTAGCAAACTTTTACATTAGTACCACTTAATCGACGAATGGTGTGTGCAATTTCACTTATACTTTTATAAAACATTTGGTTATACTTTATTATTAAATAACTTCATTGTAACAATTTATTACGTACTCCACTCAGTGCATCAATTAAAATATATCTTCTCAGTTATGCTGGGTATAGCTAATGATCTGACTACAATTAAACAATTCTAACATAAAAACAACTTGTCGTGAAGCGACGTGAAGTACGTAAAAAAAAACTGTAAATAACTTCCCCCCAGTAGCTCCACATTACTATTTTATGCTAGACTTTAGCTCAATAAGACTTGAACATGTCTAAAAATTTAAAATTGTTTTCCGTTACGGTGAGCTGACGGAACTTCATTTTGTATGATATGCGTTCGTGACAGACTTTGAAGCCCCTAACTTAGGTACAATGCCTTGTGAAACCTATATTATTTTTCTTCAAATTAACGGTGCCTTACTGTGTTATTATATTTTTTCTTTTTAACAGACAAACTTGTTTTCTACATGTTAGTCATGTACACGCACGCGCGCGCCCTGAGTACCTGACACCGACGGTGGGACGAATCAGAAAACGGACGATGGACACACCAACTCATAAGCAACAGAATCGGTGCAGCAGGGAACATAGAGAGGTGCACTACCTCACACAGGTCCTAACTGGGTACGATGCTTCCGAGCTTACCTGTTCCGTTTCCGTCTGGAAACAGACTCGGCTTGTCCCCTCTGTCTTTCAGCAGTGGAGGAACATACGGAGCACATATTTTTCCGCAGTCAGAGATTCAACGAGGACAGGATGAACCTGCAAACATATCTGCCAGGTAGCTTTATATTAGAAAATCTGGTTGCGACAATGATGACTTCAGAGGCCACCTGGAGGACGATTGCACGATTCGCCGCAGTGGTCATGAAGAGTCTGAGGACTGAAGATCAAGAAAGGAGAAAAAATGCCGTAGACGGATAGGCGGACGTCCAGTCCACCTCCCTGCGAAGTAATGCCTAGTGGCGGTTACGTGGGGTGGTTTGCAGAAGAGGAATGCTTTTGGTGGTTTTTTAGTGGGTAGCAATATCTCTTAACTTGAGTCCCACACTCTGAGGAGTGACGGTACTCTATCCATGGTAGTTTATAAAAGTTTTTCCACCTTTTTTGGCATCGCAAAAAAATACAAACACACACACACACACACACACACACACACACACACACACACACACAATTTTAACAAAACTTTGAAAAGTGATATGTAAGTAAGTCAGAATCGGCGGTCAATTCTTGGTCTCTGGTCTGGGTTTTACCATATGACAGCTCCAAATGCTCATTATCTAATGGAAAATCACTGAAACAAATCTTAAAAATTAAAGACAGCTAAACAAAGTACTACATTCTGTTCATAATAAATACAGATCTGTATTGCTATTAGCACATTCCATAATCGTTTCCCAAGAAAAGATTGCAAGCATTGTTGCCGGAAGAAATGAGGGAACGCTTTCCCTTTCCAAATGTTTTGTCTCGCCATTCTGTTTGTCACAAACCATGTCAACCAGCTGTTCGGTCCAGTCATGGTCTGTTTGTGCGCTCGATAATTGCTCGCTGTTTGTCAAACGCCACTGCTGACATGATAGGCAACTTAACTTCAGTAATACGGTAATTAGACTTGCCAAAAGTTGTTGTATAGCCTAGTAGTAGGATAACCTCCGTGGACAACAGCAGGGATGCCCAATAGCAGGATTCATAGTTCGAGAATTTTTGGGGGATACATTTTTTATGTTATGCAATTTTGACAATTCTGGGGAGGATTTCCCAAAAATAAAACATTTATTCAGAGCAGTTTACCGAATATTTTATAGAACTTCGAAAATGTGTTAGCCTGAGTAGTGTTCATTAACGTCACTAAATGTGAAGAAGAATTAGTAAATTTTTTTAGGGGGATTTTATTTTAAAATTATACAATCACGATATATCAACTACTACGTTATTATTGTGAATTTTAACGTATAATTTATTAGTATAAATTTTCAGTTGGAATAAAAATTATTCCAGGCTTTAGAGATAAAAATTATGAAATTTGATTTTATAATTAATAATTTGTGGGCAATTGGGTAAAACATAGGCTATAAATAAAACCAAAAAATGTCGAGAAAATGATATTCAAACCATTGTTTTTAGAGCTGTCGCATAAAATGCAAGTTTTTGACGTTACGTGTTAAAAAAATGCGCTTTACCACTGGGGGGGGGGAGTTAAGTCCATCCTATCTCGGACAAACCGGTTCCTACAGCACGCTTATGCTTTCAATTGTTGACCTATTTAATCTAAACTAAGCACAAAATTGATTTTGGTGTTAGATTCCTGACTCGGCAAAATATATTTACCAGTTTTAATACTGCGGCCATTTGAAATCACAAAAAATTCAAAACTTCTTTGTTTTACACTCTTGAAAACCAGATTCCACCATTTTAATCAGCATAAATTTAGCATTTTAAATATTCAAATTCCGGCAGTTACGATTCGTTTTCGTATATTCAGTCAAAAACTCGAACAAAAATAGATTTTTTTGTCAGAGGCTTTGATAACCTTTTTACCCAGCAAAATCCGTTAAACAGTTTCAAAATGGAGGTCATATTAAATTATTAAAAAAGTCATAATCAGCTTTGAAGCTTGAAATTAAATATGTATAATTTAACGTTATCTAAATGAGTGATCTAAAGTCAGGATCGGTGCTCATTTCAAGGATCTTAGGGCCTAATATGAAGGCCTCTCAAATAGGATCATTTTTTACCTGAAATTCGCCAAAATGTTAAATTAAAACGCATACAGTCATAAACAAATTTTTGACTAGCCGATTTTGATAAATTATGTTAAATTTTCATTTTTCCTCAATCGCTGTTAAACAGAAGTTCCGGTTGAATGTAGTTTTTCCCGTATTCCATGAGTTTTCTTTTGAGGGGGGCAGTAAAATTTAGCCAATTCGTATTCAGTTGGTTAACTTTTACGACCCAGCTCTGTACTTACACCAGTAGCCTGTTGATACTAGTACATCGAAGGCATTACCTAAATCCACACTGCATTGTACAGAGGCACTTATCAATTCACTACGCCAAAACTCGACCTACTTTTTGGATGAAGTCATTGACCCGCTGGGCTGGCTGAGCTCTTTTAGCCATTCGATTGACCGAGACAGATAAAAATACACAGCCGGGAAATATTAAGCGGGTTATACTACTATTTGTTGTTGTTCTATCAATTTACACAACTACTGCACGCAGCTGTCTCGCTGACGTGATGGAAGCGAATTTTCAACAGTATTTTTCTTCTTTTCCTTTTTTTTGAAATTCTGATTGAAAATCCTAATCAACATAAAGCATTTTAAGCTTTTAAAGTACGATCATGCGATCATGAACCCTGACCGCCGTCGAATTAAATGTATTAATTCCAACAGATTTTGAAATTCCGAAATTCTAATTTATGCAGTTTACAACGACAATAACGATGGTGAAATCAGATTTTTCAGAAATATTTGAGACAAAACATTTATGATCCTTTTAAGATTTGAAAAGATCTTAAAAATACAACGAATTTTGATGATTAACTGTACTTGTCCAAGCTATTGCCATAATCGATTTCTGTGCTAAGTTTCAATCAAATCGGACTATAATTGTAAACTTGAATGTATTAAACACACACACACACACACACACACACACACACACACACACACACACACACACACACACAGACAGAGAGAGAGAGAGAGAGAGAGAGAGAGAGAGAGAGAGAGAGAGAGGGAGGGAGAGGGAGGGAGAGGGAGGGAGGGAAACACACACACACACACACAAACACAGAAACAAAAAAAACACACGCAGATATACATGTATTTCTAACAACTCTTCACAATTTGTTCTAGACTTAAGGAAAATATTTCACGTTCCCTGGTTTCGGACATTACCATTATGGCAGCTCCAATAGCTCATGTTACAACAACAATTTACTTACTTAACAAATTCCTAGAAATAATTTGTAGGCTATTCTTTTGTTAACTGTTATACTATCGCTTAGTTGTAATTTTTCATGACTTACTATTTTCCTCCCACTCTGTATTAAGTTCCATTCCACCCATTACCTTCAGGTTAGTGGCGTAACCTTCAAATAAATCGCAATCAAAAACCCAACGTGCATTGTTGACCAGCTCAAGGCCAAACAACTGCGAAATATTGTAACAATTAATCTGTCACGTCAGCTGTTTTGAATTCCGTTTCGTTTAAAACTGCAAAACAAAATGTTTATTAATTATACCACGTTCTACTTTCGTGTTACATGCTGAATTTTATCTTCCAAACATTGTTTATTACTTCTGTTGTAGGTAACCAGAGCAACCTAGCGGTGGGTCGGTGAAAGCTCGGATCAGCTGACTCAAGGACGACCAGGCTGGAAATGGCGCTCAGGTGACGAATACGTTGGTCGATCAGCTGTTTGCAGTTGGAAACGTATTTGGAGGTTAGACATTCATTTTGTGCATCGTTTACAATAGTGTTATTGCTTTTTATTAATTGAAAAATAATTGTTTATTGTACATATAGGCGAGCTACAATTACATTTTTATTCTTAATTGGAAAAGTATTTAATTGGTATTTTAAAGAAAGTTTAAAATTAGGGTACTTGAAAATGGATACATTTATAATAATATCAAAATCAAGTGACAGTAGAAAAAGTTCTGTTATTGAAACAAAAAAGAAAATTATGTATCATGTTTTCTCTTCTTTTTTTAATTTAATTAAGATAATTTGTTCGAAAACACGACAAATTATCATAGTTAGTTTTTAACAACATAACCTAAAACTTATTATAACCTATTAGCTGTTTTCAGCTGATCGTTACGAATTAATGTAAAACAACTGATCTTTTACTACAACTACCAATATATGCACTCGCATCACGCGACGCGCAAAATCACAAGCAACCCTAAAACATGATATGTGTTAAAATAAAAAAAGATTTGTATTGTGAAAAAGAAATAATCGCTCAGCGCACACATGTATAAAAAGTACATTTACAAAAAGCAATATTTTTTAACGACTTCTCAAAATACATTCAGAAGACAGGCTCGATTGATTGATTGACTGATTCGAGGTCTTTATTTGAGGCAAAGTTATGACCATTAGGTTCTTTCTTCCACTTAACACAACATCTGATAACAAAAACATAAATTAACAAATTGATTAATAAAAATAAAATTTACCATTTGATAATTATAGAGCACTTATTGTAGATATTATTATTTTAATATTTAAATATTGTAAGTTTAATATTTTTAATCAACTGTTTTCAATAAATAAAATATTTCACATTCTTAGAAAAAAAAATTAAAAAATTGAAGGATAATATTAATATTATTTTAAAATAAAACAAAACACTTCTGCACATTAAATGAAACAACTAACACACACACACACACACACACACACACACACACACACACACACACACACACACACACACACACACACACACACACACACACACACACACACACACACACACACACACACACACACACACACACACACACACACACACACACACACACACACACAACAGAGAGAGAGAGAGAGAGAGAGAGAGAGAGAGAGAGAGAGAGAGAGAGAGAGAGAGAGAGAGAGACACACACACACACACACACACATATACCTAATATAATATTTTTAATTGACTGAAAATTAAACTCGGGTATTAATCGACTTTAGGAAAACGAGTTTCACAAACGGTACGCCGATACTGTAAAAGATTTGTTGCACACGACGCTGACTTTATGGTCGTGGGTGACAATCTTTTGTGAAGGCGAATCAAATAGCTCATTTTCCAATTAATATGTTAAAAACCATAATCGATAATCAAAGCAAGATAATTTCGATTTTTCAATTAAAGTGTTTTTTACGAACGTAGCGAGCGAGCGCGCTCCATTACAGCAACTCGGCCGCTTGCATAACTCGTTCACTCTAGAAGGGAGAAAGCGTGGTGATGTGAACTTTTACCAGAACAGTAGCCAAACACGGCCGCCATCTTGTTTTCCCGTTCATTTTAGAATCCGTTCAGCTTTCCAGCTAAACGAATTTGGCAACAGACGAAATTAGAAGTGAGGCGGACCTTTATCAACGCTAATTTTCACCAGTAAGCTCCTGTAGCTTATTTTGAGAACATATTCTTGAAGTTTTGTGTCACTGGTTTTTTACTTTTAAAATCAAAAAGTGATATTTATATATCTGTGCGCATAGATGGAGACTAACAATGACATATTTCATGAAATTTGTATGTGGGTATATATAATTTTTTCCAAATATTTGTTGACCAAAATCTTTTGTGAAAATTAATAAAAAACCGTATTTTCTCAAAATTAACTCCAGCGATTTTGATGAAATTTAAATTAAATGTCACACAAAAAGTTATGTTTTGTATGACACTCTACAAATGCCGAAACAAAACTCACTGCCTTTATCTCCCTAAAATGCTCAGGATAATTGTTATTATTAAACATTTATTACTGTTTTATGATCCGTAAATGAGATAAAACACTCAAGCAGCAGAAATATTGAAGAAAACCCATTTCAAAGCATATATTAAAATGTTTTTAAAATGAGAGGACGTGGTTTATTTTCAGTATTAATAACAATAACTATTATTAACATACTATTAATTAACAGTAACTATTAACAATAAAAATAGCTATAGTAAATATTAATTAACAGTATTAATGGTTCAATAACAATAAGTATTGAAGAACTAAATAGTTTTAAAATGTTAAAAAAATACTTAAAAATTATTTATTACTTGTTTTAAAACGGTCTAAAACAATACCATTTAAGTTTTAAAGCTAGTTTAAAATAACTTTCAACAATTTTTAAAAGAAGTTACAAACTATTTTACAAATAAGCTTAAACATTTTTAAAATACGTTTAAACAGTTTCAAAGCAAGTTTCAAAGAAAGTTTTTAAAAGATTTTAAAAAAGTTTTAAACATTTTTAAAATGAGTTTTAAACAGTTACAAAATAAGTGTTAACGGATTTTAAATACGTTTTTAACAGTTTAATAATAATATTCGAACACTTTCAAAATAGGTTATAGACTTCTGTTGTAAGTTTGTAATTTTATATAATTTTATTGGATTTGCAGTACAGTTTGATAGAAGTTAAACATCATTATTAAAACTTATAAATAACTTTTACACACTATCTAAAAATATTCTTCCTTAGTTGTCCAATGAGTTGTCCAATGAGTTGTGTTCAGTTGTAAATCAGCAAAATGCCGTTCTGTTTGTAATTAATAGGCCTATGTGTTACAAAGTGTCGGTTGTTGGTTTATACTTAAGAGGAAGTTCCCGTTGAAAACAAGCAAAAATACATCTAGGAACTGAAACTCAATGATTTTTGTAGAGTATGCGTGCGTGTGTGCGTGCGCGCGTGTGTGCGCGCGCGCGTGTTTGTATGCGTACAAAACATTTTAAAATTTGTTGTTGATTTTTTTAAAATGCGCTTTTATTGTGACCCATAAATACAAAAAACTGTAAAATATCGAAAAATCCTGTAAAACCGCTTTGTTTTGATCCGAACGTTTATAAATTTTCGAGACTTTCCTGACCTAACATATCAAAATTAGAAAGGGGAACACGAAAACTTGAATTTTAAAAGAGATCTTGCGGCTGTATGTAAACTCTTTGTGTGCAAAAACTATACATATTCTGAATTAGCATTAATTCTAGGTTCAAATTATACTTATACACTTTGAACTTTTATTTATCTAGTGTGAATTATTTGAAACTGAAAATAATACTGATTCCAGATATGATAGTGTGAGAGCAAATGTGCTCGTGACGATTTCATCAATAAGCTCTTTGAGGACAAACCTGTATTTATTATTTATCAAGTGGTTCCATATGGAAATAAGGTAAATATCTTGGCATAACATTAGATGCCCCAGGCTTATGTGGAAGCCGCATGTCAAGAAAAAACAAGAACTGAAACTTATATACAAAAGGATGTATTGGTTAATAGCTCCTCATTCTTCCTTATCAGTGTACAAGCTATTGCTTTATCAGCAGGTCCTTAAACCTGTATGGTATTCAATTGTGGGGTCGTGCCAGTCAAAGCAATAATGTTATTCAACGCTTTCAAAACAAAGCACTTCGTGGTATCGTTGATGCTTCTTGGTACATCCGTAATGATGATCTACATAAAGATCTCGAGGTTCCAACATTGATAACGAAGTCAGAAAATTCGCTCAAAGTCACGAACAAAGACTACAACATGTCAATGTTGAAGCCCTCCAGCTGGCAACAACGATGGCTTAGAAGATTGAAAAGAATAAAACCATTTGAACTGGTGAAGTTATTAAGTCATTACTAAAGAGAATAATTATTTTAGACTGAGTGTTTACCAGGGGCTGAAAGTTAGTATTAATTTAGGTTAGAAATGCTAACTAGATTTATATGTAATAATAACAAATATATAATAGTTTTTACACATAAAGAATTTATATACAGCCGTCACACCTTTCGAAAAGTTCACATTTTCATTTCCTCCTCTAATTCTGACAAAAAAATCTAGAACAATTTATAAACCTAATTTGAATCAAAACGGAAAAAAACAATTTTTCAGGATTTTTCGATATTTTACAAATTTTTGTATTTACCAGTCTCGATAAAAGCGTATTTTAAAGTTGTTTTTTTACCTTTTGCATTATGGGTGTAACATTTAGTCTAAGCATAAAGCGATTCAAAAGTCATTTGTATGTTTGAACATGAAATACGTTCCTGTGGGTACCAGGACACGCTAGTATAAAAAAAGAACTAGCAAGGAAGTGGGTATCGACCCAACCAGAACCGTTTTGCTCCTTGAAGACAAATTGAAGAGGCTAGAAGTTTTAATAGATCTGGATAGATAAGAGAGGCTTAAGAAAGGTCAGGGAATTCCTCGGTAACTTCGACAGGAGCAGATCAAAGATATGTATCGGCCTTAGTAAAAATAACTTGACTTCTGATGAGTTTCTTTACGGGGCGTGGAACCTTTAGAGACCTCTTAGGAATCTTGGCTTGGTAGAAGATCCAACTTGCAGATACTGCAGGAGGGAAGAGGAAATTCCCAATCACCTTCTGGTAGACTGTGAGGCGATTGCTATGAGAAGAGCTAGCAGATTGGGAAGTTCCTCTCCAAATTCTGCACTTCATGAAGAGGCTAGGAGTATAGGAGAGGGCACAATAGATCTAGGAAGGGTCGCAGTGTGTTTGAAACCTCTAACTATTTATTCATCAAATATGTCATTAAAGGAGCATTTAAATCGTACGCTACAAATGGTACACTCCGTGTATTTTGTTCTGAGTGGTACGGTCTAGTCAGCGTCGTGGCAGTACAGACGACACTATAAGTCAGCCGATCCATTCTTATTCTATTTGACTAGGTGTCCTGGTCCGTTTATAACTCTTGAAAACAGAAAAACACTAAGTTTATACTTCAATGGGCGGTACAAATTTACAAGATCGAGATAAAAGGCATTTCAGTGAGTGCTTTAAAATTACATGTTTGACCATTTTATTAGCTTCAGTGTTTTAACATAGGCTTAGAATCTGGGTTTATGTTTTAGTAGTTTAATTTTAAGTTTTAAGTTTAAGGCACTTGAGAATTGCTTTACCCGATCGTGTAGGCTTACTGTTGTTTTACACAGACGGTAGCAAATGTCCGTATTGAATAAATAAATAAAATTAGAACACACGCGTATTGTTTTTACACTATTAATTCGGCTTAATTAAGTTAAACGTTTTGTAATCTACACGTAATGGAACTAGTCTAACTCGACCATAAAAGTAATTTATGGTTCTTTTTATCTGTCCTTCTAGTACAGTGTAAAAGCTAATTAATGTAAATTAATTTCTTATGATTGCCAATTCTTAAAATAAAGTTTAAACATAATTAAATTTACTTTAAAAAACATCCCGGGCGTTGTACATTACCACATTTGCGTCAAAAATTCAGTCATAACACTGTGATTATATACAGGATGTTTCAAAACTGTGTATACTAAAGATACACAGAACGCTAAAGAGGATAATAAAGAAATCATCTGCCCCATTGCACCAAATGTGTGTTTATTTAATTATTTAAACTGTTGCCATAGACAACAATATTATAATTTAATTGTAATAATAATAATTATTATTTCTTTTGTTTTTATTTAACAGCTGTTATGAAAATTATACTTTCGTTACTATGGAAACCAAGTGAACAAAACTTCATGTACATTCAAAGTTGAGATCGGGATAATGTGACAGGTTTCGGAACCCTCAGATGTCTCTTTGACTCTTGCGGTACTTCCACTTTAAGGAGTTCAAATAGGATATTTTACGTATTTTATTTTATTTCTTTTGTCTCAGGAGGGGCCGTCACCCCTTCGTACCCCGTTTAATCAATCCGTCCTTGGTAGTACATCAACCGAAGCCGGATTTCTAAATTTCGAATTAGATTTTTTTAATTTAAATATTTAGTTAAACATTAAACCTGTTCACAACTAAATTTAAATAACATAGATTTAATTACTATTCAAATAATATTAAAAATATTCGAAATTCAAGTACCTATATATTCTATAGAAGTGTAAAATTCAATAAATATTGAAAAAAATTATTATTTTCTATTTGTACGACCAATTATTTTGTGAAAATTTTTAATGCCGTGCAGGTAATACCAGGTTTTGTATCTATTAATAAATGTAAGTGGTTTGTGTGTGTGTGTTTGTGTGGCGCGCGCTTGTGTGTGTGAGGGAGAGAGAAAGTGATCCTGTTCGCGCTCTTTATCTAAAAACACAGAGATTTGCAATTTTTAACGTATGTACACAGAAGAAGTACGACAACACCTCGAAGTTGGATTAAAATTTCCAATTTTTTTAAATTATACATTTTGCTGAAAATTACAAATATTTACATAGAACATTCCGGTGAAAACGTTTTACTTTCAAAGGCATCGCCGAGCGTATATTGCAAAGCTAGTAGAAAATAAAAATTAAATATTGAATAAGTGTCTGATGTTTGACTACAGGGATGTATCCATTTTGCATAACCTGCGCCCTGCTTTGTTAACGCGTGATCTGCAATGACAGCGTGTGGCTAGTTAAACAAATAATTGTAACCAATATATTGTTCATTTTGCAGCTTGTTTTAATGGAACAGAGGAAGCCTTTCATTTTAATTTCTCACTACATAAGTATAAAGAACGTATGGTGATCTTATGGATAACAGATTTTGATTGTTACATCCATTTTCAAATTACCTGATAAAATTACTTTTACCTTGAACTCTGAATAAATGTTTGAGTTCGTTCTGTCGCTATGTTGTTCGTTCGTTTTTTCTTTTTTTCGTTAGTTCGTTAGTTTGTTTGCTCATTCTTTCCTTTGTTCATTTGTTTTTTTGTTCGTTCATTTTTTTCTTTCATTCGATAGTTTCGTTCTTTTTTTCTTTTTTCGTTCGTTATATCGTTCTTTTGTTTGCTTATACTTTCGTTTCTTCGTTCCTTCTTTAGTTCGTTTGTTTTTTCCTTTTTCGTTCGTTCGCTTTTTCTTTTTCGTTCGTTTGTTTGCTTATGCTTTCGCTTCTTCATTCTTCTTTCGTTCGTTCTTTCGTTTGTTTGTTTGCTTGTGCTTTCGTTTCTTCGTTCGTTCGTTTTTTTCTTTTTTGTTCGTTCTTTCTTTCGTTTGTTTGCTTATGCTTTCGTTTCTTCGTTCGTTTTTCATTTGTCCGTTTTTTCTTTCGTTCGTTCACTCGTTCATTCGTTATTTTTGTTCGTTTCCTCTCTTTTAATATGAACTACAGCGTTAATGTTTGTTAATGAGAATTTTTAATTCGAATTGTTTTGTTTATTATTTTTTTCAATTTCCTTTTGCAAGAGAAATTGTTTTCAATTAATTTTAATGTTTTAATATTTTTTGATGTGCAGTAGTTTCATTTAATTATTGAGAAAAGTGGCTTTGTTTTTAATTTGTTAAATATAAATTTTAATTTCCTTATTAACAAATTGTAAATTTGTATTGATATTTTTAAAATAATAATGTTGATTTTGTTTTTAGCTGTACACTGCCCACATACCCCATTCACCTTGCAAAGTTGAATAAAAATTGTATTTATTCAAAATCGGCTCTAATTGTTTTGAACAATATAGTTAGAATATCTCAGACTTAACCATCACGTACCCAATAAGGGAACAAATCCAAAAATTTCAAAAATTCTGGTTCGGGTTCTATTGACCAAAAGTCGAAAACGGTCTAATATATAAAATTTTTGCGTGATCAGATTTTGGTCGTATATTAACTACACAACTCAAATGATTGTACAAAAAAATGTTTTTAATTGTACATGGGAAAAAATAAATATAATTATTTTCAGGCACAAAAAAAAAAAAAAAAAAAAAAAAAACGTTTTGACCCAAAAAATTTTGAAACAAAATTTCTTGCGAGCTAATTTTCACAGAAATATCTCCACATTTAGACTCCAGCTGTATGCATAGACGTCCAGGTAAAAACCACCTTTCTTTTGCCTTCAGTGGATCTGGAAATGAACTTTTTCATCAGATTATCCAAATACATTTTTTACTATCAACTTACATTCTAAAGCCATAAAACAATGTCTTTCTGTTGAAGAACCTTACTAATGGCACATTCTGTATAACATCTACAATAATAAACAACGTCCTGGTGCTATTGGATCTGTAATAGAGGCAGTGACATTTACAACTGCAAACCGGACCAAGAATGACATTTAGGTGGCTGTGGCAATCAGGCCGACTGGTAGACTAGTCTAGCGATCAAATAGGCATTGCTTCCTGAACAGCCTTGTTGGTGATGTGATTAAAAACAGCGCATTAACTTTCTAAAAGGAACATCTAGTATGTGCAAAAACAATGAAAATGAGTTCGTCGTATTCACATTGTGCAATACACTTATTGGAAAATTAATTATCAGCATGACCAACATAGTAAAACCAAAACTTGAGACCTTGAAATTAACGCAGATACTGACCAAGTTTTGAGCGGTTGTTAAAATTTTCAATAATTATGTGTAAGTACTCTTACATTCTTAATTTTTGCTTCGATTGTAATTCAAACTTGACACTAAAAACGACTTTGGTAATAGCTCGGACAAATTTGTTACCCAGCAAAATCCGTCCAACCGTTTAAAAATTTAAAAAAGACGGTTTTTTATTATTTTTTATTTTTTACTTTTTCAGAATCTGATTTCACCATTATAATTTCGGTTAAAATCTGCATAAATTAGCATTTAAAACTGTAAAAATATCTTGGAATAAAAAAAATTAATTTGACATCAGTCAGTGTTCCTTTTCGTATTTTCAATGAAATGTTTAATTTAAAACTGCTAATTTATGCACATTTAATGTTGATTATGTTGGCGGGTTCAGATTTCCAAATAATTTTGGGATAAATAAAAATTATGTTGAATTTCGCTTCCATCACGTCAACGAAAGAGTTGCGTGCTTCGAATATTTGGAAATATAATGATCCGTACGATTTGCATAGACATATGTATGAATTGTACTGATTAAAGTTTGATCAAATTTAGAACAAAAAATCTACTTTATATAAATTACTTACATAAATAATTAGAGGAAAAAAAATTGTAACACCTTAAATCGAGGAAAGGGAACGTGAATTAGGTGAGAGAGAGAATGCAAATTAGAACATTATCAAAAATCGCGATAATAGAATTAAACTGGACAGCAAAAATCGAGGAAAGAGAACGTGAATTAAAACAACAACAAGAATCGAGGAAAGGGAACGTGAATTATAACAACCTAAATATGTGACAGAGAACGCAAATTAGAACATCATCAAAAATAAAAAAAGAAAGTAAATTAGGACAACTAAAATGGAGAGAGTATGTGAATTAGAACAACAACGAATATCGAGAAAAGAGAACGTGAATTAAATCAACAAAAAATCGATAACAGAGAACGCAGATTAGAACATCATCAAAAATCGAGAAGAGAACGTAAATTAGAACAATAAAAATCAAGGAGTCAGAATGTGAATTAGAACAAAAAAACTGAGAAAAAAGATCATGAATTAGAACAACAAATCGATGAAAGAGAACACAAATTAGAACTTTATCAAACATTGAAAATAACACATATAAAGAAGAGAGAGCGTGAATTAGAACAACGAAAATCAAAAAGAGAGTATGTAAATTAGAACAAGAAAAACAGAGAACATGAATTAGAACAACAACTAAACCGATGAAAGAAAACGCAAGTAAGAACTTCATTGAAAATCGAAAAGAGAGAACGTAAATTAGAAAAACAACAAAAATCAAAGGGGAGAGAACGTGAATTATAACAACTTAATAAAAGAAAGTGTGTGAGTGTGTGTGTGTGTGTGTGTGTGTGTGTGTGTGTGTGTGTGCGCGCGCGCGCGCGTGCGTGATGTTCATATCAGGTCGTTCAAGATCTTCTTTCTGGAGCAGTTTTCAATTCATGTTTTAAATTAATACGATTCAACAGCGAGTACATACATGTGGGCGCGAGTGTTACCTTTCTGCTCACCGTTGTAAATAAATCATTGCATTAATTTACAACGTTGCCTAGCTAATGACGCAAACGGATTCACGATACAAGCGTCACGTGATCTCGTGCCGACGTACACTTACCCTAGAATATATCAAGGCACGATTCCACCATGTCACTTGTAAGAGGAAGCGTCATGTCTGCATCAATCGTGGCTCTTTATTCGTTTACGTATTGCTCAAGTGGTAATTGATTAAGGTATTGCGTAACGGGAATTTTTTGGAGGTTGTAGTTTGTAACTGTAAACGTGTTTTAACATGATTCGGAATATTATTCACCGACTATAGGTCACCTGTGGCTATAATATAGACATGGTATTTAGCCGCTTGCGGCTTCTAAATAACTTCGATCTGCAATCAGCGAATTTACATTTTAAAGATGAACGATCTTGACATCAAGATCCCGGAACCTTGACATCAAAGTCCTATATATATATATATATATATATATATATATATATATATATATATATATATATATATATATATATATATATATATATATATATATATATATATATATATATATATATATATATATATATATATATATATATATATATATATATATATATATATATATATATATATATATATATATATATATATATATATATATATATATATATATATGTGTGTGTGTGTGTGTGTGTGTGTGTGTGTGTGTGTGTGTGTGTGTGTGTGTGTGTGTGTGTGTGTGTGTATGTGTGTGTGGTAGTACGCTGACGTTCGCAATTTCTGTCCGATTTTATTTAAAACGTGGCAAAAAAAATCAATTATGGTAATAACTTACACAAGCTTCTTAATCAGAAAAATTCGGACAACAATTTTAAAATGGCGGAAAATACAAATCTTTGAAATATCATAACTTTTTTTTTGAAAATCCGATTACACCATCGACATCAGCGTTAAAACCGCATAAAATAGCATTATGAATTTTCAAAATCCGTTGAAATTTAGAAATTTACTTTCACAGCGGTCAGGGTTTATTTTCGTATTTTCGATATAATTTGAAAGTTTAAAATCCGAATGTGTGCAGATTTTAACGCTGATACTAACGGCGAAACCAGTACTTTAGAAAGTGAAGAAAAACAATTTTGAAAATTCACTTCTAACATCAGCGAGACAGCTGCGTGACGTGATTATTTTTGTAACATTCCAAGTGTTTCGTCCCCAATTGTTTTGGTTTCAATAAAGCAGGTCCTTATTTTTGTAACATTCCAAGTGTTTCGTCCCCAATTGTTTTGGTTTCAATAAAGCAGGTCCTTATTTTTGTAACATTCCAAGTGTTTCGTCCCCAATTGTTTTGGTTTCAATAAAGCAGGTCCTTATTTTTGTAACATTCCAAGTGTTTCGTCCCCAATTGTTTTGGTTTCAATAAAGCAGGTCCTTATTTTTGTAACATTCCAAGTGTTTCGTCCCCAATTGTTTTGGTTTCAATAAAGCAGGTCCTTATTTTTGACACACAACCGACCGGAATGCTTAGCGTAATAATATATGAAAGATTAATACTTTTTGAAAACTCAGTCCCATCCAATGTGACTGCTAGACAGCTGCGTGCTGCGATTATCGTCTTACACACGCGCACACACCATATTTTCACCGTTGGTATGTAGACGCTTACATAATCTTTACTTAAAATAGTCCTTTAATTGTTTTCGTTAATGACTCAGCGTCTACAAGTCAACAGTGACTGTCCGGTTATATTTAATGCAGCACTTGATGATATGTCATTCTTTGACCTAACCATTGGTTTTACTTTTCAGCGAATGTCTCTTAGAAAAATGATCAATTTGAGCTGCTTACATGGTAAGGTTGCTCACTCCGGGACCTTGAAATGAGCTTCGTTCCTGACCTCTATTTAATTTTCGATTTTTGAGATTGTGTGTGTGTGTGTGTGTGTGTGCGAGCCCACGGTCGCGCGAGGTATCAGCGTAAACGGTAAGGGAAAAAGGGAAAAGCAACGGGAGAACTAAGAACATTAAGATGCAGTTCAGAGACGCAACACTCTGACCGTTGCTTTGACACATCGACTACCGAGTGCCAAGATCCTATAGTCTCGCTGATTATGCACAATATCGGTGTTGTACGAAGGTAGCTCATTAATCGCGTTTGTTTGCGAATTTCCATTTAAAAATGAGCTATTGGATTGAATATCATTGTAAGATCCAGACCCTACAGTTTAATCTTAAGGGGTCGTTAAAATGTATATACATTCACATTAATATACTTATATACGTGTGTGTGTGTGTGTGTGTGTATGAGGTTCACTTTTGCCAATGCAAAATTGTATACCTCCTTTTTAATCCTTTAGGGGATGAATTGTGAAAAATACTGAAATAAACGTTTCACAATTTTGTGTTTTACAATATTTTTGTTATGTTTCAAGAAGATCCTTCCAAAAATATATGTTTTCAAATAAAACTTTTGTACCCTATTTTTACTCCTTTAGGGGTTGTAAATCGTATCTTAGTCGTATCGTAATCGTTATCGTCATATATATATTCCAATTAATTATAAATTTCACAAACAAATTATTTATCATTATTAAAAAAACGTTTGTAGTTGAACTTGTCAAAATGTATTCAACCGAGGCCAAAGGCAAGCTCGTAAAAGTAAAATAAGCTTTTAGGCATAGTAAATAAAATCTCCTTTCAATATACATAAAGAGTAGTAAAGAATTTAGTTTTTCAATTTTTCTGTTTTTTTTAAAGCGAAAAGGTAAAAATGGGCTACTAATTTCTGAAAATACTTTTAGGCTCCCAGGGATTGATCACATCTCACCCTACCAGTCACATACAATAGAGAAATAAAGTAAAACCAGCCAGTTATACATGACAGCCATAAAGAAGTAGAGTCCATATAGTAATGGGTTGTTAACCTTTTACATGCTTGGTCTCGCATGATCTAGTGCCATGTTTACTGTTGCTTTACATACGTGAGAAAGTTAGTGCCACCGATAACACCGCCTTGCCAACGCCGTGCCGCGGTTTCCCTGTTAATGAGGCGACAACTTGTGTTCATTGTTGCAATCACAAAGTGTAAATATTGTTTTAAGAAATAAATACTTCCAGTGATAATATTGTCGATCAGGAAGTTACTATAGTCTGTTCATTAGGGAAAGACGGCTGGAATGTAATAGCGATAACGTATGAAGCAATCATAAAGATATGATTCTTGGGCTGGATGGGTGCTTCTCTGAACTGCGCACCTCAAGGTCGTAAGTTCAAAATGCATTTACTGCCGTAAGCTTTTCCGCTAACTCCAATCCTTAGTCTTCATTAGTTTAATCGGTATAAAAATTTATACGTTAAAAAAGTAACTGTATAGACGAATACAAATATTAAAATTTAGAAAGTAAAGAGAAGGAAAAATTAAGGTGAACAAGTGGGGAAATGTGAGAAAGTTAACGCACCTATAACACCGCTTTAGCTGCGTTGAACTGTGATTTTCCTTATTGTTGCAATAACAAAACGTAAATATAGTATTACTCCTAAGTAAATACTTCCAGTGATAGTCGTTTCGGAAGTTCTATAGTCTGTTCGTTAAGAGAAGGCAGCTGGAACGTAATACTGCTAAATGTGTCCAGTAATACGAAAATGTTTTTTTTTAACTTTTGAATATGAAGAAAAGTAAAGTTCAAAAAGTAAAGAAAAAGAAAAGTAGAAGAGAAAAAAATTGTTTTACCTGTAGTAAAAATATTTTACGGACTATAGTAACTTTGATCCGGAAGCTGCTATATAGTCTGTTCTTTCGGAGAAGGCGGCTGAAATGGTAATGATAAATGTATCCAGTAATACGAAAACGTTTCTTTTTAACTGCTGGATATGAAGAAAATTAAAGTTAAAAAAGTAAAAAAAAGAAGGTTGGAAGAGAAGAAAATCTTGTTTTACCTGGGTGTAAAATTAGATTTTACACAGTTATAACAAGATTTTTTGGACTTCGATCCTGAAGTTACTATAGTCTGTTCGTTCGGAGAAAGCGGATGTTATACTGATAAATGTATCCAGTAATACGAAATTTTTAAACCTCTGTATATGAAAGAAAGCAAAAAGTAGAGAATAATATGAGAGGAAGAGTAGAAAATCTTAGTTTTTTAATCTGAGTTAAAATGTGCCGGAATGGTATTATAAATGTTGTAATAACTACTTTAAGAAGCAAAGCGACACCACGCGGTTGAATAGTTGAATAGAAGAAGAAATATTAAACAGGATATAAAATGTCAGTAAGTTTTATAGGTGAAGGATTTAATGTGGTTAAGAAACCAAATATTCGATGCACGCAACTGACTAACTGCGACTAATATTCGAATATCCGGCTGACTAACTGACTTAATCTTACACTTTCTTTAAATCCCATCACAGCTGATGACAAACTGTTGAGGACCATTATTTTGTTAATAGTTTTAAGAATTCCAAAGAAACGTGACCAAACACATTGTCCTGATGTTATGGTTTTTCTTGATAAACGTCTTTTTTGATTCTCTAAACAGACTAGGCCTAATTGAATACTGGTTTTCCCGAGTTCATTAAATACCGACGTTCACCAAAATCGGTTAACGACCTCTTTGATTTATCCACAACCTGTATTTGTACGCAATTGATTAGGCGGGCTGACAGGAAGGACGTAAACGTTGTCTTCCGGTCACTGTAAGATTAGTTGAGCATACTAAATTTTACACATTGTTTTCGAGAATGTCAAAATACGAGGAAAGCGTTTGTTATTAGCGAATTGCCATTGGGAATTGAGCTATTGTAGCGGCCATCATGGAAGACCCAGACCTGGAACCTTGATTCTGACCTCTAGGTAATTTTCTGAGGAGAATCTTTAAATAAATAAATGTGTATATATATATATATATATATATATATATATATATATATTTAAAAAATCTTATTCACTATCACAATCAGCGAAAAACCCTGACCGCCATCAAGTTCATTTTCGTATTTTCGACAAAATTTAGGCACTTAAACGTTAATTATAATTTTATCATCTTTAACTCTGCGGTGGTGAAATCAAATTATCATAAAATGTGTACGGTAAAAAGTCACGATTTTTTAAAGACACACGCGCGCATGCGCACGCATACACACTCTCTTAAAAATCTTTAAAAAATCGAACTTTTTATCTTACAATTTTTTTTAATTTCATTTCACCACCGCAGATTTAAAAGTGCTAAAATTGAAATTAGCGTTGAAGTGCCTAAATTTTATCGAAAATACGAAATTGAACTTGACGGCGGTCAGGGTTCTTTCGCTGATTGCGATAATGATTAAGATTTTTTTAAAAGAGTAATTAAAGTATTGCTGTGTTTTGATAGTGTTACTTTTTGGAAATGTGCTTCCAACACGTCAAGTAGACAACTGCGTGCCGCGATTATTATTATTCATTTTTGAATAAAGCAAATTTGAAAAAAGTGAGAGATTCACCGATGATTGCATTGCATTCTAAATATCTTCGTTTAGATAGAAAGTATGAACATTGTAAATTATGTCTCATAGTGTTATTTAATCTCTTTTAAATTACTTTTAAATCTGTAAATTACGCCTTTTGCGCTGCGTTGTTTACTAACACAATCAGCTGGGTGTGTACCAGTGTCAGCTGGGTTCACGTTAACGCAATCAGCTGATCCTGAGTGGGAGGAGCAGTGTAGCGGTCCAGTTTTCGATACAATATCTGATTTCTCGATCGGGCCATTGCTTCGGTCGAATTTCACTCGAGGGTCTACTTTCACCGCGCATGCGCACGGCTCGCCTTTCTAAAAGTCAATTTCATACTTTGCTGAACCCGGCCTCACCCCCCCCCCCGCTTATTAACCGTGACAGAAAATACTGGCTTTACAAAGCCGTACGCGAATTTTCCTATCACCTCTGCACCGTTGAACAGAAACGGACAAGAAGTACAGCCACCATTATAAAAAACGTGCTCGATATCAGCGGCTAAAGTCCAAGTAATTGGACTGTGTGCCGCTATTTACGCTGCAAGCTGTAAGGACAGGGAGTGGAGAAGTTTGAGAAAATAAACAGTACTATTATCTATTTAACTGTAGTTGATCACTTGAACTGATGCACCAGCAGAGAGCGCTCACCTCTCATAAGAGTTGTCATTCTAGAACGTTTATATTAAATGTCTGTAAAATCCACAGTTGTAAGTATAGGCTATTTGACGGAATTAAATAAGTGACTTATAGCACATATGAATAATAATAATATTTTCTTTCTCATATCAATACTATTTTTAAAGAAATTATAAAAACAAGCAAATTAATGCAGATTTTCTTAAAACTAAGGAATTTAAGAATCTAATGGCAAACTTATTGAAACGGAGTATTTTGCTGGGTAACTTGTTTAAACTAAATACATTTTTGTCCCTCGTTTGACGCAATTTTCTCGCTATGTGAAGTACGGTTTTAGTAAATAAATTTATCTAGAGATTTTGATGAATATATCTTAATGTGCCACGAGTCCAAATTTTTTGATGCCTTTGCACATCACAGGGCCGATTTTGGTGAAATTTTACACTTAGGCTATGTCTGGTTTACCTCTTGTCATTGAATATTTTTTAATTTAAAAAGTGTTTTTTTAGGTTAGAAACTTCAAAATAGAATTTTCTCGAAATTAGCTAGACGTATTTTGAATAAGTACTGCTCCACTGTGGTCCATAAGTATAGTCCCAAATAACGTGGTTGAAACTGGTTTTACACGCTTATGTTTGCAATTTTGGTCCGATTTCATTCAAACTAGGTAAAAAACTTGGTAAATAGCTCGGACAAATCTATTAAAATGCAAAATTCGTTTAACCGTTTTAAAATGAATTAAAAATCTTAAATCTTAAAACAATCATAACTTTTTTTTTGAAAATATGTTTCCACCATCGAAATCGGCGTTAAAATCTAGATACGTTTTCAGTATGATTTAAAAATTTTAAATGCTTATATATGCAGGTTTTATTGCTGATTATCATTGTATAATCACATTTTCAAAAAAAGGGCGCAATAAATTTTTTTTTTTTAGGAAATCCGATTTCATAATCTCTACGAGAGAGCTTCGTATCGATATTATTTCTTTCATAATTAAAGATTATATTAATTTACGACACTACGTTCATACAATTATTGAATTAGTTTACCACTCTGATTACAATTATTTATTATAATATTACATTGATCTATTACGTTATATTAGTTATTAAATATAATAACGTATTACATTATAATTTGTTAAACTATACCAGTCCACGTAAAAAAATGCAAGTGTCTCTAATGGAAGGTTCATTTTTCATTGAACACACTGTAGACTGAATTCATTAACTATTAATCACCTATTCACGAAAGTTGTAAAGGAATTTGTCCCTGCCTTTAGGTCAAATAAACTAAGGCGGTTGATTAATTAAAAGGGAATTATAATTATGAAATTTATTTGAAGTTTAATTTTATCGTCGGGTAGTTTTAACAGCAGTTACAAACAGCTTGTAGGAAGTAATTTAAAGATGTTTTTGTTTTTGAAACTTTTAAAACCTTTTAACTGATTAATGAATTTTACTTGCTTGCAGTAAGTATTGTGATTGTGAAACAAATTGTATTGTAGGTGGCGAGTGACGTTATGTTGTAGGTGTAAAGTTCGATTTTAAATCGAGTGTATATTCCGGGTTTATGGGATCTTTAGAGTGTAAGGCGGGGGATTGGTGGTCGAAGTGGCTAAAAAATCGGCCAGTCTACTGCTTCACTCAACGGCGCACCTAAAGGTTCTTAGTTCGAGCCGCAGTTGCTCCCGTTTCTTTCCGTTAACACTGATCCCTCGTCCTCAGTAGTCTTACTGGTATAAATAATTGACGTTAGTGCGTTACAAGATGGAGCCGATTGTATGGCCTTGTAACAGAGTTTTAAGGCAGGCGGGTATAAAAACCTAGCAATTCTCAAGACCGCTGAGTTAAAAAAACAACTATTTTTATATTCTTCTTCTTTTCTGCTAGGATTATTATCACTGTGTTCAGTATAATGATCTGCCTTTCCTAGCTTCGTCAATTCTACTTTCGTTGATGCGTTTCGGAGAACCTCCATCTTCAAAAACTATATCTATACTGTGAGTATATATATAGATGGAGGTTCTCCGAAACGCGTCAACAAAAGTAGAATTGACGAAGCTAGGGAAGGCAGATCGTTATACTGAACACAGTAAAAAAAAGCAATTGAGTAGCTTTCACTCGACTGTTTCTGCATAGTCATAGCAATTTTTTAAATTACTATCTTGATCAAATCTTAAATTATTATCTTGATCAAATCTTAAATTACTATCTTGATACACAAAAACAAGTAAGTCGCTAGACATCAGTCAATCTGCCGTCTCTGAAAATGCGCACCTAAAGCTCGTAGGTTCCAGACTGCAATTAAGCTGAACCGAACTTTAAAACTGGGAGGCTTTCAGCCAGCTACATTAATATACTGGGCAGAGAGCAATTCAGGAAAAACAAGTGACTCTATAGTCTAAAGGTGCACAAGAACAGGATAGGAAAGCACTACGGAGAAACCGTGTGTAGTTTATGCAGGCAGGTAGAGGAATCCACATATCTGTGTTTGGTTCTTGCTAGTAGGAGACAAAGGGTGTTAGACTTCCAGTCAGTAGGCGAGAATGAACTAGCCTGACCTTAGTGGGCCTGAGAATGAGCAGTCAAATGAGTTGATTGCTAAACTACTGTCACTGAACTAGAATCTAGCCTACTGAACTAGAATCCAAGAGATATAGAATAGCTCCTTTGAACGAGGTATCAGGAGCCACCAAACGCCCATAACCTCAAAAACTAAATCTAGTCAACTGTCGTACGTTTACACGTCCTATAAAAGCCGGCCCTTCGTTCTCTTTAGTTCAACAGTTCCCTTTTATCTTAATTACGATAATTTTTCAAAATGACGGCAACTCAACATGTATAGTTTTTAACAATATAACCTAAAACTTACTCTATCAGCTGTTCATTGAAATCAGCTGATCGTTATTAATTAATATAAAACAACTGATCTTTTACCATAACTACCAATATAAATTTGTGTATTTCCATCACGAAACGCGCAAAATCCAACGTCACAAGCAGCCCTAAAACAAGATACATGTTAAAATCCTTTCACTACCATGATTAAAGGCACCGTTCCGACTGTAAGTATAAGTTTAAAGATTTGGAGTGACCGCCATTTTTAAACGGTTAAACGAATTTCGCTGAAAACGCATTTGTCTAAGCTATAAACCTTATAAAATCGATTTTTGTGCCAATCGTAAATGGAATCGGTATATTAGCATTTTTTAAATTTTCTAATTACGATGAAAATACAAAAGTGATCCGTGACCGCCGTGATATTAATTTTCGTATTTTTAATGGACTTCTTTTAATTCGCTTCTGTAATATCTGAGTTAGAAGTTTAGCTTTCGAAGGACATGATAGTCAATGTGGCTAAGAGACACCATTCTGAACGGCGTCGTGGGTTCGAAAAGCAGTTACTTCCTTAGCCTCATTAATATACTCATTAATACTCATCCTCATAAATTTAACTGGCATTAAGTACGGACGTTAAGGAAAAAATAATTTTCGCAATTTAGTTCCGTGTTGATTGAATCTTGGCAGGAAAATCGATTTTGGTAATAGCTTTGACAAGTAAGTTAACCAACAAAATCCGTTCAACAGTTTCAAAATGGCGGTTTTTCAAATTTTAAAGTTAAACAAAATCTGATTTTTTAAACGTAATTAGCGTTAAATTTGACTAAATTTGGAATTTTAAAATCCTTTGAAAAATACTTTAAAAATGCTACTTTTAGCGCGTCAGCGACACATCTGCGTGCAGTGATTGCTTATTATTTACATATAGATTATTATCTGACATAGTGATACATTTCGCCCTAAATGTACACTTTACTGACACGACCTTGAGGAACACGTGTTCTAATAAACCAGAACCAGGATCTCAGCCTTGGCATTTTGGCCGCATTCTGACCGGCTGTCACTGAGCTCATTGCTTTTATTTTATTATTATTGGTATTTTTATTACAGTTTAACAAAGATTAACGGCGCTGCTATGTAAAGTGGTTTGTCAAATTTGAGTGGCATGACAGGTTGTGTGTGTGTGTGTGTGTGTGTGTGTGTGCGCGTGCGCGCGCGCGCTCGAACTCCAATCTGTAAGACAATCAAAATATGGTAGGAATGCTATCATTAAATTTTAAAAGAATACGTTTCTTATATAAGGTGTGACGTGAGGATCCTCTTTTAAAGCAATCATAAGGCGTATACAATAATTCTGTGCCAGCGGTATTGGTGTCAGCCAGCACCATAGACATGTCTGACCACGGTGTTACATTAAGTAAAGTAAGCATTTTAATTAAAAAAGGCAGAAAATTTTGCGTTTTTCTAAAGAGTGCATCTCAGAAAAAAACCCTATTAGAAGTGTCAGTCATATAATCATTCAAATAAATCAGTTTAAATCCAATGGTCCTTTACCGTCTCTCTCTCTCTCTCTCTCTCTCTTCTCTCTCTCTCTCTCTCTCTCTCTCTCTCTCTCTCTCTCTCTCTCTCTCTCTATTTCACTTAAATTTTTTCTTTAATTGTTATGCAAAGTTAGGATCATTAGGTCCTATCAATCAGAAAATCGAGAAAAAAGAGATTGATTGATTGATCGCGTTTTGTTTATTGAGGCGAAGTTAGGATCATCGGGTCCTGTCTTCCGCTTAACCTCGCAACAAATTAACAAAAGCATGCATTGAATAAAGATAACAAATTTAATAACAGAAATAAAATGAAATTTACAAATTGGTTATTATAATGATTGATATTTAAAAATAAAACAAAACAATTATATTTGTTAAATAATTAATTGAAAAAACATCATAGAAAAGAAAACAAAGTATTAATAATAATAATTTTTTTAAAATCAAACAAAACAGTTTTTCACGTTAAATGAAACATATTACAATTGATAATTTTAAACTAAAAATATCAATTTAATAAAAAACACTCACTTGGTATCTGGTATATCTGAGGTAAACATAAACTTATTTTACCAAATATGTCGCACTCCAGTTCGAAGAACTGCAAGTAAAGTAGATAAAGTACGATAAGAACGGAAATCATTTAATTTTAAAAGATTTAATTTCTTGTAATAAGATAAAATGTTGTAAAATAAGACAAAACGTTGTGATATGATCAGCACGTTTTGTATTAACACAAATCGAAAGCAATAGTTTTGTACGCGTTGTCGCTTATTAGCAAAACTTTTGAGAGAGAGAGAGAGAGAGAGAGAGAGAGAGAGAGAGAGAGAGAGAGAGAGAGAGAGAGAGAGAGAGAGAGAGAGAGAGAGAGAGAGAGAGAGAGAGAGAGAGAGAGAGAGAGAGAGAGAGAGAGAGAGAGAGAGAGAGAGAGAGAGAGAGAGAGAGAGAGAGAGAGAGAGAGAGAGAGAGAGAGAGAGAGAGAGAGAGAGAGAGAGAGAGAGAGAGAGAGAGAGAGAGAGAGAGAGAGAGAGAGAGAGAGAGAGAGAGAGAGAGAGAGAGAGAGAGAGAGAGAGAGAGAGAGAGAGAGAGAGAGAGAGAGAGAGAGAGAGAGAGAGAGAGAGAGAGAGAGAGAGAGAGAGAGAGAGAGAGAGAGAGAGAGAGAGAGAGAGAGAGAGAGAGAGAGAGAGAGAGAGAGAGAGAGAGAGAGAGAGAGAGAGAGAGAGAGAGAGAGAGAGAGAGAGAGAGAGAGAGAGAGAGAGAGAGAGAGAGAGAGAGAGAGAGAGAGAGAGAGAGAGAGAGAGAGAGAGAGAGAGAGAGAGAGAGAGAGAGAGAGAGAGAGAGAGAGAGAGAGAGAGAGAGAGAGAGAGAGAGAGAGAGAGAGAGAGAGAGAGAGAGAGAGAGAGAGAGAGAGAGAGAGAGAGAGAGAGAGAGAGAGAGAGAGAGAGAGAGAGAGAGAGAGAGAGAGAGAGAGAGAGAGAGAGAGAGAGAGAGAGAGAGAGAGAGAGAGAGAGAGAGAGAGAGAGAGAGAGAGAGAGAGAGAGAGAGAGAGAGAGAGAGAGAGAGAGAGAGAGAGAGAGAGAGAGAGAGAGAGAGAGAGAGAGAGAGAGAGAGAGAGAGAGAGAGAGAGAGAGAGAGAGAGAGAGAGAGAGAGAGAGAGAGAGAGAGAGAGAGAGAGAGAGAGAGAGAGAGAGAGAGAGAGAGAGAGAGAGAGAGAGAGAGAGAGAGAGAGAGAGAGAGAGAGAGAGAGAGAGAGAGAGAGAGAGAGAGAGAGAGAGAGAGAGAGAGAGAGAGAGAGAGAGAGAGAGAGAGAGAGAGAGAGAGAGAGAGAGAGAGAGAGAGAGAGAGAGAACACATTTCTGGAGACTAAACGAATTTTCATGAAATTTGTCATGTAGAAGTAGCTTACCTATATATCTTGGGAAGGTTTTGATTTTTTTTTTTGTAATGTTACCAAGCGTCGGATTATTTCAAAATTATCTTCAACGATTTTGTTTAGATTTTCAAATATATCTGAAAATAACTGAATTTCTAACGAAAGTCAGGTCATGGAGTTATCGACAAAAACCCATTAAAACGGTGTAATTTTTCAAAAATATATTCATCAGTTTTCGGGAGACTTATTTAGGTCTTTGGATTTACGCTTTATCGACTTCAAGTGTTTAACAAAGATTTATAATATTTGTTTTATTAATAGATTCTCTTACGATGGCATTTTTTTGTTGTTTAGTTCATTGTTGAACTTTTTTTTAATTAAAAATTTATATATGGAAAATTAGTTTAGAAAATATACGCATGTTTTCCGGTTTCTTCGTCGACAGATAGATTTGATAGAAAAATATTTGCTAGCCAAATAAGTAGTTTACTTGAATTTTCAACTAGCATTTCAAATTACACTTCTAGCGACCAAAAACACGATCTCTAACAAATGCTGTACAAACACAGCGATGTTGACACTATCGCAAACACATCTGTACCAGCCCCCCAATACTTTGGTAGTGACAGAAAAACATATTAATTAGACTCGGCTTAAAATGTGTTTGCTGTTTACATTGAACATATGTTTGTGTTTATTTTAATGTAGGAAATATGTGTTAATGCGTAACCGCTTGTTTTGCGTTACAACTTGTGGGAGCGAAAAGATCAATATCAAGAATCCTTAACTTGTTTCACGAAAATACAAGCCAAAGAAATATTCAGAATTTCGTCAAAATAGTTGTGAAGAGCGGCTCCAGAACACAAACCGGCGGGGGGGGGAATACCGAAAGAATTGGGAAGTGTGAATGAAACTCCTAAAGAAGACCATGATACGGAATTTATTTTTAAATTGCTTTTTGAAAACTTGCATTTTATCGCTTAAACTAGCTTTCACAAAAGTATCAATCTGTAACTTCAGTAACTACTTGCAATATTATTATAAAAAGGATTGAAATTTACAAATCAGACATAATAAAATAAAATAAAAAAAATATTTTTAAAAACACGCTTTTTGAACTCAAGTATAAAATGCACTAAAAAGTAAAAAATAAATTTTTCATCAGTCGGAGAATAAAGCGTGGGTGCAGAGTAGATTAACTAGAAATTACTGAAGAAGATCCTTGAAAGTGAGTATTGATGGGCAGCCACGCTTTATTCTCCGACTCATGAAAAATTTATCGTTTACTTTTCAGTGCATTTTATACTTGAACTGAAAAAGCGTGTTGTTAAAAAAAGTTTTATATTATTTTATTTTCTACCTTCTAGTGATGAATCTTGTAAATTTTTTGAAAAATTGTATCGAGCTGGGCTAGAACTCGCATCTTCCGACAACTTTCAATGTGAAAAGTGTTAGAAGAAACTAACGCCATCTATTAAACAATGCTAAAACTATTTTTCCTTATGCAATTTTAGCTAATTAATCAGAGCACAATGAAGCACAATTTGATGTGCTTAATTATTGAATATTACATTGTCATAGGAAGCAAGCAAGTGTGCAAAATTTCAAGACGATTGGATAATGGAAAGTGGGTTAAAAATCGATTACAAGATTTGAGCATAAAACACAATCAGAGGAAGCAAGTTACGAAAAAAATGTGTAAAAAACAATTGTAACTGTTCAAAATAACTTTTTAGTAACGATAAGGCGAATTCGCAGAAGAGTTATTACGTGCCCATAATAAAAGTTAGGCATACAACTGTTTGCCAGCTACAGAGGGGAAGGGGTGCGAGCCGCGACTAATTTTGTGTCGAATTAAACGTAACAATAGGTTGAGCGCTGCGTTGTCTTTAATATTATTGATTTATACAGCTGATTTAGGCCAAGACAATGAGAACGCCAGTGAGTGCTTATGTTGTTCATGGTAACCAAAGAAAATGAACGTGGTTTACTTTTCAACACTTATAATTTTTGTTTTGAGCTTCCAGAATTAATATTTTAAAGAGGAAGAGTGGCAAAAATATGAATTAATTAATCAATAACAAAAAAGTAATTAATATTTTTATAATTATAAATCAAATCAGTTTTAAGCACACAAAAGAATTATTATACAAGAAAAAGTAGGCAGTCCCGAGACTGGCCGACAGAAATAACTGCTTCTTTTGGCACGCCTAACTGTATACTTTTTCACTATTATGATTTAGTTATTTATATAATAATTTATATGCATGCCGAAATTGGTTTAATAGTCTAAATATAATAATAAATGTAATATTTGTGATTCTTGTGATTGTAATAATATTTTGTGATTGTAATATTGTGACTGTTGTGTCCACAATCGGCAAGTAACATAATTTACTGGTAACTAGCAAATGTAACTAACTTTTAGCTAACAGGACTCGGGGTTGATGTGACGAAGACAGTTCAGTCTACTGCGTCTCTGAACTGCGCACCTCAAGGTTCGAGACTTAGAGTAACTGGTCATAAACTTTACCTGCAAAAAAACTAACTTACAGCTGATATCTAGTAATTATTGTCTTCACTTATAGAAAGTGTGTGTGTGTGTGTGTGTGTGTGTGTGTGTGTGTGTGTGTGTGTGTGTGTGTGTGTGTGTGTGTGTGTGTGTGTGTGTGTGTGTGTGTGTGTGTGTGTGTGTGTGTGTGTGTGTGTGTGTGTGTGTGTGTGTGTGTGTGTGTGTGTGTGTGTGTGTGTGTGTGTGTGTGTGTGTGTGTGTGTGTGTGTGTGTGTGTGTGTGTGTGTGTGTGTGTGTGTGTGTGTGTGTGTGTGTGTGTGTGTGTGTGTGTGTGTGTGTGTGTGTGTGTGTGCGCGCGCGTGCGCGCGCGCGAGAGAGAGAGAGCACAAAATTGATTTTGGCGATAGTTTGGACAAGTTTGTTACAAAAAAAAAAACTGTTCAACAATTCGAAAGTAGCGGTCATTCAGGACCAAAAAAGTACTTTTTTATCTCATGCTTTTTTGAAAAACTGATTTCATCATCGCAATCGACGTTGAAATACGCATAAATTAGCATTTATGAATGTGACAGTGGTCGGGGTTCATTTTCGTACTTTCAGTGTAGTCTGAATTTCTGAAGCTATCAAAATTTGAGTCCGATTCGATTCTACCATGGCACAAGATCGAATTTTGTGTTTTGAACAAGTTACAGTAAAATTCGTTTAACCTTATAAAAATGGCGGACAATTCAAAACTTTATAAAAGGTCACATCTTTTTTTACATTTTTTCAGAAATCTGATCTCAACGTTAAAACACTAATAGCCTATATGCAAATTATTTTAATGTTGTAATGATAGTAAAAACAGATTTTCAAAAAGTTCAAGAAAAAATATTTTTTTCGAAAATTGTTTTTATCATGTCAGCCAAAAAGCTACATGCAACGATTATGATAATATACGAATAAAATTGGAGAAGTACGAATAATTATTGTACTAGACAAAATAACAGTACACCATTAACCCATCACCAAATTAAACTTGATATTCCTTTCCTACGGTTTTTTTGCTGATAACTTACAGGTATTTCACTAAAAATATTTTCTAATAACAAAGCGTAAAACAGCTGATCGGTTAATACGCAAATGATAAGATTTAATATAATAAAAACACCTGATTAACGTTATTCATTCGTTTAGACCTATGTATCTGCGAGCGGCACTAACAGAACTTGTGACGTCACAAATACACCTTAATTGAAACTATCTTATTGGAACACAATGTTGCGTAAATTGTTGTTTTATTATTATTCTACAGGGTGTTACAAAACCCGTGTCTGTATTGACAGTATTGCTCCGGACTTTCACTCCGCTTTTATATAATGCTATCAGGTTTGAAATTACAATTATTTTCCAAGTGCAGCCGCGGGCACTTCGTAACATTTACTTTGCCTAATTATCCTGTGTTTGTTGAATTCAATGACAAGTTAATTACTGCTGAAGTGCAGTCATTAGGGCATTATAACAGAGGCCGCTGCCTGTTGCCTGAGTAACAGTTAGAAAGCCACTGCCTGCACGATCCGGCGTAGCCAATTTTCAGGAAGGTACAGTTGTAATCGGCAAAACCTACAAAGCGCAACACGAAAAGCACGGATCAAAACAGCAAATGCACTGAACGCTTCAAAGAATGGGTCAAAATGGCAAAACGCACCGTGAGCGTAGAAAATGAAACGGATCAAAACAGCAATACGTACTTAGCGAAGTATAGTGAAGAATCAGATCGAAACAAAAAAACGCATCACGCGCGCTCCACGAAAGAAACGGATCAAAACTGCAAACCGCACTTTGCCTTTCGCGAAATAATTGGATAAAAACAGCAAAACAAACCGAGCGGCGAACGAAAGTAACTGGTCTTTACTTGAAGAGTACTTTGCTGAAGAAACAGAGCAAAACGGCTGCTGTCTCTTGCAGCCGTAAATTGGAGGTAAATTATTTCCAAAAACTAACAACGATCAATAACGTGACATTAACGTAAAGATATATTTCTGAACACCATGAAATTTTATATTTATATTTGTGTTTTATATTTACTTTTAAAATCGTAACCAGCTTTAAAATATGCTTAGGGCTACATTAATTTGGTACATACATTTAGTTAGGACCATTTGTTTATGTTTCAGAAACACATTTTTAAGCTATCTTTTGGTAAAACTATTTTTTTAAAATTAGTAAACAATTTATTTTACCGATTTTTATTAAATTAAACTCAAATGTTGTCATAAAGAATACAAAACAAAAATAAGAATCTTGCCGAATAACAACCGAATAATTCGGATTTTATTTATCGGTTATTTTATATGACCTGATGAACAAAACAAATTGATAATACGTGAACATTCGTAATTAAATTCAGCGTAGGAAGTTTTAAATAAGAGATCTTAACAGTTCCAGAAGTTAGTTGAAAAGACAGAAAAGTAAGGCTGACCGTAGTATAATTTTAGGTCCTTGATTGAATTCCTTTAATTTAAAACTTTTTAACTGATTTGAGTTATACTGTATAACTTCATATACTGTATAACCATCTAAAACCAACTAAACCTGACCAACTAAAAAGTTTGATGTTTAGTTTTTTATAACAAGTGCTTTAAACCGATCTCTTAGGGGGAAATAACAACATATGAGAAAGTTTGTGCAGTGTTTTTTGTAGCGTTTATTTAAGTCGATTGTTTAAATTATAAATGTTTTAACATTTTTTTTTTGCAAAATCTTTTTAAAAAATGATTTACAGTAGATTAAGGAGATAATAATCAATTTAATAATCAAAATCGTTACGGAGATTAGAGTGGTGGGTTCGTACGATGTCCAGCATCATGATAACTTCTAGTGACTACTCTACTCATAACCTACTGCAAGCTTATTACAGAGATAAGAGTGGTTGGTTCTTACGATGTCCAGCATAATTCTGCAATATTTTAGACAGTGAGACAGAGAAAGCGACCTATAGAAAACAGCGATTAAACAATGTGATTTGTTTCTTTTAAGGATTATTTTTTCGTCTTTCTCCAGGCAATTATGTTTCTTAAAAGTATAAATTTTCTTCAATTCAAAAAAGACCGTTGCAATTTATTTACCCAAACACCGTGAATAGTTAGATAACTTTGCGTCTCCCTTCAGCAGACAGGTTACGCAAGAGCGATATAAAATGACAAAAACCGTTTTTGTAATTCGATCAACTATTGGCTGCAGTCCAAAGGTATTCGTCCCGTTAGTCAGAGTGACCTTGGAGACGTGACAAGGTCGTTTAACGAGCGAAAAAAATCCGACTCAACACTGTACATTGTAGCATTCCCTTTGCCTACAACAATGGCGAATGCTTAATGTAAATTTAACATTATTATTAATTTATGTTAGTTACTTTCTATTTTCTGCCTTTCTGAATTGAAACCGTTACATTTAATGTATTCCATGGTGGCTGGTTTTTAGGAACGTAAATAAAATCTTGTTTGTTCTTAAAATTTCACTTTTTAAGTGTTGCCTCTACCGAAAGTTTAATTGTCTAACTTTGTAACATTCTTACTATACAGTATACAAGGAAAATAATTTGACCGTGAAAAAATATTTTCTAAAATTATAATGGTAATAATATCTTTTTTCAATATGTCTTTAGTTCAAATAAAGATTTTCCTGAATAGTTTTAGTTTCAGGTGTTTCCCGACAAAAAAGTATAAAAGTGATTTTATACCCTTTCCATAGAAGTATAAAAGTTCCACGAGTTTTGACCATGGAAGCTCACAAGTGAAGTCAGTGTTCCAAATTTGAAATTTAAAAAAGTACAGTTGAAGTCGGCTGAATATTAAAATAAATGCGGCACGCAACTCTCTTGCTGACGTGATAGAATCGAATTTCCAAATATATTTTTATTTATTTTACCTTTAATTTCACCAAAATAATCAGCATTAAAGTTTGCATCTGTTACAGCTTTAACCTTTCAAATCACCCCTGAAACGAAAATGAACCCTGACAAAAATATTTGTTGGCTTCAACGGATTTTGAAAATGAAAAATGCTAATCTATGTAGTAGGTTTTAATGCCAATTACGACGGTATAATCAGATTTTCAAAAACATTTAAGACAAAAACGTTATGATTTTTTAAAGATTTACAATGACCACCGTTTCGGAACTGTTCAACGAATTTTGCAGGTTAAGGAACTTGTCCAAGGTAATGTCGAAATCGAGTTTTGTGTCAAGTTTTAATTACATCGGAATAAAAGTGCGAACTTGAGCGTGCTCACTCACACACACACACACACACACCCCACACGTATATATAAATATTAACGACTCCTTAAAAAGTAATCTAGAGATAATTGTCGGTGCTTATTTCAAAGTACCGGGTCTGGATCTTACCATGACAGCTGCTCCAAAAGCTCATTTTCCAGTGGAAATTTGCTAAAACGAAAATAAACATGCCTTAGATTGATTTTTCCAATTTAGTCTCGAACTATAATTTTTTTCGTTTGAAAGATGGTACAATGACCAGAGTTATGAACGCCATGTGATCTTAAAAACAAATATCCAGAAACTGACTTCTTATTTTGAGATTCTCTTGGGTATGTTCCTTTGTCTATAGTTCCACCAGATTTAATTTTAAAAAATATCACGATCACAAGGGCAATTTTTGATAGTGAAATATTGAATTTAACGTGTTTTCCAAATTATCAAATTTGCAACCCGTCAGAAAGTTCGAACTATTTATTTCTGCCGGCATTTGAATAAATAAATACTTGAAGTTTCTAAAAAATATCCGCCTCCAGAAATCTTTAAAACGATTATTCTGCCAAAATGCGATGGCCCGCCGCATACTTCAGCAAAGAACTGACCTTTGGCGTACTTTCTCCAAGAAACTAGCCGAATATTTTGTCTGGTTCGAAGTGCGGCCGTCTGTGTTAAGTTTTTTCGTTGTTACATTGGCAACACTTACTTGTCTGGGTGAAAGTTGGCACACTGCAAGCATTGGGAAAGCGCAGCTGTAGCACGCATTCGCCGAGGGCAGATCAAAATATCAAGATCATTGGATTAATTAATTATCCCTACTTTGTAGTTAATTTGTTCACTCCCGTGCACGTCACTTCGCTCTCGACCTGCGGCCTCGATCTTACTGGTACATTTTTTGTTACATTTTGAAATTCATTTTCAAATAGGTAATTATAGAATTTTCTCCAAAATTTTTCTCCGTCACCGAAAAAGACAGCCTGTCCACAGAGAAGAGAAAATCCGATTTCACCGTGGTAATCATCGTGAAAATCTGCAATGTTTTAAAACAAATTTTTAGTTTTTACAAATTCAGGTAGGATTTGTTTTAAACTTAGACAAAAAAATAACTTAAGTGTATGTGGACGGTGCTGGACGTATTCAATCTATTGTGCCATTTACCCTTTAAAATTGTGCCATAAAAAAGGGGTGGTGTGTCTTAAAACAACTATTGTATGTTTGATGATACACTATTTTATGTTTGATGATACACTATTGTATGTTTGATGATACACTATTGTATGTTTGATGATACGCTATTGTATGTTTGATGATACGCTATTGTATGTTTGATGATACACTATTGTATGTTTGATGATACACTATTGTATGTTTGATGATACACTATTGTATGTTTGATGATACACTATTGTATGTTTGATGATACGCTATTGTATGTTTGATGATACACTATTGTATATTTGATGATACACTATTGTATGTTTGATGATACGCTATTGTAAACAAAATTAAAGCGCATTGTTTTAAAGTTTCGTAGTGTTTTAGTCGAACAACACTCACGAGTAAATGGAAAAATCAATTTGCACCAAACTTTGGGGATATGTGCTACTAAATATGCCCAATATCCTAATCGCCCATATTTTGTCATATCGGATATTTAAAAACTATATTTTTTATTGAATCAAAATTTAAACTTCGTAACGAGGTGCAGATAAGTTTGAAGTTTGTTTTACAAAAAACATATCTGATCTAGAAGAAATTCTTTTGTCGTAGTGGCGATCTAAAAAAATATGGCGTACTCCTGCAACTGAAACTAAGCAACCCGCAATCTTCTGTTGTTCATCATCGATACATATTACTCCACTATTTCATTAAGGTAAAATTATGTTTGATGTCTCATTTTAAAAATCTTGCTTTGTGTGAATGTAATCTGCTTTTTACGTTTTTTTCTGTAATACTTGCTTTGTATCTTCAAAGCGAAGCTTTTAATGTTAGCTGTTAGCGAAGGGAATGAATAGAAAAAAAATCTGCCGAACGGAAGAATGTAACGGAAATATGGAATGAAGAGCAAACGAATTTCGTCCCTATATTTTTCTCTTTTTCTTCCTCCTTTTCGATAGACTAACAATACAAGCGTATTATATGAAAACGTTGTGTTGCTTTGGTTTCGGTATTTTTCCTTAGTTGAAGAACACATGCACGTTGTAACCGTTTATAATACATTCGAAATTAATATAAACATTTATAATAATTATTGCTAGTTTTTAGCAACATAACCTGAAAGTTACTATTACTTATCAGCTGTTCAATGAAATCAGCTGATCTTTACGAATTAATATAAAACAACTGATCTTTTAATATAACTACAGTAAATAATATCTAAGCTAGGTTCCCCTTTTTTTATTTAAACAAAACAAGATATTTGTAAACATACCTTCAAACTAATTATATATTCAGCAAAGATATCAATAACAAAAGCTTCGCTTCTGTCGTTAACTCCCCGAGTTCCACACGTGTATTTTTTAAAATCTGTATATTCAAAAATATAAAAAATATAAAAAGTCTGATTAACTTACCACCACGTTACCACCATTAGAGTTAGATATCAAACGTAATTTTATCTTAACAAATAGTCGAGTAATACATATCGTTAATTAATATTAGTGGTATATTGAGTAGATTCAAAATGGCAGCAATTTCAATTCTTAAAACATAAGTTTTTTATAACACTTGTTTAATCGTATTTCTACTAAACCTAACCTAGCATTTTAAAAGTTTTGATTCAATTGAAACTTTGAAATTTTATCACGCTTCGGTAAGTGTTGATTTATAATATAATTTTAAATGTAAAACAGTTTTAAATGTTGCCAATTTTAACGTATTGCTACTCTATGGAAATTCTGCGTAAATTAACAATAAAGTTTAAAATTTTAATTCCGATTACCGTAATAAAAATTGTACTGTTAAATAAGTAAAGATAAGAAAATTATTGGTGAGAATCCGTTTCCATCACGTCAGCGAGACAGCTGCGCTCGATATTTTCAATTTCAATCAACAAAATTTGACACGTGTTCGTAGTTTTTATCTCTCGAATTGACGATCGAGCAACGCTAAAACAATTTTATTGTAAAGTCAATAAAAATATGAGTATACAACGTGACTCCCCTTACATTATTGACGGTTTATTTATAGAGCGAAGCAAGCAATAAAACTGCAGACATGTCAAACGCCAGCTGTAGGTCAAGGTCATTTGTCAGCATTAACGTAAACGCTGCAGCGCGAAGTATTATGCTGACCTTGGAGCGGAAAAAATAGTTAAACCCGTTGCTCGGCAACAAACAGCTATTTCGTAAATTTTGTAAATGGTGTAAATACATTACTTTCTCGCATTAAGTTGTTTACGTAAATAATAATTAGTAAACAGTATTTTTCTTTAAAAAAACACGCTTATAATTATAATAAAGAGAGTAACAAAAAGTAAAGAAAAAATTGATGAGCACATGCTTTTAAAGCGCGTAATGTTCGTAGGTGCTTAACAAGATTGGATTGTTGCTGACTATCGTCTGTACTGCCGCGACGCGGACTGTACCGTTTTTAGTGTACAATTCCACACTTCTTAACACTTATTGATGCCGAACATAAAAATTACTTTTGATCGTATTTTATTTACTTTCCGTACAGCGAAAGGTCGAGCGGCGACAAAACAATCTGCTAAATGTTTTTAAAACACGCTTTTTTTGAGGTCTATAAATGCTAAAATATGTAAAATATCGAAAAAAGTACACGTGCGGAACTCGGTGAGTTACCGACAGAAGCGAAGCTTTTGTTAATTATATCTTCGCTGAATATTTAATTAGTTTGAAGATATGTTTATAAATATCTTGTTTTGTTTAAATAAATACGTGAACCAAGCTTAGATATTATTTACCGTAGTTATAGTAAAGGATCGGTTATTTATATTAATTCGTAACGATCAGCTGATTTCATTGAACAGCTGATAGGCTATAATAAGTTTCAGGTTATGTTGTTAAAAACTAGCTATGTTAACGACAATTATTTAAAATTTTTATATT
>CM040186.1:35783784-35941284 GCA_022606455.1 Callitettix versicolor
AAAAAAAATTGATTTCACTATCGTTATCAGCGTTAGCTAACATTTTTTTCAGTTAGCATTAATCAGCGTAACTGCGTAAGTTGGCATTTTTTACGTTTAAATTTGAAAGTTTAATTTCACTGCGGTCAGGATTCGTTTTCGTATTGTTCAATGCAACTTGAGGGTCAATATGTAGATTTTAGTGCTGTTTATGGCGGTGAAATCGTAGTTTCAAAAACAATGTAGGATACAAAATATATATTTTTGGAAAATCGTTTCCATCACGTCAGCGAAACTATTGGGTGGGGCTATTATTTTTTAAAATAAAAACTACAATACATAGCATAATTCCTTTGTGCCTATTTAATAACGCTGAAATATTAGTACTGCATTATTTTTCCCCCAAGATATAGGGCCTGTTCAATGAATACAGAATCTATATTCTGTGGGGTGGAGACGCTGGAGAAAATAGACAGTACTGTTATCTATTTAACTGTAGTTAAACATTCTGCCGCAAGATGCCAGCAGCAGCGATCGCATACAAGCTCTCATGGGGGTTATAATTCTAAAATGTTTATGTTGATTGGTCCCCCTTTGGAATGGGGAGGGGCAATGTTTAGAGAGATCCCTGCTACCAGCATTGCGGACACAAGTTACTTATGCTTAATGTTTATCCAGCTCGGTTAACGTTTAAGGGTCGCTATACGGGTAACTTAAAACTCAGGACGAATTGCCCCCTCCAAATGTGGGACGTGGGAAACACTGGTACAGTAGATTAATATGTTTTCAGTAAACGTAGTACAGTAAAATTATGTGCAAGGTTAGACGCCTCGACCTAAACACTGTAAGGTTAGGCGCAGACGTGTATACGCGTGTTGGAGTCAATTGCAAAAGGAACCAGATTGTACAAATTTAACATTGTAAGAATGTTAGGCCGGGTGGCCACCAAATTCGGAGCGGACTACGCATCCAAAACCAAACCCTATTGTTTGTCGCGTAAGTGCAGCCACTAAAAGCGAAACTGAACCCAGCGGCGCCGCTTGACTCCGTTCAGCACCTTTACGCGTTCAATGGCCGCACTTACGCGTTTGTTGAGCACCCTATTTTGTACTGTATTTAGCAAAACGTATTTTTTCGAATAACTATTTTCCACTAAATATCGTTAGTTACAATATCTACAATTTTCCTAATAGTCTGTCTATAAAAATTTGTGTGTGTAGGTTACCAGAGAATGAGGTCCGTAGAAGTGCTCTCAGGGTCGGAGAGCAGCTGCCGCACTCCAGAGATGTGGGCGGACGAAGACGAAGATGTGGAAGTGGACGATGCTGTGTCAGACATATCGTATGACAAGTCGGGGAACGGCAAACTTGCCAGTCAAGGTGAGTTGACCTACTTTACTTGTTATTTTATCCCTCCAAGGGTGAAAGCAGTTAGCGCAAAAACTGTGCAACCATTAGCGTACAGACAGCGGGAGTTGCAGTAGGGTTAATAACTGAATTGGAGTCCGAGGAACTCCAATGTTGAAGGCACTGTAGGGTATCAAGTTAGTATATTTCTTTTGTACTGTATAAGGCAATTTTAGCCTAAATCTTACAGCAATATTTTCTCCCAATTGTCCTTCGAGTTACAGAAAAACTACTCGCGTTATTTTATCAAAAGTGGTTTAGTTTACAGCTGCACAAACTAAACCAGTGCAGCTGTTAGGTCACAGGTCTAACAGATACATAGAAGAACAACAATTACAAGTACTTCTTTTTTTTTTACTCAGGTTATCCGAACACGGATAAACCCACCACATTTCCAAGACCATCACCATACTTCGTCATATTAAGTATTTATTTATTGACTTTGTATTTACATATTTCTTGATAAGGAGTTACATATATCCTGAAAAGAAAAGAAGTACCTCTCTGTGCTCAGGAGCCATAGCTTAAAAACTAAGAATTAAACACTAAAAATTAAGAAAAACAAAAGATTTGCATACATATGCACTATAGTATACGCCTGGTTCATAATTTAATTCTGTTCATGGATTGTTTATTGATTACACTTAAAGTATTTCAATATTATTTTCTTTTTTGTCTTGTCACACACTTTTAGATCTTTCGGTAATAAATTAAAATATTGTATTGCAGAGTATATACAATTTTTTTTTCATGTATGGTCTTTTTATGTTTATGATATGCAATGTCCTTGTTTCTTGATCTGCTGGCAGAGTTACAAAAAGTAGTACTTAAGTATTTATAGTGGAACATAACATACTTGGCTGCATACAGCTCTTCGAAAGTTTGGAATATTACTGTTATTTAACACTTTAATAAATTTATTTATTATATAGTTCTATTTATTATGTATTATTATATAGTATAGTCTGAAGTATTTATATTTATACCGATAGTCAAGCAGCAATCTAAGCATCAAAGCACTTGTGGGTCCTACAATTTGGTCCAAGCTGGTCTGAGAGTGTCGAAATAACTTCAATGCTCTGATCCTGGGACACCGAGTTACTCTTCACTGGATTCCGTGGCATCAGGGGGTTGTTGCTAATGAGAAGGCACTCTGACTGGACGGGCGGCTTTAGAGCTCTATCTTTGACCGGGTCTGTTATAAGGTGTAGTGAAAAACAACACCAGGCAAGATGTTATGAACATTACGGTCATTCCTATAGCAAGCCCCTCTTGGAGAATTTAAAGAGGCGGCAAACGTCTTGAGCAGAGCACAATTCAGAAAAATTTTGGGGATTATTACTGGGCACAGTGCTCTTAGGGTGCTTATGAACAGGATAAGTATGTACCACGGAGAAACCATGTGTAGGTTATGTATTAAAGAGGAGGAAACTCAGGACACATAATTTATGATTGTGAGGCTTTTTCTAGCAGGAGGCTAAGGGTTTTTGGTTTCCAGGACCCTAGGAACCTCCAGCAGGATGAGATAGTCAGTGGATTGTTGGAACTTACTAAGGGAAGCAATCTGCTGAACTAGTACTTAGAGGTTTACTTGCACAATAAGCCTATCGGTCGCAGTGCCTGGGGTTTTATAATTCCTTTCTATAGTATGTATAATATTCTATAGTATCCATAGAAATCTAATAGAAGCAAAATTATCCTATACTATTTATTTCGTGACCCTTAACCATTATTTATTGCTCGAGTAGCATCGACGTGGTTATTGCAAATTATTGCTTGTCTCCCTCGCAGGGCGGTGCAGACTAGCTGCACCTATTGAGAGGATTTAGACGTCCCTCGCGGTACCCGAGTCTAACACACACTTATACTTACGACTTTAACACTTTACACTCACACTTATATTTAGGGAGGCGATAATAGCCTTAATGTGCTTTTCGCCTTAAAATAACAAAAAAAATATTGCTCGTCTCTTCCTTGTCAAGTCATCATCTAGAAGTAAGAAATTGTCCCTCCTTCTTCTTAAGTGAAACGAAAGAATTAGCTGGAGGAAGAGCTGCTAGTGAAAAGGACCGTTTGTTGAGCTAATTAAGTGCGCGTTTGTCCAGCGATAGTCGAGCACAGACCAAGAACCAATCTCGCCTTTCTAAAACACATTAGTTAAGATTCAACACTTTCTGCACTATCTCTTGACTGGAAAATCGACAAGCTGTAGACAGAAGAGTGAATTGTTTTGATAAGGTAAGAATGGTGCTGAGCTAGGGGCATAATGGATTCGCTAAGCCCCTCAGCTGTACCCGGTAGCCACTTCAGAGTGTAAGTGCGTCACAGAAACCTGTCTTAAGTTTCTTCCATGCACCTTTGTTCAGTCCTCGAATCCGACAGTTGATAGTGTTAGTTAAAAAAAAACCATCGAGGACATTAGTTTTTGTAACTGAGTAAAAACCTTTTATGCTTATTTGTAAATTTATTTACAACGTATGTGGTCTAAACATGTACACCATTTCTTCGTACTTTTTTCAAAATACCACCTGGGAACCTCCACGGAACCACAGTTTCTAAAACAGTACTGCTCATGGCAAGTTGTTTAACGTCCATACTTTATGTCAGACTAATGATGACGAATCGACCGGCGATAACGGAAAGGGAAGAGCTTTCGGCAGTAACTGTAGTATCGAACCTATCACTTTGAGGTGCGCAAGTTCAGAGACGCAGAAGACTGGATTGCCTAGCCAAATCGGTTGCATCGGCCCTATTTCTTTTTTGACTGAGCGAAGCGAGACCTCTGTTTCAACTTGACTGTTCGGCGTTTAGTTTGTGTCTTTGTTACGCAATTTCGGCTAAACGCATCGACCGATTGCTTTGAAATTTGGTACTAAGATACCTTGTATAAAGGCCGAACGTAAAATGTTATATGTAAAATGTTTCCCCATTCATTTCCGTTTAAAGATGGCGGCCTGTGATTTATAATGACGATTGTACGCAGTTTTGGCTAAACGAATTGTCCGATTGTTTTGATATTTGGTATGAAGGTACTGTGTATAAAGACCGAACGATATATATATATGTGTGTGTGTGTGTGTGTAAGATTTTCCTCATTCATTCCGTTTCAAGATGTCGGCCTCTGGTTTAACGATGACGTGTGTAGTTGCTGTAATACTGGCTGAACGGAAAGACCTATCATAATTTTGACCACTTCATGGAGATAGTGCACAAAATTTCCAATAAATATGGTCCAATTACATTTTCCCTAAATATTACGATTACTTGTCAGATTGGCGTAAAAGGTTACTAGCACGTCAGAGTGATGTCCAAGCACTTGGTTAAGAATATAAGCCTACTTCTAGGTCTACTGTTCTTTGAACTGCTAGTTAAACAATTAATACAAATAAAAGTACATCTTTTCTTTCTGCAGACTGTTCAGACAGTTCAGGAAGCGAAGAAGGTCCTTCTTCTTCAAGAAAGTCTTCCACATCCAAGAGGAAATGTTTACTGGGTCCCGGAGGATCAAACCACAACAGACGGCGGAAGACTGGACTGTCGGCAAGAGACAGGAACCTGAGACGCCTGGAGAGCAATGAACGTGAGAGAATGAGGATGCATTCTTTGAACGACGCCTTCGAGGTGAGCCTTCCAAGGATCTTAATAAATCGAAAGATTTTTTCGTCGCGTTCTTCAATGTGTTAATTTTTAAGTTCTGTTTTCAGTTTCAATTAGTTTTTAAGTTGTGTGTCTACACACGCGCGAAATTTAATACGAAAATAATTTTCAAGAGTTGCCTTTTCCCGCATGCATTTAAATTTTTATAGAAATAATTAAAACATAATAGTGTAAAAGTACACAGTCATGCATGCCAAAAAGAAGTAGTCACTTATGTCGGTCAGTCCCGCACTGCCTATATTTTTTGTCTTGAGATTTTAAGAATTTTGAAAATTAATTACCGTTATGTCAGGGCGGCTGTTCACAAATTTATTTGTAAATATGCTACCGTATTTTAATTGGATAGTCTATAAGAAAAGTTTATTTATTTATTTTGCTAAACGTTCATACTTTATGCCAGTTAGACTAATGAGAACGAAGAACACAACAGTTTGTCATCCAAGTTTTGATGAATTTTAGATTCGAGAAAGATCTTTCTTCTGTTGCAGTTAATGCATGAAGAGAAGAGAGAACCAACATAAAATACCTAACTGAATAACCATATTCTCACCCTCAGTACAAGTATTTCAAAGCGCATAAATGTACATATGTACAAACGAACAGAACTTCATGTACGTACAAAGTTGAGATCGGGATAATGTGACGGGTTTCGGAACTCTCAGAGGCCTCAGATGTCTCTTTGACTCTTGTGTCTTTTCCTCGAAGCTACGATACTTCCACTTTAAAGAAATCGAGTAGGATCTCTTTTATATTTAAAATTTTATTTCTTTTGTCCCGAGAGAGGTGGTCGCCATTCTCTTTAATCCGTCCTTGTATTTTAGCCTTATAAACTTTATACAATAGATTTATTACATTGTATTCAAACTGTTTTACCCCCACCGCCAACTTGGCCGCTTCGGTGTGTGGGAACCTTAAAGTGTTTTATTCCTATTGTATTTGTCAATTGTTCCACATTGCTTTATGTGCATTTGTTATTATTGTTATAAAATGATTTAAATTGTTTTACAGCAACTGAGGGAAGTGATTCCGCACGTGAAGATGGAAAGGAAGCTGTCAAAAATCGAAACGTTGACTCTTGCCAAAAACTACATTATGGCGCTCACCAACGTGATTTGTGAAATGCGAGGCGACGAGAAACCTTACACGTAAGTGCTTTTTGGTTTTGAAGAGCAACTTTTAATGCTAGCTTTGGCAAGAGGAGAGATTAGAAAAAATGTCTGCCCGAACGGAAGAATGTAACGGAAATATGGCACGAAAGAGCAAACGAATTTCGTTTCTCTATTTCTGTCCCTTTTTCTTCCCCCTTTCCTATAACAGTACACGCGTATTATATGTAAACGTTGTGTTGCTTTGGTTTCGGTATTTTTCCTTAGTTGAAGAACACTTGCACGTTGTAACCGTTTGAAATGAATATAAAACTTTATTATAATTGTTGTTAATATTGCTAGTTTTTAACAACATAACCTGCAACTTACTATGGCCTATCAGCTGTTCAATGAAATCAGCTGATCGTTACGAATTAATATAAAGCAACTGATCTTTTACTTTAACTACAGTAAAAATCTACGCTACGTTCACGTATCTATTTATTTAAATATAACAAGATATTTGTAAACACATCTTCAAACTAATTATATAGGCCTATTCAGCAAAGATATAATTAACAAAAGCTTAGTTTCTGTTGGTAATTCCCTGAGTTCAACATTGTACTTTTTTTGTCTTTTAATATCCAGTAAATCGTGTAACCAGCTCGTATTTTAGGTTACGGTAAACTAAATAAGCTTTTTTAGATTATATCATTACCGCTGAAATGTCTAACGACAAATCAACTTGCAATGAAAACAGTGTTTCAACTACACACTTTCTCTTTGTAATTTGAAAGTTTGTGCAATGTTTTTGCGCCTATTATTTTACTCTAATTGGAAATTTCCACAGCAATAAAACGGGACACTTTTTGTTTCAGCTTTTTAGACGTAGAGTGCAGCAGCAGCGGCGGCGACGACGTTGAGCAGAACAACAACTCGCTCTATCAGGAAAACCTAGAACCAAATGAACATAACCTAACATAGCAGTATTGTTGTTTGCCAACTGCAAAAGACACTCAGTGATAAAAAGTTATACTGTATTCCTATATAGTCATCCAGAATTATTGCTTCAATAGTTTTAAGTTTGAGGTTATGTTAGGTGAAAGTGGAATCGAATAGGCAGATTAACTTATTGGATTTCAACCAATAGGAATAATTGCTTTAATTTTTAATACTGAACTTAGGTTGTAAGGTTTTTTTAAATTTATTGTTTTGTCAGTAAGTGGTATATGAAAGGAGAAAAAATCCACCTACTCAAATCCAAACAAATTACCTTCCACCCCACCAAGTCACCCAAGATGCAGTGTGTGTATACAGGAGATCAATTAGCAGTTTTCAAGTATGCATAACTTAAAAATAAAATCTTGTATAGAGTGGCAGTGTTTATTATCTTCAGGAACATGTTCAAGTGGTAAGATTTAAAAAAAACTTTTGAAAATCGATAGAATCAAAGCATAAAGAAACGATCTGAATATGGCACTTTTAACCATATTTTTCTTCTTCAACATTGACATATTTAAGCAAAATCTATTGAACCAATTTTGATCAATGATGGCATGTTTTATCCTTTTTTTTGCAGAATATGCCTTTTGCATAAAAAGTCTTAAAATATGGAAGTTGTTTTTTTCCACTTCCAACATTGCAAAAAACACAAACAATTAGTATATCTTAACAGTTAATACTTAGATTACATCTCAAAATATTGAAACAGTTTTGATCAACAATGATTCATTTTATTTCTCATGGTTGTGGTATGTGATTTTTTAAATGAAAGTAATACAAAAAATATTAATTTACAAAAACTGTAAGGAAATTATAAACAAATTAACTGGAAACATTGATGCCCCTATAGCCTAAACTACTGCAATAATTTCCATCAGTGATCACTCATTTTAATTGTTTTTCTTGCAGAATTTGTCTGTTGTATACAAATAAATACATTTAAAATTATAACATTGCAATAAACTGCAAAAACATTTATTGATTTTGGAATTTCGTACCTTTACTGAACAGCTGATCCGTGAAAAATGACTTTTTACTATAAGTTATGAAAAATTTTAAATAAATATCTGTGAACATCTCTACAATCCTGAAAAATTCACCTCTTACAGTCTTTGGCTATTACAATTGAATGTAAGCTATAAAATAATTTCTTTACAAACGCATTTTAATTTCTTCTGCAATTATTAAATAATTTAATTTATCATGATCAATTTTAACAATATTTGGTACCGGTGACACTTATACAAAAATGATCCATATCTAAAGAAAAATCATTAAGTGGTAAAAAGTCCCTTGCCAAATCTACAGTTAAAACAGTTGTTAAATCACCTATGAATGCCACTAAGAACCAATCAGCTGCTAATGCAGTTTACAGAACAATGTCAATCTTCGCACTTTGCAGTGGCGTGCTAGCCCTCATTATTCAATGTAACGACAATGGTGTTCTTCCATGTTATACTCTACGATCAGCATATTGGCAAGGTATTAGTGCAGATGTAAAATCATCAGATTGTTATTGTAATCGTGAACAACGCATTTATTTGAGTTCAAACAACACGTAATACTCCGAAACACTTGATATCTTCCTAGTTACACAAAGCAATTTAGACTAAACATTTGATTAGAAAATAATTGACATTCTCTCAATGATTTAGTGTCTACCTTTTGCTTATCCGCTGCATTTCTGAACTGTGCACTTTAAGGTTCTTAGTTCTAGCTGTAGTTACTCCCATAGCTTTTCACTTACCATTAACGTTGATCCCTTGTCTTCATTAGTCTAACTGGTATAAAATATGGTAAGAAAAACCTCAATTAATTAGTTATATTATTAAAATCTTTTCATATTTTTAATTGCAATCAATTTATTCTTTACTACTTTACTTTTTCCTTACAGCCTGCTCACAAATATTTTTGTGTGTCTGACAAATATTTTATCAATCTGTTTAATGAAAAGCTCAAAACATCTGGATAAGGCTTTGTACTCTGTGATTAGTAGGTTTGAAGATTAATAGTGCCTACCCAGCCTATCAATCTTATCCACCTTATCAACCCTATCAGACCTAACAACATTATCCACTTTATCTGTCCAAGGTGGATTCACACAATCAAAGCAAAATTTCTGTTTAGTATGTATGTTTAAAGTTAAATGCTAAGGTTATCACCTGCTCTTAATTTCAAATGTTTAAGTTCTTATGCTCTACTAAACTGTACCTTCAATTTGAAAGTTGAAAGCCTCTCAATTTTCGACAAAAATAATTCTCAATTACTTAGCTACATCATTGAAATCCTTTTATATTTTTCCTTACTAATTCTTTTATCTCCTTTCTAATTATTTATTATTTTTCTTCAGCTTGCAATCTACTCACAATGCACATACAAATTTTGAGTCAACCTCTTTAATAAAAGCCCAGATTTGATTCCACTACCCAAACTTTCAGTTCCAAAAAACTGAGATTATACATTGCAAGGTTTGTTGCTGAACACACCATTTATTATATTTCATTAGGTTAAGCTTTCATATAGTATAATTAAGCTTGCGTAACCGTCCATTAGATTAACTAACTCGATGCTAAGCAACGAGAACTTGTATTATGTTTATATTTTTGTCATTAGCTTTAAGGTTGTACTGAGACAAGTGTAAGAGGATTGTTTGCATGATATTATTTATGTTTCTACACCATTCCAAAAATGAAACATCTAAATATAAAAAATATCTATAATTTGTTTAAACAATTTATTAAAGGTGAAGTGAAACATAAGGTGATTTGGAATGTTTAATTAATTATAATATCTTACAAAATATATATTTGTATACATACTGTACACCCTGTACACTTTGTCTCAGGCAGTAATAAAAGTATTTGAAGGCAGGCCATTGTGGTTTAACCTGTTAAGTTCCAATTAGGCTTAGGTCATTCCATCATTGCCAATTAGAAATAGAATGGTGACTTTTGCATCTTTAAACTATGATAATTTTATAGGTTATGTTTAAGGGTTTAAAGTTTTCTGTGAAAAACTAGTCATATTTTTGTTAAAAGAAAAGTTTAACGGTTGTTGAATTTACACTGACAGTTGAATTGAAATCAAAGTCTAATAACTAAAAGTAAAAAAATGGTATCTTGGTGGAAAAATTAAAATAAATATGTTATTTAATTTTTTTTGAAAAATCATGTTTTTTGAATGGCTAGAACAAGACTAGACATAATCTAACTTTTTTTTAAATTTTATTTTTCAAGTTTGATGACAAAAACCGTGTTTACTTTTGGTTTGTTATTAAGTAGCTTTGGATATATCCTACAGTAATTAGTGGGCAAAATTATGGTGTAAATTCAACTTTATAAAAATTATGTTTTGGCAAAGGCCATAGAAATAATGGCAAGTAAAATAATATAACCATTATTTGTAAATGTTTACCTAGGTTGTTTAGTTGTAGGGAAATTATTATTATTTTTTTATATTCAAAACACTGTAAGTAACGTAAAATATAAATCACAAATTAGAAAGATGTTGCACAAATGAAACGTCCATTAAACGTCCATATGTAGGCCTACTTTATTTATTAAGTAAAAATAAAACATGTATAGCAGTATCATTAAATTTATGTTTTCATTATCATGGTATTTTAACAGCTTTTTTGGTCAAAATAAAACAGCTGATGTTTATATTAATTTTATTCAATAATTCAACTTTTGCACAATATTTTACCACATGGACTGTGGCTGTTCTCATAATAATTTATGAGATTTTTGTCACATATCAGTTACTAATTATTTAGAGTAAGCTTTGTTTTTTTTCAGTCATCTTTTGCTGTTTTACATGAGCTGTCGTGTTTAGTTTATCATATGTTTATTACATCAGCTGTTTTGCTATACAATGTTCTCCTAGCCAAATACATTGTGAAAAAACTAAAATGTTAATATTTTTATAATCTAGTTTGCTAGCTTGATTTAATGTTGTGAACAGATAATGTTATAGGAACATAACCTACCATAAACCATTGACTTACCATGACATTCATTTAGTTGCTAAGTCTAGGGGTGATACAAAGTGTTGAGGATACTTTCTGTTACCATAGAAAATATATTTTTGTATTCATAGAGAGTATTATGTATTTAAAAGGTAAAGTGAAATATATGGGCCTTTGAATATTTGTGTTTTATTGTTATTGTCAGAATAGAAAATAAAGCCTATCCTGGGAACAGACCCATATCCACGAATGAAACAGAAACAATGATCATGTCTATTCTTCGTTTTAATTTTTTTATTATATTTTATTAAATTAACTACTTTAATAAACAAAAAACAAGAATGAGCAGTAGATGTAAAAAACACTAACTTTCTTTCAACATCCATTTTGTATACTGCTTATTGTGGTACTGTCTTCTTTCATGAAAATTCTGTGAAACCAAAAAAAAAAATGTGATTTATAGCTATTTGCAAAAAAGTAACAATTGTGAAAATGTAAGGAATATAATTTTTTAAAACTGAAACCACAACATTTATCTTTGCTACAAGCCAAATTCCAAAGTCCTCTACTTTGTAACCTAGTACTACACAAACCAAAATTAATTTAAAATTTTTAAATTGTAATTTTTAAATCAGGAAATATCCATTAAAAATAACTCATTTCGAATGATAATAAGAACATTTGAAACAAAAATAATGAACCAAAAATAAAACAGAATGGTTAATTTATTTCTAATTCTACTATTTACAATAACAATATTTTTTTACAATTGTCTAATAATTACAAAAAAGCTTATTACTATAATAATGCCTAAAGATAGAAAAAACAATAAAAAATGGCGGCTGTTGTTTACATAAAAACACATTTTGAGCAAAAATTCATTTTGTCAACTTAAAATTAAGAGTTGATTATTTTTTGTCTGCTATTAAATTGTTTGACATTGATGACAAAATGTAAGGGTCTTTACAAAAGGGCAAAAGAGTATTTTTTTACAAGGGCAGGTATTTTTCAATATTTTCAGGTGGAATGGTTGCTTTACAATAATACAGGCATACTAACAATTCAAAATACTTTTATGTTGGTTAGTAACAGAATAGTATTGCAAGGTTGATTGAAATAGTTTAGGCAAAATATTGGCAACTTACAGTTGGCATTAATGAATTGAAAATTTTGAACACAATTTTGTTTAAGTGTAAGTGTTGACATTAAAAAAGCAACACTGAAACATGTTTAAAATAACGTTTATGATTATTGTATATAAGTATTTGATTTATTTTATAAGATTAAAAAAAAAATCTTTGGTTATTAATTAATTTTAAACAATAATTTATAATTTGCCAGTTGTTAAATGGAACTAATTTCATTAAGTAGGCCATACTAGAGTTTTATGATAAAACTCTGATGACCTGTATGTAACATATAATTTTTTTTTAATTTGATGGTAAAATTAAATTTTGAATAATTTGGGAAAATTCCTCTGCTGTTTGCCTTAATTTTCTCTTTTCGCCCAATCAATGACCCATACATTTCTGTTGTGCTTTCAAATAAAGTAGGAGTAGAATGCACAGGTGTATCAGTCTTTGCAAAAACATTGACTCGTGTTATAAGCATTGTTGCCATAGAGTATTTTTGTTTACTGTTGTCTACTTTCTGAATAATGGAAGACTGTGATGTTTTCAAGTGTGACAGTTAAAGGCACTGCAAAAAGGCACTAATTTTGGTTTCCCAATGAATGACAGTATAGTTTAGTGTCTATAAATTACTTATAAGATTAAATTTTTCATAAATTATTAACTACCAATATAAATAAATTTAATATAAATAATTGTAGGCCTAAATGGAAAAAATGATGTTTTGACTAAAAAGAAAGTATGATTACTTTCTAAAATGGATAATGAAAATAATAAAATGATCGAGAACAAGTTTAAATTACTTTGAAATATACTTAGTTTTGAAAATTCAAAACAAATAATTTCAATTTCTTTAATAGTCACTTTAAAATTTTGAATTTTAATAAAGTAATTCTAACTCTTTACTGATTTTAACTTAAGAGACACAAGTTACATTTTTAAGAACATTGAACATATAAAATTATATTTCAAATTTTGATTTTATAAAAGTAATTGTGATGATATCAAAACATAACCTGTAAACAGACAATATTTAGACCCAGAGTAAAAAAATGTAAAATTTATAAAAATTTAATTTTTTTTCTCTCAATACGTTTTTGCTTTTTACTTCAGAAAGCATGTGAACCGTAAATATATCGGCAGATAAAAAAATGAAATACATTTTTTCACTAAAAATTCGCTATCATACTGGTTTACATTAGTCCTACATAACATATTTGGTAATACATAATAATATTTGATGAGCTACATGTGTATATAAAAATAACATAAAACTAAAATATCGAATCACCTAAAAGTACGAATGTCCAATTTAAAATTATCAGTTACTGTTTTTCTTACATATTTTATTTTAAATTATAAAAAATATTTTGCCAATTTAAACACAGTTTGACTTTCATTGCTTTGGCAAGATTGATGTCGTTTCTCAAAGTCTAAAATCGTACTTTTCGTACGTGACTACGAGATTTTTTTTGTAACGTTTACTTGATCAGAAATCAAAATGTTTTGTTATAAAATTACAACTTGAACTAATAATTGTCTTTTAGCTTGTGTCTTATTTTCTGTAATACCGAAATTTATTTATAAATTCTAATATCTTAGTTTACAAATTTAGAAAATAAATTAAATATAAATAAAATCTTGAGTAGTATGAAAATTGAATACTTGGAGTAACCTAAATATAGAACACAGATTTTTCAAATTCTATATATCAATCTACAATAATGTTTAGATGTGCACAGATGTACTACCAATTCTATCAGTCAATTGCCTTTAATCACGTAGATTATCGCATAAAAAAATCATTATTTAACTTATTCAAAATGTCTTGGCAACTCGGTAACCTAAGAAGTGGTTACATTTATTGAAAAACATGAAAGAAAACTTCCACGGGCAGTGTAAGTTTCTAACAGTGTTTTTGGAATGTATAGTAAATAATTGCATATATTCTCAAGCTGTTTAAAATATTTTCAAGATGATTTACTTTATGCTTCCTAAATAACGAAAATATATTTGAGTGAAATTGAGAAGAAGATTTTGGCTAGAAAAAACAGTTTTTGGACTCTGGGGCTTTTCAGTTATTGCTTGTTATTCAGAAAGGCAAAGGAATAACGGTATACAAGTGTCTGATTGCGGGAAAAGAAAAACCAACATGGAGGTTAAATAACTAGAGCAAAATGAATAGTTTAACATAATGGGAATAAATGATTTGTGAGTACAGAAGAGACTGTTAGATATAAAAGTACAAATAAGCAAAAAAAGAAGAAGAAAAAGAAAAAAGAAGAAGAAGAAGATGATGATGATGAAGAGGATTTTTGGAGGTTGAGTGACACAACTTTAGGAGTGACATGTTGAAGATACAATACTGATACTACTGGAGTTCTTTGATTTATAAAGCCTTCAGAAGCCATATAGGCTTGTATCACCGGGGTACTAAGATACGACTTGTTAGTTTTCAGCTCATTGACGACCACATCTGAGCAGAAACGCTTTTTAATTAAATATTTATAATTGAATTTGTGTTCTTTATTCCAGGTAGTTTGAATACTAATTAATTAATTTCAAATATTTCAATACAACAAATATACATAATTTGTTAAAAAGAACACCAAAATTGTTTTTAGACGTTCAAGCCAAGAAACATGTCCACTAGTACATAATAAAGATCAAGTATTTCTTTTTGATTTAAAACAATTTATGATCTATGATTTTGAGCAAATATGAAATCAGGTTAAACATCACCTGGTGTAAAACACTTTGGGCGGACTCTACTTAAATGTTCTGAAGATTGTGTCCAACCAAAACGTTACACCAAACGGAACTGATATATTTTTCGCTACAAAAATTCCCATACTGGTTAGGAGCTTAGGAGAACAGTAGCAGAAGTTTTCCATTGGCTACTACTGACTTTCTGATGGAAGTTTTTCTAAGAACATAGGTATTCGTAGCATTACAGTATGTTTGTTAACCACAACTGAGTTACGAATTACCAACTGTGTAAATTATCAAGCTACATTTCATTGACTAATACAGTCATCACCATTAATTTCATGGTTTTGCACTTCTTTCACCTTGCTACTGAACACACAAGCTCCAGTCACTACCTTCTCAAGATGTTTGTTTTGGCACTGTTCCAGAAAGCGCTATGAGCTATGTCAAACAAAAATCTAATGCAAACCACAATTCCCTCTCCGTTGACGCAAATCTTTCAGTTTTACCAACTACAAACTAAATTTGGTTCCGAAATTGTCGAACGGGGTGTGGATCCCCCAAGCGTATCACATCTTACAACAGATATGGTGGTCCTAGCTAGCCGGATCCGGGTCGAACGATGTTTCCGCCATCTCTGTTCTGTTGTCTATCAAGGAATAAGAGTCCTGCTCACGGTCGCTGTGCAAGAGGTTGTAGGAATCGCGGATGATGAGCAGGCGGTGTTGGCCGTTAACAATGAAGCTGCTGCCACGCCGGAACTTTTGCTTGCCCAGCTCGAGGTTCTCCTTGGTGAAGACGATATTCTTGTAGGCTTGTACAAAGATGATGACCAGTATGGTGGCACCAAAAACGATTAGCCCATACTGCAGAAACGGCACTACATTGTCAGCAAAGGTAGTAGACAGGTATACCCAGCGATGTATGCTTGGCGTTAGTTCGCTCACCCCCTTCATAAAATAAGATTAATTAGTTAACCGGCAATAAAGTATTTTTATGACATGAAACATGAGATATTGTGTGGTTTAAATTTTTTACTTTGTGTCAGTTAGACTAACGGAAACAGGGGATGAAAATAATTCACAAAGAGTGCAATGTATATATATATATATATATATATATATATATATATATATATATATATATATGGATGTATAAATACAAATTGCTATTTTCCCAGAAATTCTGTTTTTTAAGCCATTAATAAAAACCTAACAGCAATCAAAGATAATTTACACTTATTTTGGTTTACTCTTATAGCAACTTTTTTAAATTTACAATTTTCTGCACTATATTAGTTAAAAATCTTCATGTACGATAAAAACTGATAAAATATATTTTCAGATTTTTGGAGGAAGTACTGATTTACGTTTTATGTTTCATTTTACATTTAAGCAAAATGTGATCAAAGTATTTTGTAATTTTCATAATTTTTGAAAAAAAAATTTAAGCTGTCTAAAAGATTTAGGCACACATATGCAAACAATAAATATGTTACCTCTTCGAGCCACACAATGGGAAAATTAATGCTGCGGAAGTCCTTGACCATGTCAATGTCGGAATGTGATACTTGGAGGTTCAGTTGAACCCTGACCTTTGCTTCTGTAGTCACTCCAAGTTTCTGAAAACGAATTTAAATTGTATTATTTTTATTTTAGAACCACCCTATTATTTTTGTGTAGACCCTAACCACGGTTTCAAAAAATTAATTATTATTGATTTCTAATACTGGAAAACTGTGTCTAATCTTATGTTTTAAAAGAAACACTTGTCCTAACCTCTACATACACGATTTTTATTTTCTTGAGTATGTCTGCATTTTGTTTAATGATACTGTTTAACGTTTTGTTAAACAGTAAAAAATATTGTTTTGTTAAAAAATAGCCCTATATATGTTATTACTTTATTTAAACTGAAATACAACATTGAATTATTAGTATGATTTTTAATTGACGGTAGCAGCACCTTTCAGTACAAATTAAATGTTGCGTGCTATTACAATTTTGATCATTAAATCTTTAATTTATTATTAAAAATTAGTTTATTGAATCTCTTCCAGATAGTAGAACACTACAAACAAGCCATTAAAATCTACACAGTTTTTATTTTTATTAAAATAAAAATAAACTTCTTAGTTTATCAACTTCTTAGTTTAACATGATCTAGTCGTATTAGTTTTAAATAATTTCACCAGATAGCAGACGTGTATTTTCTAGTTCTTTAATGCAATGTAAAGTTCCCGCCAATTTGTCCTGTTTCACTGTTAAAAATCTCCCGCCAAAAACCAACACCTTTCAAACGGCAACTTTAAATCTTCTGTAGGTTGCAGCACAGTACAAACAAGATAATAAGAGCTACAAAGTTTTTGTTACAACTTCTGTATTTAACATGATCTAATCGTATTAGTTTTAAATAATTCCACCAGATAGCAGATGTGTATTTTCTAGTCATTCAATGCAATGTAAAGTTCCCGCCAATTTGTCCTGTTTCGCTGTTAAAAATCTCCCGCCAAAAATTAACATATTTGCAACTTGAGACTTTTTATCGGTGTAACAGCACAAATTGGCGGGAATTTTATTAGTGAAAGATAAGTAGTTATTGAAAGTCTGTAATGTGCTGTCATGTGATGGAAATTTCTTGAACTACTTCAAATCTGATTAAAAGTCTAATTATTACAGTATTTTTATTGGCTAGTTCGTCAGTTGGTGCTGTTATCAAAACTTGTTAGAAAATTTCGAAAAATGGTTATGAGTAATAATTTTGTAATATTAATAAATGCTATAAGAACTTCTTTTAAAAATATCCTGAGAAAATTAATTTTACTAAAATGAAACAAAATAGTTAACACAATTATAATTTTTTCGAAAAATTATAGATTTTGTATAATAGGCCCCACGCAATAAAGTAAAGGGTAACCCTGCCCGCTTCGTGGGCCAAACTTGCTTGTTGCTCTCAAAACTTTTATATACGCAACATAATAAACACAGCAGTAGTGTAATAAATTAACAACTATTAATAAAAATCATTGGACAGTCAGTTTCAAAATGGCGGCTTTGATGTTTTTGTTAATCATACTTAGCTGTTACACATCTCCATGATAGTAAATTTAATCAATCTGTTCTAATGATGGTATTATGAACAAATCAAAACAGTATAAGTTTCAAAATGGCGGCCACTAATTTTTGTTTAGGACATACAGACTCAACTGCTAAAGATCGTAAAATAATTGTATACGCCAACATATTTTGTCCATTTTAAAAATTTGCGTTCATGTAAACGAAATTCTAATTTTATGCTTCAAAATGGCGGCCACTATAATTGCGTTACTACAGTAGTTCATTTTATACAATTTTGTCTTATTAGGTTTTTGAGTTTTGAATTTGGCGTTCGTATAAACAATAAGTGTCAATAAAACAAGCATTAACTTTCTTAAACACGTTTCGGCAGCTTGTAATATCGCTATAACCTTCTGAATTCCGGTTCGAAATCAACTGAAACAATACAACTGTGACAATCTAAAAGACCGTGTTTCTGACTATGGAAAACAATTATGGCGGTCAGGGTTCAACTTCGTTCTTGCCGATCTTTTGTGACCGAAACTTTGATTCCGATGTTTTGATTCCCACTTGTAAGCCTAACAAAAATTGATAAAAATCGCTGTAATTTTCAGGGGGTTACTATTTGCTTTTCCAAGACTTACATTTGAGCTAACATAACCATTAGTGAAATTTTTGAATAAAAAGTATTTTATGTTTTTTATCTAACAGTACTATTAATTTTAACAGTATATGTTTAATAACAAAAACACCCTTCGAGGTAATGTACAAAAACGTTAATCTAAAAAATTTGAACCAAACTGGATTGTAGTATTTCCCAAGATGAATGACACATACAAACAAATAATTAAAACTTTTTTTAACTTGTAACGTGAAGATCTGTCAAGTTTGTCGTCGAATTTTTTTATATGATTGCAATACTTTCTCTACAGTGTAGCGAAAAGTCAGAATTCAATATAAATTTCAAAATAGTGGGCCACTTTTTAACGCCTACAATTGCTTCCTATTTTCATATCAATTTTCCCCACGTTATTGAACACTTGAACTTCTATATTTCTAAAATATTGCAACGTTATTAACTGTTCACTCATTATACGGTATTTACGATGAATGCCTAGCAAGCCAATGCGTTACTGGTAGTGATATCGAAGTTATCGCAATCTGGGGGGGGGGGGAGGTCTGTCGTGCACAAGTTGTTAACCGAATGTGTTCGTCCTTTAATCAGGCATTAGCATCGCTCTTGCTGACTGGTGGCAGAAGATGAAGGTGTAAGCAGTGAACTCGTTTGCACGAGATAAACGCAACCAGATAAGTATACTGTGAATCTGACAAAGGTCGCTGGGGTTGCGATTCCATCGAGCCTCTGTTTCATAACCTACTTGTCTCACTTATCAAACGCAGAACTGACAATTAATTCTGCAGCAGGCTGTCAAAATCCGTCAATTTTTTTGTTAAGTCATTGCATAGATGCTTACACTGAAACTGATGTCAAAACAAAAGTTCTACGAACATTTATGGAAATCCATGCGAGCAAAACCAAAACTTGTGAGGGTGGAGTTTATTAAAACATACCGTAAAAAATGTTGGTAATGATTATAATATTTCCTCGAAGAAAAATGGGAGGAAATAGTGGCCTGAAGAATTTATCTTCCTCTCAAGTGAAAAGAGTACGCACTTCTATAAAGCCGGATGGCCACTAAATGGGAACTAGACTACACATTTAAAACCGAAATTAAAGTTTTTAATATAAATGTGACCACTGAAAGCGTCACGCAGCAGAACGGAGCTTCGACTCTGTCTAGTTCGGTTTTGAAAATGATTCCTCATTCCCCACTACGCTGACCACACCTCAAATATTAGTTCTTGTTACCTAAGTTACGGTTTTTAAACATAGTAGTTTCCTCGAATCTGCTATAGTAGGCCTACATATTTAGATTTAAAAGATAAAAACGAGTTCTTTAAACTGACTGAACTCCGCTTCCGGTTGCCGTTCATCTTCATTCAGCTCAGCTCAGTGCAGATCCGCTCCGCATTGGGTCTTATGATGGTTCTAGTAGTGCTGGGAGGGTGACGACGGTATCTGGTGAACAATCGGAAGATGTTTACACAGCGCCATCTACAGCCTTGGATCTACATAGATGCTGTTGTGTCCTGTCGGTACTGAAGGTTCACTGAGCAGCAGTTCTTGATCACAAGGAGCGAGCTTGTCACAAGATTTGTTCGAGCTTGAAGAAAATAACCGAGCCTTACCATATTTAGGTGGGTCTTGGGGTCCATTGATGGGCGGGATAAGATAAGTGTAGCTAACATGACTCGAGAAATCAGAACAACTTTCCTTTTGTTAAACAAATGTGTTTGTGTAAGGAATGTCACACACTGATATCAGATCTGTGGAAAGACAGAAATCGTTTTCTCATCCATTTCAGGCTGAATATTGAGTGTTTTAACAAACTGTTACTTCTAAATAATGTAGGATGAAATTAGAAAAGAAAATACGAAATTCAGAATAGCAGAACACTCTTCTGCTAAATGACAACCGTTACCAGCGGAGGAAGCTGAAATGAGCAGCTGATGGGCTTAGCGATCCCACCGTACCTCTAGCTCATACTACTCCCATTCATTCATCTACTACTACTACTACTGCTACACACACACACACACACACACACTCACATTCCCCATTCACTACTTTACACAACCTGACTAACTCTAAAGTGTAAAGCAACCAATGTTGTATGTCCCAGTGTACCTTATCTTACCCTTGATTGCTGGGCTCTGTGTGAACGGGCATAATTTCCCTACATACTCAAGTTTTCATGAGTAAGAATGTAAACCAGAATGAGCAGGAACTCACAGCGCATTAAAAAAAAACTGATCAAGTGTAGCGCAACTTCCAACATAAAGGTAATTAGTTAAGGGGAGAGATTGAAAGGGAATTAGAAGAGCAAGCAGATGCAAGTACCTCAATAATGAATTGGAAAGTCACTAGTTAGAAGTGGGGGAGGAGTTAAATACGTTGAATCTCCTCCAAATCCTAGACTTTATGAAGAGACTACTACTGCAGAAGGCGCTGTAACTGAGCATCATACAAGAATACAGTATAAATCTATAAGGTCGCAATGCAATAGTAACCCTAGAAAGTCATTCATTCAATGACAACCGTTAACGCGTTCTGCCAAGCGGTAAATTGCGACTTGCTTGGCGATACATTGCAAATCGTAAGCGATATATCGCATAGTGTGTACTGTGCCATTGGCCTCAACGGTTCACAACTACTATCGTTATAGCTGCAACTATATCGCGATGATTTAGTCAGATCTTGAATAGTTTACTTCTAACATTCCGTACTTACCGGTTGAATTTTAAAGTAGGTGCCATGTTTCTCTACGTCTGGAGTGAGCCCTTCCACCGTGTCCAACAGTTCAGGACTGGCTTTATAGAAGTGGGGGAAAGACAGGAAGACAGGAGCATCTGTAACAATCAATCACAACACTGTATTGAAAACAAACTATCACTCCACCCGATACTGTTGACCAGCATACATCCTTGTCGACTGTTTGTATTGGTGATTGTGGTTTCTCTAGTCCCTTGTACACTTTGTTTTATTTTTGACTGTTTATTGCTAGTTTTTGGTCTAGCATTTAAACACAGATATTTAAACTTTGTTCTAGTCGCTATTTTTGAAGTGACTACTTCTATCGCGGGGTACGAGTGTATGTTTTGCACGGGAAAAATCCAGTTTGCCGCCACGAAACGCTCTTACACATCCATTCGCGCACTCTAGTGAACATTATTATTCCAAACATTATTATTACAACACATTTTTTTAGTGATTAATAAAATGTATTTTTGAAAGGAAAACTTGTATGGTCGCTGTTGACAAAACATGGGTATAAACATTTGCTTTCGCGTCACGCTTTAATCCGTAATGCATACCTCACAGCATATTTTGTTCTTGTATATATCTAGACTGGAAGTGACTACTTCTAAACAGCTGATTTTGCACAATAACTTCAATATCATTTAAATCGAGGTTATGCTTATTGTTCTTGTTAATTTAAAAAATTAACACACACACAAAATTTTCTAAATTTTGTGTAGTTAAATTATTTAACGCATATGACCTATACCAATTTTTGAATGCCAGAATCACAAATATTATATTTATTATTATACTTAGTATAACTGTCATGTGTAACTGTCAAAAGTAGGGTTCTAAATTGATTAATTATTGAAGTCCCTTATATAGCCGAAGATACTCAAATTCATAGTCTGTGAAAGTTTCAGTTAATTTTTAAGTTGTCTTCCTATAAACACGCGAAAATTAATAATTTTCAAGAGTTGCCTTTTCCTGCATGCATCTAAATTTTTATAAAAATAATTAAAAATCATAATAGTGAAAAAGTATAGTCAGGCATGCCAAACTTCTGTTGGCCAGTCCCGCACTGCCTAAGTTTTGTTTTGTTTTAACTTAGGCACTTGATAACGAGAGGTGATTCACCATCTTGAAATTTCATGTAGTGTTCCCATACACACAAATAATGCCAAATGTCCGCATAAACAACAACAATAATTACATCATTAAGTTTTGAAACAGAATAAATTACCGATGCCACATTGATTGTATAGTCAGTATTAGACCAATGACCACGAAGTAGTCGAGTATTATAACAACATTTTCATTTTTAAGTAGGCTAAATATAAAAGAAAAACGTGTTCAGTGAAAGGTACAGTTTTTTTGGATGAATCATTTCTATACTGTAATAACGTCTTGGATGGAGACCTATCCTAAATCAACACCCGTTATAGTGTCAATGAAAACACAAGGGCCAACAGTTCATGATTTTGTAGTTTGTGTTCTATTTGGAAGATGCACATAGAGGACTGAATTGGTCACAATAGAAAATTAACAAAAAAATGTTAGGTGCATAGAGACTACAAACGTTAGAAATGAACACCATTTTGAGATTTCGTCGACATTTTCTTCTAAATTTTCTTCTTGATAATCCGTGCATATTTCAAAAATCTGGTACGATTTTTGGACAGTTGCCTTCATCACTTAAACTTTCATTCGGTCTCTTTTTGGAACTTCTATCCATTTTTTTAACTTTATAAAAATCGTTACAAACCCACTTCACAACGTGAATTGCTTTTTATAACCTAAAAATTACACAAACACGTGTTACATAACATCTGTTTAAATATTATAAAACATCTGTAATACAACACTTGTGTATAATCATAGTTTCTATCATTATTACCAAAATATTATAATAATATTATTTTATTCGTTTTAACAATTTAAACTTCTAATTATACTGTTATTTTGTTTAATATTTATTCCAGTTTCTCCTTTTAGTGTTCGAACTAAGTTGTCTATCTATGGCCAAGTTGCTTGATTTGTAATACATATTATTGTTACTCACTGATTGGCATCAATAATATTTCATTTATTTTATTCATTTTAATAATTTAAATTTCTAATCCTACCATTATTATATTTAATATTTATTCTATCGCCTTTCAGTATACGAACTAAGTAGTCTATCTATGATCAAGTCGCTTGATTTTGTAAACATATTATCATTCATTGACTAGCATTTCGGTGATAACCAGCTGTTTCAACCATCAGCTGTTTCATAAATTCTACACCGTTTCCTTCGTTACTTTTAACAGATTTTATTGCATCACAAAATTTGCCACATTAGGCGTAAAGACGTACTCAATTAAAAAAAAAAAAAAAATGGTTACTCTGCCCAAACTCTAAAACGTGAAATAAAAAAAAAAACAAGAAAAATTAATACATCCGCAGTAATTTAACAGCAATTTAATGTCGAACGTACAATAGCGTCTTACTTACTAAAGTGGCAAGGCCTGATATTCTGCAACCCCTTCAACGGGCATTCCTCCAGAGGACAGAAGCACTTGTTGTTGTCGTCCACATCTCCGCTCTCCAGCACGCTGTCGTCAGGTGTGTAGTACCCGACCGTGATACCGTTATCGGTGACGTCATGGCGATACCTTAACGGCCATACCCTGCACAGATCCTTGTCGTAGACGTGCACCAGGTCCGAGTTCGTGATGGACCGAGGCGGGAACAGCGAACCTGGAAACAAACGACATACAGTTTTGTTGTACCTATCTTTTGAGAGCACCGGAAGTGTTGAAGGACTTCATCAAGGATTGTCTGTCATAAAAGAAACAAAGTTTCTACAAAAATTGAAATACCTTACAAAATTTAATTTCTCTATTTCTTCGAATATATAGGGGATCGGTGGTCGATGTGGCTAAGGCACCAGTCAGTCTACTGCGTCTCTGAACTGCGCACCTATACGTTCTTAGTTCGGAACGCAGTTACTCCCGTTTTCCTTTACCGTTAACGCCGATCCCCTCAACCTTATTAATTTAACTGGCATAAAGTATGGACGTTAAGAAAAAAATCTGTGAATATTTAATTTCTAAAAAAGAAATTCGATCTTCCTCACGACAATATCTCTTCGATCTACGCTCGTACTGGTCAATATCTGAAGTTCCTCTTCCATCCTTTTAAAGTCCACATCTTAAAGTCCTTCCATCCTTTTCTTTCGTCTCTTACAAAGCCACCTGAAGATATATATATATATATATATATATATATATATATATATATATATATATATATATATATATATATATATATATCCTACTACTAGTATGTTATTATCATACTATTTATATATCGTATAAATATAAAAAAACATATGGTTTTGTATACAACGGAAATTCTTGAGTACTATGTTGCGAGGTAAACGATAACCCAAACAGCTGTTTTCTTATCACAGCTGTTCTTTCGATAACACTAATTTAAGTGAGGCAAAACTACTACTATTGTTTACGATAACAAATAAACAATAACAAATAAATCATATTAATTGATTTTTAATTGTTAGTATTGACATATTTATGTGTTTGATTTCGGCTTGATACAAACAAAGTGATTATTGTAATTGACCGCGTCTAATTAACAACGTGTTTAGTAATTATGTTGTATAAACTTAGAAAGCGTTCTAATTTCCTTAAAGCTTAACTTTTTCGGATTGCATTACAGGCGAAAATACGAATATGCCATAGTAATTAGCGTTGAAATCTTGCGTATATTAGCGTTTAAAAATTTCAAATTCCATTGGCATTGCGAAAACAAATCTGACGAAGGTCAGGGTTCGTTTTCGTAATTGCAATATAATTTTCGAAAAAGTTAACGATTAAAAAAAGATTTGGAAATTCACTTTATCGCTTATGCGAGACAGCTGCGTGCCGCGATTGTAACTGTTCTGACGTTTTGTCAAAATCGTTTATCTTTGTTACCGTGTTTAATATACAAAGTCCGCTACTGGTCAAAATTAGATTGAAGTTGGATCTATCAAGTCTGTTGTATAATCTCTATAAATATTCTCACCTATCATTAATATGTTCTCAGCAAATTTTAAAAGATTTATTGAGCTAAAAATAAATATGCTGGTTTCGATTTTTACAAGTTTTTTTATAAAGCTTCAAAATGTTTATTTGTTATTGTAAAAATCGAGGTCGAAGGCCGTTAGAAAGCTCAGGACGATTTTGCGCAAGTTTCTTTGAACAGTTGTGAACAATTCTCACCCTCAGAAGCATTGATAGAGTTACAAGGTGAAGACTCCCAGTAGGGTAGATGGTCAAGCCCGTTGATCCTGTCCAGAAGACCGAAGTTCTCCATGGTCGTCTGACCAGTGTGGATGGTGGACACTTCGTGCAAGGTACCGTTCCTCTGTGAACAGGAGATCAGAGGATTACTAACGCGAAATCGTATTTTCTCACAAAGTGTGTAAAAAAATATGGTGACCATTGAGGATATCGAATTATGAGATATGCATAAATTTTTGTCACGGAAACTCACAATTCATGTTAATATATACAATTTAAAGTAGAAGGATGTTACAGTTGGAAATTTTATAAAAAATGAATTAAACCTTATTTAATTCGTAAAATATTTGACAAATCGATAGTCATTATTAAGAATGGTGGTTTTTTCTATTTAATTATAAACCACATTTTTATTAAACTTCCTTTAAGTGATGAAAGTTTAGGTAAAATTTAAAAAACACATTTTGAAAAATTAAAAGTTTTAAATTCTTTAGAAGATCATTCATTTCTCTATCGTTAAATAAATTGATGTTAAATTTAAGGTTACTTCAAATGTTTTCCTATTTCAAGAACATTTTTAACAAACCGTAAAGTAAGTTTAAAGAAAATGGCTGGTAAGATGGCCGTCCGAATAACAGCTGATCATTTTCACGATATTTATACAATCGTTTTGAAGGTTATGTGTTGTTTACATTCGGTTTTTTTTCTAGTAGTAGGCCTACTGTTACTATTTTTGTATTTTCAAATAAAATAATCAGAAACTATAAAAAATAAAGTATCTGCTTTACACAAAAATTAATGTTAATTTAAAAATAAAGTTTAACGAAACTAGTACCACAACACTATAAAACAATAAGCACTTCTATCAATTGTAAAACATAACCTCTAAAAATATAGCCTATTTAAGCATTGTTTAAAGGAGCCGCATAGGTCAATTACTTCAGCGTTTCTACAATCCAATTCTATGTTTAATAAGGCTTTAAAACGAATTTAAACAAGGCCTTTTAAATAATTTAATGAACGTTCTTTACATTTGGTAATTTGCAGCATTTAAGAACTATTTGCTTACCCCGAGCAAAAGACCCATCTTTTGGGGCGGCCGCTTGCCCCGAGGATAAACCACGTGAGCGATAGAGGTCAGCCGGTCGTCGTAGCCGAAGATCAGCTCGTCCGCCGTCACCTCTTTGAAGGGTTTCATACCAGAGTAGAAAACGCGAAGAGAAATCTCTACCGGAAGTTTCGTGAACCTGGAGAGGCCATTCAGAGCCGATGTCAGTGTCTGTAACAGAGAACATGATGTCAGGAATGTACCGGAATCAAGTCTGAAGATATAATTGAGAGACACTCAAGGAAGATATTCAGGATTGTTACTTAATGATGGGATTTTCATGTTATAGGATCAATATCCTGTTTACTTGTCATCATTTGTGTACAGAAACAATACAACACTTGTTCTCTAAGTGTCCAACTGAAAACCTAAACTTAGCAAGTAGAATGTACATCTTATATTGTTTCCATATATTAAAAGTAATGGAAACATCTGAATAAACTATAATTAAAAGCACATTTAGGGTTTTAGTGCATATTTATAGAGACTATAAAACTGATTTGTTTAGTGTAGCATCGATTGTACCTTAACAAAACAACAATAGGCATTATTGTACACTAGGTAATAGTTTTGGTTACAATTGGATATTATCGTGTTGTAGATAATAGCAAGAACATGTTTCAAACGACAAGTTTGGAGCAATATTGGAGTTGTACTGAGGTAGCTCATAAATGCGCGTTTGTTTGCGAATTTCCATTAGAAAATGAGTTATTGGAACGAACATCATTGTAAGATCCAGACCCTACAGTTTAATCTTAAGGGATCATTAAAATGTATATACATTCACATTAATATACTTATATACGTGTGTGTGTGTGTGTGTGTGTGTGTGTGTGTGTGTGTGTGTGTGTGTGTGTGTGTGTGTGTGTGTGTGTGTGTGTGTGTGTGTGTGTGTGTGTGTGTGTGTGTGTGTGTGTGTGTGTATGTGTGTGTTAGCACGCTCACGTTCAATGATGCAATTTTAGTCAGATTTGTTTAAAAATTGACACGAAAATCGATTCGGTAACAGCTTGAACCAACAAATAATTCGATTGGCCCCGAGAATTCGATTAATCTCTGATTAAGTTCGTTAAGCAGAGGAATTTGTTCAACAGTTCAAAATTGCGACTATTTCCAATTTATAGATCTTCATAACGTTTTTTTTATTGTTTTAAATGGTTTTGAAAGTCTGAATTCTTGTAAACAGCGTTAAAACTGTATAAATTAGCATTTTAAAATTTCAAAATCCGTTGAAATTAAGAAATTAAATTTCACATAGGCCAAGGTTCATTTTCGCTTCCATCACGTCAGCGATACAACTGCGTGCCACGGTTATATTCGACTCGATAGCATTTATGTACGAACTGCTATGGACAGTATCAAGAGGGAATTCGAAGGCATTCCAGTCAGTGAATGCGAAGTCAAACAACTACAAGGAAGAAAAAACTTCCAAGTAACTTTAAAACTTGTTAGAAAGTAACGCTAGCATAGTCTCAGGGGTAACGTAAGCTTAATCGTCACATAACTTTTAATTTGGAATTGTCACGTTTCAGTTTAATTGTGTGTGTGTGTGTGTGTGTGTGTGTGTGTGTGTGTGTGTGTGTGTGTGTGTGTGTGTGTGTGTGTAATACGTTTTTTCAGAGCTGTTTTTTAAGGTGATACATATATCTAATAATTTCTAATGTTATAATGGTTTTACAGGGAAACAATCACATGAAATATTACAGTCCTTATTTTCAAAAAACTCGTTTTTCATTTCAGCTTTATGGAATTCCAATAAAAGTTACCCTTCTTGTTTCAGGCCAAATAAAAATATCTCTTACTGTTGCAAACCTAATTAGTTCCCGGATTACTCACCAGGAGCGGGATGTTGGGGACGACTATCTTGAGGTTCTTGTCCACCGACATTTCCGGAAGGAATTCCAAAATCTTCTTGTGCTGAAAAGAGACGGTGCCGTTGTCGTGGAAAGCGATGTTGACTTTTTCCATGTTTTCTCTGAAAAAAACAGATTATTTAATTATTTTTATTGACAGTGATTTTAGATGTCCGAATAACAGACGTACTTGTACGCTTTTAGCTGTTCAGTAAATTAATTTTTTACGATCTTTTCAAGCCTTGAGTAGTAAGTAAATTAGAATCACATACTTTAAAGAAAAACGTTTAGGCAAACTTAAAAAAAAAAACAAAACTCTAGTTGCGTTTTGATGATTGCGTTAGAAGCGTGTATATTAGCGAAAGATCTTAGAATCTAAAAGAGAATTCTTATATATTCTTATAAAAGAGAATTAACTTATATTTGTGCAATAAGTTAATAACTACTACTGAGAGAAGTGTCAGCGCTGAACTAGATTTCAAATAATGAGCAGAATAATTAATCATTAACATAGAATCTAGTTCACGTGATTATTTCAGTGTTCTTTGTTAACGGTTAAACAATCTGGAGGAACTTTGAAACCAACTGTTATGTTCAGCAGTATTTTAGTTAAAGATTGCAAAAACCTTTAAGACAGCAAAGGAAGAAGCAAAGAGGCAAAGGAAAAAAGGAAAAGAAGAAAAGATAACGGAGAAGAAGGGAAAGAAAAATAAGAAGAATCAAAAGAAAAGAAAACACAAGAACAAAAGAAAAAAGTATCAGCAAAAGATTTGGTAAAAATAAAAAGTGATGAAAGAAAGAAGAAGAATAAGATGAGAGAAGATACGAGAAAGATAAAGATGAATAATCAAATATGGTAGAATAGAAAGACGGGGAAAAGAAGAAAAAGAAGGCGAAATGGAAGATAGTGATAAAGTGGGGATGTAAGAAGAAGAAAGATGACAAATAACAATTCCATAAAAAATAAGAATGAGAGTAAGAAGAAAAGAAAGAAAAAGAAAATGAAGAAGTACGAGTAGTAGGAAAATGTAGCGAAAAAAAGAAGTAAGACCAGAAGTAGTAGAAAAACAGAGAAAAAATATGAAAACAGAACAAGAAGAAATAGGAGTTGGAGAAAAAGTAGAAAGAGTAGTAGAAAAAGAAATCAGGAAAAAATATAATAAAGGAAAAGGTAAAAAGAGAAGAAGAAAAATAGGAACTGTAGTAAAAGAAGAAGAAGGAAACATATAACAAAAAGAAAAAGAAAATGGAAGAAAGAAGAGTGATGAAGAAGAAGAAAGAAAATCATATTTTTATGTAAAAATTAATAATGAATAAAGCAACTCTATTAAAAACTATAATAAAAACCATATTAAATTCTAAATTATTTAAATACGATTCGCTATGAACGGGTGATAGCTTCCAGCAACAAGGAAGTGAGGCATCTAACATCTAATCTGGTTAACTAGCTGGCTGACTATTCAATTAGCCATGATATGTCGTTTCCTCGGTCATTCAAGACAATAACTTACATTACTTATGTAATTATGACCTTGACGGGTAAATTATGGCAGTTTGCGGATACAAATATCTACCTAATCAAGGAGATGATATGACGCGGTTAGAAATGGCGGTGACAATCATAAAGTAAAAACAATTAAAGTAATCAAGCAATTAGGTGTTTCCTGGTAGATGACCTTGGAAATTGGTTGGTCACGTGGTCACTCGCTTTCGTACTGTACACGGTAGAGAAAGTAATCAGAAATGCGTTTTTTCCTTCAGGGGTAGATCCATCTCTCAGGTGGTAGATCTAGATGTGTTGTATTTAGTTTGTTAGTTTTCCTATTTTTATTAGTTGATCTTCTGTCATTCGGCTGATGTTATCTCTTCAATCTCTTCTTTTTGGTCTTAGAAACCTCACAATGTTTTGGACCTCCCGTTGTTGTTTTATAGTTATTTCTTCTTTTGCCGTGTTGTGACAATGGTATAGTGATATGTACCTTCTGGTTAACTATTGAAATTTCAATTAAAGTAATAGTTTTGAAGAATTGATGTCTGTTAATTTCTGCATGCGAACCAAAATGGCATTTAAAAGGTTACAAGTAGGAAATGTCTATCTGTCTGAAGAAGTTACTGGAATGTACGTAATAAAGTTATGTGACTAGTTTAATATTAATTTTTATTACACACTTTTTCTTAACTTGCTTCCTCTGTCTGTATGTTTCATGGTTCAAATCTTGTAATCGATTTTTAATTCAGTTTCCATCATCCAATCGACTTGAAATTTCGCATACTTGCTCGCTTCCGATGACAATGACAAAGGCACAGTATTCAATAATTAGGCACATCAAATTTTACTTCATTATGCCCTAATTAATGAACTAAAATTGCATATGAAAAATTGTTTTAGCGCTGCTCAATAGATGGCGTTAGTTTCTTCTAACACTTTTAACATTGAACCTTGTCGGAAGAAGCTAGTTCGAGACCAGCTCGACACAATTTAAAAAAAAAAATTACAAGATTCATCACTAAAAAGTAGAAAATAAAATAACATTTTTTTAAATAACACACTTTTTCAATTCAAGTATAAAATGTACTAAAAAGTAAACAAATTAATTTTTCATCAGTCGTAGAATAAAACGTGGGTGTCCATCAATACTCACTCACAAGGATCTTCTTCAATAATTTCTAATGTATCTAATTTGCACACACGCTTTATTCTCCGACTGATGAAAAATTAATTTGTTTACTTTTTAGTACATTTTATACTTGAATTGAAAAAACGTGTTTTTTTAAAATCTTTTTTATTTTATTTTATCTGTTTCATATCTTATTAGTTAATTTTGTTTTGTAGCAAATGGGTTTCCCTTATTGGATTTGTATTTAGAAAAACTAAAATGAAACTCACAAACACGCAAACAAAAAATCTGAAAAAAGAACAAACAAAAAAATATTTCCTTTAAATTTTGATCACTGATTTGTTGTGATTGTAGACTTTAATAAATAATAGTTTGCAAATGATCAATTATTGATTAGCGAGAAAGTTAATGCAGTTAATCCTACCATTTATAGTCAATATATTTCTACTATCAACAGATAGTAGACATTCATGTGTAAATGAATTCATAAATAAATTATTATTGTTATATTATTATTATATTATTGTCTCAATAAATTATTTCTTCCAGTTACATGTTTTTACACCCCGGTCTCCTCCAAACAGGTCGCAACGAACTAGGTCATAACGTATTTGTGTTAAGGTCAAACTATGCACAATTAATTGCATTAACTTATCGACGTATTTCGATCAATTATCGGTCTGTCGGTGGAAAATATACAATTATTCTTCCACGAATGTTAAAGATATCTGGAAAATGCTTATCGATTTTTTCACGAACAGAAAATTTCTTTTATTTAAAATTTTCTATAACGACTTTAGTTTCTTTTATACAAAACCAATATTTGAGCATATTCTAATAAACCAATTTTTCGTTTTCTTTTTCAAGAGTTACACAAGTTTGTTAGGTAATTTCCATTTGAAAATGAGCTATTGGAACGAATATCATTGTAAGGTCCCCAGACCCTACAGTTTAATCTTAAGGGGTCGTTATATACATCCACATTAATATACTTATATACGAGTGTTGTATGTGTGTGTGTGTGTGTGCGCGCGCGCGCGCGCGCGTGTGTGTGTGTGAAGTTCTTTAATTAGAAAATTTAAAACAAATTTTGAGAAAATTCAATGTATGTAAATTTTTAATGATTTTTAAAAAAAATGTTTGAATATCAAAAAAATCTTTCCGCGATTCTGAACAAACTACACCTAAATGAAACTTTTCAAAAACATCGCCCAATATGTTTAGTATCCAGCCATGTTGCACAACAGCCGGACAGACAACCAAGAAAATCCAACTGTTTAAGAACCTCACTGTTATATCAAAATCGAATATTTTCACGATCATCATAAATTCTATAAAATGAACTATTTGAAAACAATAAAATGTTTTAAAAGAGGCAATACATTTTTTTAATCAAAAATTGTATTTATTCACCATCGTAAATAACGTTAAAATCTTCATATATTAGCATTTTAACTGTCAAATGGTGTTGAAAATAGGAAAACGAACCCTGACCGCCGTCAAATTACATTTTCTAATTCCAAAAGATTTTTAAAATCAAAATGTAAAATTATAGAGTTTTTAACGCCGATGACGATGGTAAAATCAGATTTTCAAACATATTTAAGGCAAAATGTGTGTGTGTGTGTGTGTGTGTGTGTGTGTGTGTGTGTGTGTGTGTGTGTGTGTGTGCGCGTGGAATATATATATATATATATATATATATATATATATATATATATATATATATTCCGTCATTTTGTTAAACGAATTTCGCTGGTTAAAGAACGTGTCGAAACTGTTACCGAAATCGTTTTTTTTGCCAATTTTGAATCAAATATGATTCAAGGATTACCATTATGGCCGCTACAAACGTTCATTTTCCATAGAAATGTTCTAAAAATATTCTTTTAGTGCAAAAAATAAAGTTTTGAGAAACTCCCGTTAAAAGTTTAATTAACAATTTTACTTAAACTACTGACCCACTTCCGTTTCCAACCACTCAAGAGGAATCAGAATCTATCATCCACTTCCATTCTTAACAGTTCATGTTATTTCTATCCATTCTTCTTGGCTGGCGTGGTGTATGAACTGCCGTTACTAACCCTCTAACGTGGAAAAAATAGTAACACTTTAATGGAAGGATCATTTACACAGCCCAAAGTTGAGGATTATAGAAGAAGCAATATTGGGTCAGACAGGTTAGGTGAATAATGGATTCATATTTTTTTTTCACCCTAAACAATTTGTACGACATTGCTTTTCCCGTAAAACCAAGGGACTTTTGAGTTCACAACAAAATTCACTTTGGGGACTTGTTAGTAGACAAGCAACAAACATTGGTAAGGTTTACTTGATAAACGCGATTTATCAAAATCGGCTCATCCGATTACGCTAAAAACTTTTACTAAAAGCAAATAACAGTTTAACAAAAATTGAAAAAAAGGAGTTAATTGTAGTTTCTTTTACGTTTTTTTGCCATTTTGGTTTTGTCCTGCTCTTACAAATGTCTATAGATTTAATTGAACTCATAAAACAGAACTTGTGGTAATTAGAGATGGTAATGCGTTACTATTTTAGGGATGGAAGGGCGCGTTTAGCGAAATTTGCTTCGTGTAACAGTGTCTTCTGCAGTCGCTCTGCTGTGTACAAAGGGAGGTATTCCAATGATTTGAAGGCGCTACGAGAATCCGAATGAAAAATTACATATTTAACGCAAGTTTTTTTTAAAACTATTCATTGTCAAAAACAAAAATTTTCTAAAACAATTTTTCTTTCACTTTCTTACACTGTAGTGTAAAAAAGTGTAGTTTTAATAAAAATAAATAATTTTAAGATTTTTCTGAGGTCATTTAAGTCCAAAAATGTATATCGCAGCTCTATGTCTATACAGAGTTTAAAAAATTATAAGTTTCTCTAATCGGGTTCATTGTTTATAATTTAATTTTCATCAAATACAGTCTTTGAGTAAACATTTAAAAAAACCTGCCTATTAGGGTATCTTCCACGTTTGGTAATATAATGGGAGCTTTGTAATAATTCAAGTCAATGTAGTAAATTTCATACATAGCAAATTTTCTAAAATTAGGGCTATTTTTCCTTTCTTTAATACAGTTTCTGAAATGATTTTTTGTAGGGTGGTGGAGGAATAATTGTGTGAAAGTTTAGGGAATACTATTTATTAGGGTGGTTTAGGATACCATCATCAACTCAAAAAAGGTCTGTTTGGGATTTTCGAAGACAAAACATTACCGTTTTTAGTATTACAAATACTTTTCCTAAACGTTTTTATATTTTTTTTATAATATTGTTAATATTTATTTAAAAACATTGAATACAAATGTTATCAACAGTTGCTGTGTTACATTGATTAATTGAAAAATTACTCCAAAGACCTGTTTTGCATTTTCTCAGAAGGTTGATTGATGGTCATTTTATACTCTTGTGACCTTTATTGGTTTACAAACAGCCAACACTGTACCGTTCTAAATGGACACACTGTATAATTGAAGAACTTAATAAAGCAGTGAAAGTACAAAAGTAATTAACCCAGTACAACAAACACGCTGTAAACAATCGTGATCGATAACTATGAACATGTTTTAGTTTAATTAAAATCTATGTCCTGGTCGTGGGACATGTCAACACGTAGGGAAAGCTTAACGGATATGATTAAATCCGTTTTTGAAAAATAAAACTTAGAAAGTTCAATTGTACGGTAAACAGGACATATCGATACTACTTATCGATGTATTTGTGTTGTATTACAAGTGTAGTTATATTGTAAAATATTAATTGTTAATGCCGATTTTGAGCTTGCAATTAATTGAGTAGATAAGGTTATAATTCTTTTATACTTTCTATAACAAAATGACTCTTAGAGAATTTCTAAAAGTCTCACAAAGTAGAATGACCGAGACTTAGTATCTCGAACGAGCACTGACCCTGATCACTAGATTACTATTTTAACGGGTCATTTATATATTATCACTCTCACGATCGTAATTTTAGTCCGATTTGATTTTTAAAAATTTCTTTATAATCGATTAGGTAATAGCTTGGACAAGTTCCTTACTTAGTAAAATTTGGACAATATAAAAAAAAATGACAGTAGTCGGAAGATCATTTCCTTATCTTCAATGAACTTGCATAAAATATCAAATTGATAATAGCTTAGTAAAATTCCTTTACCAAAAAATTTAATCAACAGTGGTGAAACGGCAGCTGTTCCAAATTGATTTAAAATTCGTCACTTTTCCATCTTACACTTTTTTAAAATTCGATTTTACAATCGTAAACAGAGTTAAAGAGTGGTTAAATAAACAATTTCAATTTTTAAATTCAATTTTCAATATAGCCTATTATAAAAGAACTCGAAAATTAAAAATGTAATTTAAATAGTAAATCACACAAAACAGGTTAATGGCGGATGTACAAACACTACTGTATTCCTCGTGTATCTCGATACATACTCTCCATTTTTCTTCTTTTTTTTAACCATAATTTCCTTAATTGTAGATTAAAATTTGACAAAAATACGCCAGCTTGATTTTGTAAAATTGTGTTTCTTTTCGAAAATAGCCGTTTATTTTTTATTTCCCCGATTATGAATTTTCCAGAAGTTACCGCTTTTTTCCTCATTATTAATTGTAACATTTAATTTATTGTTCTTACGCAAGTGTTCAGCCAATCGTTGCTAATGCCAGGGAAAGTAAAATTAATTGTAGCCGAATGTTTCCGAACCTTTCCGAAGATTACCGAAAAACATTTACACCACAACAAAGCGTGACTGACTGAAAGGTATGGAGAGCTCTCGAGCACTGCTCTTGCGTCGAAGCTAGGCCAATGGCATCGGCTTATTTATTTGAAAGGGATGTAGGTTAGAAATACATCGGTCAAGGTTCGCTTTCAAGACAAACGTAATAATCGCGGCACGCAGCTGTCTCGGTGATAAAAATGTAATTTCCGAAAAATATATTAGTATTTTTTAATTTTTTTACAATTTTTTTTTAAAACCGAATTTCTTGATTAGTATTTTTAAAAAATTACATTCAAGGTACAGAAATGTAATCTAAAACCCAACAGATTCATTTTTGAATTTTCAGTGTAATTTGGATGCTTAAAATGCAAAATTTTGTATATTTTAATGATGAAATCGAACTTTAAAAAACGTGTCATGTAAAAAAAGTCATATTTTTTTTGCCTGATTTTTGAAAATATTGAGCAGAATTTATAACGAAACGAACTTGTCAAAGCTATTATTGAAAACTGTGAACGTGTGGTATTTTTTTGAAAATACGATTTCACTGTTGAAAATACAAAAATGATTATAAAGGCGGTCAGGGTTCCTTTTTCGTTCCTTTATGTATAATGAAGAAACTTAAAATGGATGCAGATTTTAATTATAATTTTACATTGCGGAAACAAAATTTTCACAAAAAAGTTGAGAACAAAAGAATTTTATGGAAATTTTATGTCCATCACGTCAGCGAGACAAAAGCCTGCCGCTATTATTTTCATTTTAAACGGTTTATTTTTTGTAAAACCGATTTATATTGTTATCCTTAAAACTTTATTGTTATCCTTAAAACCTTATTGTTATCCTTAAACGCGTACACTGACTAGATTCCTCCAGTCTTACGGGTGATTAAATTTTAAACCAATTCAGGCTTTTTTTTTATCAACATGTCGACTGATAAACATGTTGACTACGGATTTTCGAGAAAGTTATTGCCGCTTTTCAACAATTTGTTCAACAGGAAGTGTCGCTAATAAGATAATACATGAATAGCATTTAAGAAGATTTAATCAAATTCGCCATGCGGCTTATAAAATATGAACATCACTTGTTACGTAACTTGGAACGATGCAGCGACCTGACACAATAGAAGCAGGTCAGGATTTTAGAAAGCATCAAGTTTTTAAAGTAAAAAAATACCAGAATGTAGTCGACCTTTGCAAAATAAAGTCAGGAACTGACCGTCAGACATTAAGGAAAGTCGTGCTTAACCTAAATTTATATTTTAAATAGTTTTTTTAGTGGCCGCGAAAAATCGAAATTAAAGTTTTCTTTCCAAGTTAAAATACTTTAAAAACGTTTGATTTAAGTCGCTAATACGTAAAACTGTTGAATTAACTTGTAATTTTATTTAAATAAAGAACTATTTAACGATTTTACAGTTAAACATTTTTCTTTAAAAAACAAAATGTAAAATTTAATTTTGTATGCAATAAAGGCTTAATTAAAAAGTTAACGGTAGTTTAAAATTTCTAGAAGCTTTGTGCTCGAGCTGGCTAAGATTCCGAGGTCGTAGGTTCGAAACTGCATTTACTGCCGTAAGCTTTACACTTCCCGTTTAAATAAATAAACAAATGGTTCCATCGTTGTCCAGCATTCAAGAACGTTCTTCCTATGTAATTATTGTTTCAACGTTGAGAATGTAGTTCCTGGCTATTTCCTGTAATACTGGCTGAACGGCAAAACCTATCATAATTTTGACCGCTTCAAAGAGAAAGAGCGTAAAATATCCAATAAAATTAGTCCGGTTAATATTAAAATTGTCGGAAAATGTGACGAGCGCTCTGTATGTTAATTAAGACTATATTGCGAGGTTTACTGTCCTTTTAAGTACTAGTGAAATTCTATATTATAAAAAAACATAAAAATCTAATAATTTTAATAAAGAAATGGAAGTTATATAGACATTAAATATATTTCAACTTTTAAAATTTTAACGACGACTCGAGAATTTAATTTTTTATCGAAAATTTTAGGATTGTCCGATTAATATTGTACAAAAATTTATAGAAAATCAAGTACTTGATTGCAATGTAAAAACAAAATATTAAAAACAAAGTTAGAATATGCGCACAAAAACTTAATTGTGTAACGTAGCTGGTCAACAAGTATAAAACAATTCGACAGCGGTCAGGGTTTCTGAATAAGCAAAACACTTAACGCTTTGGCCGTATATACTATAATGCAATATTGTTTATGGCATAACTAATGTCTGTTTATAGCCGACCTTGAGATTTGTTAGCGAATTCATGACAACGGGAGGCGGAAGAAAACCCCGAGTTAATTTGTTTTCGTCCTGTCCTACAATCCTACAAAGCATGCACGGCTCAGAGCGTGTTTTTAGTGGATTTCCAGTGGCAAAATGAACGATGACAAGCCATCGTGGTAAGACCCATGTGGCCGGTAATTCCCAGATCACTTGTTGAGTGTCCTTTACGTATGTAAGTTTTAGCAAGCTAACGTTCGCAATTTCGGTCCGATTTGATTTAAACGTGATACAAAAATCAATTATGGCAATAACTAGGACGAGTTCGTTAAGCAGTAAAATTCTTTTAACAGTTTCAAAATGGCGTTTATTAAAAATCTTAAAAAATTCAGCACTTTTTTCCTTTAACTATATTTGCAAATTCGATTTCACCATCTTAATCAGTGTTAAAAACAGTATTTTAAATTTTTAAAATCCGTTGAAATCGTGAAAGTTTTTGACGGCGGTCAGGGTTCATTTTCGTATTTTCATTGTAATTTGAAGTATTAACGTTTGGATATTTCAATGCAGGTTATGGTGGCAGTATCGGAATTTCTTAGAAATTTAAGATACATTTTAAAATCCCCTTCTAACACGTGAGTGAAGCAGATGTGTTTATTTTCTCGCTAAATGAAGTACAAAGAAAGTTTGGAGACCGTAAAAAATCAATTTGAAGATTTTGATGATGCTATTAATTTTTTCAGTTTCTTTCAATCAACGAAGTTTGTTAACTTGGATCTTTGTTCATCTGTTTGTGTGGGCCTATATATGTGCATATTGCTGAAGACTAAACTTGAACGATTTTGATGAAATTCGATCTGTAGGTTTGATTTGCCCCTTTATCAGGACTATTTTTTAATTTTTCGAAAAAATCCATATCAGGTACAAATATGCAAAAAGTTAACTCACTTTACTAAAATTTTAGCGTTACTTCTGCTTTGTATAACTTTGAATATGGTACTTATGTTGCTAAAACGACATCGGGATAAAGTACATTCACTGGTCTGATATTTATTCTGTTCATATCAAATAAATTTCTTTTCTTTTTATGGCTAATAGAGTTTACTTTTTTGTAGCTGTAAAAGAACTGTTTAAAACCGAATTTCCCAAAATCTACACTAACAATTTTTATAAAATTTTGCTCAAACATATTGTCGAAACAAAATATTTCGGTCCCTAAAGCTCCGAGAAATAGGTTTTGGGTAGCTGTCGAAAAAACTTTAAAATGGTTTAATTTTCTAATGCTTCCATCAAATTGCTCTTACATTTGCCTACATAAAGATTTATGACCCAAGGCAGCAAATGCAAAATAAAAGATATTTACGGTCTTGGAGTAAATAAGGAAAAAACGAAATATAAACCCTGACCGCTATGGATTTTTACGTTTAACGGAATGCAAGAAAGTATGTATAATCATTTTCAACCAATGTTTACTACATGTAGAAGTAGATCTTAAGTAGAAACTAGAAAGTTTATAACTATAACATTTTTCAGATATTTTAAATCAATGCTTATTTTGTGGTAAAAACTTTTAAAAAAATTCACAAATCTAATTCATTAAAAAAAAACACTTTCAACGATTTTGTTACACTGCATTTCGATTTAGTGCAAAAAAAATTACAGGTCATTGAAAAAAATCAGATTTTCACTTTTGATCATTCATGAAAATTTATAACACACGTCAGTGTGCCGTATTTGCAAAAAAAAAAAATACGTTTTTAGAATGGTTAGTAATAACAATTAAATTAATAAATAACAAACTGTGACTGTAATAAGAATATTTCAGGACGAATTGAATATTCTAAAATTTTCTAAAAGTTTTTTAAACCTAAAAGAAAATTCGGTCGTTAGAAAAAAAATCTAATTGCGCGCCATGTATTAGGAGTGCATAAATCCACCTGTTATTAGGAAAAACAACGCGAACTAAGCTGCGCCGGAAACACAAGGAAGTGATTAGTCACCTGAAGATGTGAACGCCGTCGAAACAAGCTACGCTTTGTTTTTTTCCCGAAATGTCAACGTCCAAGTGAAAGCTACGTAACAGCTTTGATACGTCATCCGGGTAATTAAGTTTGTATAATAGTTAACACGGTCGGATTACAGCAGATAGAACGGCGCAAGTAAAACTTAATCATTTCACTGCGCCGTGTGTAGAGAAAGTCCGATGGATGCTGCGTTCTATTGCGCAAGCGCTTACGCGATGCGAGGTATTACAGAATCCTTTCTTCCTTTTCGGATCCATGTCAGTGTGTTGGAATGTTATGGGGCCGCACGCAACTGTGTCGGTAACAATTAGACCGGGTGTTTGAAAAGTGTTTGCGTGCCGTGCGGTAGAAGTGATTGAGGCTGGTATTTACTTAGTGGAAAACTAATGGAGACTTTGATAAAGGATTGACAAGGGGTGTTTGGCTGCATTAACTCGGTTGGGGTTGAACGATATAAGAAGGGCATCGGGGGGGTTAGATGTATTTACAATAAATTCGAAATCAAATGTTTTATTTTCTAGCGATGTAATAAAGTTTTTTTAGAAAATTATTTACAATATTTATAATTTTTAAGAATTGTTTTAGCTGATTAGAGTTAAAAACTATGCATGTGCACTTTTTTCAAAAAAAAAAAAAAAAGGAAAAAGGTCCTTGATACATGGATAAACTACTTGCCAAATTGTACCGAATAAACCAATTCGCTATCTTTATTAAAGGACACGCACGCACGCGCACACGCACGCACACACACACGCGCTCAAGCGCAGGCACGCTCTCTCTCTCTCTCTCTCTCTCTCTCTCACACACACACACACACACACACGCACACACACAGAGGAAAAATACTTACTGGGTTCATCAAGTAATTTGAAAATAAATATATAGACTTGAAAATCACGAATTTGATTTTTTTGCACATCAGTACTTTCTGGGAGTGTACAACTTATACATTCTTAGATCCAACTAGCGTAATGCACAAATATAAATCAATTTTAAAAGCTACAATGTAAACTTTGTCGTACTAACCGATCGGAAAACATTGTTCGACAACGCAAATCCAACACGAAAACATCGACACACAACCTAGCTTGCGAAAACGAAACACGACAATTTACATTTTGAACGACGAAGAAAGCAAGACGACAGTGACGCGATCGTAACGCGAGAGTTGGGAAACTAAGACATAAAACTTGGTGTTTTTTTGGCAGTAAATTTCTTTTATTGAAAAGGAAAGTTTTTAATTGGAATACAATCGCTTGATGTTTTTTATAAACCTGGACAAATTAAGTTGTTAATTACTTGGCATTCGACACGCTATGATGCAAACTCACTGTTTGCACTTAATACAGAAGTGCTTAACAATTGTAACGCTATCAAGAAAGCTGTGAAAACACACTAAAGTACCGGAAGCATTTTAGAGTTTTATTTCTCATGTTATTACCTACAACAATAACGTGTTTTATTACCTTTGATAATAAATACCTTGTAAACAGATCGCATGACTCGTCAAATACATTAATATTAAGTAATAAAATAAGAACGTACTCATACATATAAATACAATAATTAGTAATAAAATGAAAGAATAAATATAAAGTTTAGATTAGGAAAGCATATTCGCCTAAAGTAACCTAATGACATAATTTAGCAAATTTGCAATATTAAATAAACTATTAGGCGGTCATCATAGTAAAACCCTGACCATTGACCTTTTAAAAGAGTGTCGAGTATGACTTTTTTTTTAATTTAGGCAGTGCAGGACAGGACGAGAGAAGTGACTACTTCTTTTGTCATGCCTTACAGTATACTTTTCACTATTATGATTTAATTATGTTTATAAAAATTTAGATGCATGCAGAAAAGGGCAACTCTTGGAAATTATTTTTGTCTTAAATTTCGCGCGTGTGCAGGTACACAACTTAAAAATTAACTGGAAGACTATGAATTTGACTATCTTAGCCTATATAAGGGACTTTAATAATTAATCACTTTATAACCCTAATTTTGACAGTTATACCGTCAAAGTATAATAACAAATATAATATTTTTGATTCTGGCATTAAAAAATTGGTTTAGGTCATACTCATTAAATAATATAACTAAGAAAATTTAGAAAACACACATTTTAAAAATTAACAAGCACAATAAACATAACCTCAATTGAAATGATATTAAAACTATTGTGCGAAATCAGCTGTTTAGAATTAGTCACTTCCAGTCTAGATATATACAAGAACAATATATGCTGTGAGGTATACATTACAGATCCAAGTCTGATAAAGAAAATGTTTATACCCATGATTTGTCAACCGCGACCATACAAGTTTTCAGTTCAAAAATACATTTTATGAATCACTAAAAAAATAATAATGTGTTATAATAATGTTTACAAGAAAAATCTTAGGCCCCAAATTCCGTAACAACCAATTACACAATATCAGTAATGAAACTCTTTACCAAAAAACTGAAACACTATTAGACACAATAAGAAAAAGGAGAATTGATTTTTATGGGCACGTCCTCCGAATGGACAAAAATAGACTAACCAAAAAAATATTTGACTACTTTCTCAATGAAAGAGCCAACCACTTTGGTTTGGAGAAACAGAGAAAAACATAACAGAACTATAAATCACTGACACTATGCTCATGGACAGAACAGCCAAAACAATAACCAAGGACAAGAAGCAACGGTTCCAAGTCAAATCCAAGCGAACGATCCAAATTTCTGACGAAGAAAGAAAAGCAAGATCACAACGAATGAAGCAATACTGGGCTACGAGGAAGGCACAGAACATTAAAAAGTGATTGATTTAGTGTACCCCAAAGTTGGGTGAAACAAATGAAGAAGAATGTTTACAATAATAATATTGTAGTAATAATGTTTGGAATAATACTGTTCACTAGAGTGCGCGTATGGATGTGTTAGAGCGTTCCGTGACGGCAAACTGAATTTTCCCCGAGTAAAACATACACCCATACCCTACGATAAGAAGTAATCGCTTCACAAAGTTCGATATTTATATTTGAGAGTTTTAGAAGAAAAATATGGTAGATATAATCTGTTAGATACAACCTGTTGGTAAAGATAGGCCTAATTGACCATCTATATAATATAAAAATATGAATCATCACTCTTGTACAATATGTCCAACTGTCAATGCTTTAATATTGTGAAAATTATGTAGCAAAGCGGAGTTTATTAATAATTTAAATATTTGTGCACGATGTGTGAGATGTATTTAACTGTAAACGCTCTACACTATTTTATGTCAGGTGGGTCGGGTATGTAGTATAACGGCTTTGATTACAATTTAAATATTTATAATACAGCATATTTCTATACACATTTATAAGCAAATTAGTATTAAATGTACAAAAATACTGAAGTCACTAGTTGGTTTTGAACCACGTATTTGCCTAAGCACTAGGAACAGTCAGCTCACTGGTAGATTTAAATTCCCTTCAGGAATACTAAAATGTAGGCCTATACGGTAAGCGTGATTATATATGTCGTGTTATTGCAAGTTAAATTTTCCCTTATACAAAAATCTGTGTTTGGGTTACCATCGCAGGATGCGTCAGGAAAATCGCAAACGCGTGTAAAAAAATAATATAAATAAAGTTATTTAAATTAACCACTTAACCAAATATTTAGGAGTTTAGCAATAACTGTAGTATGGTTATTTCATAACCTTTCTAGAGGTACCGATATCTTTTCGGTGGTAATCGATACCCTCTTCGCAGAACTGAAACAATTTTATTTATTACTGAAATAAATAACAACAAAATCCTTTAATTAACCTTGACTTTGGCAGCTGATAAACCACTTATTTTAATTATATACAGCGGGTCGGGTTCTATATGTAATTTGAATATAAATTCACGCAACATATTGGCAAGTTCAAGCCCACTTCCCACTCGTAAACACAAAAGGTCCACTGCCTTGGGGTTCGTCTGAACGGTCAGTGTAAGGTTAGGCGATAAGATCAAGGTGGCAGTGTCTCTGTTTGTCAATGCCATTGCGCGTGCGCGAAAAATCTTACAGATGGTTTTGCTCAAATTTCCTAAAAGAAATCACTAACTGAATTTACTTTTACTAAAGAAGTACAGGTACACAAAAAATATAGTGATTGCGCGAAAAATCGATTTTTAGTTGTCGATTTATCTTTTCAGTAGGCCTACTTATGTCATTTGAGTCATGTATGTTTTTGAACAAAATTTTATTGTAAGTATAGAATGTTCGGATAAATATTAGCGATATTAGCGAATAAATAAATTCGATATTTCTTTAGCGAATTACCATTGGATTTTGGAGCGATTGAAGCAAAAGCCCAGGACCTAGACTTTGAAATGAGCGCCGTATCTGAACTCAATATAACGTTATATATTCCAAGGGAATTTTTTAGATACGGAAAAAAAGAAAGTTTTGATACTGGAGGGGAGTTCTCGATAAACAAAAACTTAAGACTCTTGGTAATGCTTACAAATTTTAAAATAAAAAAAAATAATTTGATTAAAAAAAGTTTTTAAAATTTGGATTGCTTTTCCAGTACCTACACATAAACAATTAAATTCTGCATTGATTGTTGTATCTCTTATAACTCTAAGGATCACAAATTTTCTTATTAAGAGTTAAATACTCGATTGTCAGTTAAAATACTCCTGGAAGTAGGATCAACGCACCGCCCGGGTGTAAACTATCCTGGTACTGACAGTAAACACGTACAAACAGATAAAGACAATGCTTTTGCTTACACACAGTTCACGAACTGTTACAGTGTCAAGGTCAGACCTAATTGCTCAGTCAGCTGTTCTCAGGTAATCAGCTGGTCGAGAGTTATCAGCTGTTTCTGACAGGTTAAGTTTACGTCAACTGCTCATAAGTAATGACAGGAAATCTATTGTGCAAATCATGAAATATGCATTGTGTTTAGCCTATCTTTTAAATAAATTTTCTATTTTCATTTGAAAATTGAGTTGTTGCAGTCATTATGGTAAAACTCAGACCCGGGACTTCGAAATGAGCGCTGATACTGTCCTCCAGATCACTTTTTCAGAGGACGGTAAAAACTTTTATATTACGAGTATTGAAACTGTGTAAGTCTTTGATTTGTGTGTTCGCAATTTTATTTTGATTTAATTTAAAACTGGTAAAACAATCGACTTTCGGAATAGCTTGAACAAGTTTGTTATCCATCAAAATCACTTTGTCAGTTTCAAAATGTCGGCCATCATTTGAATTTTGCACTTTTTTAAAAGTCTGACATCTAAATCGGAATCATCAATAATATTGCATTTGAATCCGGCGGCGGTCAGGTTTTATTTTTTGTTAATTTTTGAAATTGGATTCTATCACGGTACAGTGATTATTTTCTTTTAAAAACAAAATCTTACAAATCGCTTTAGCATTTTTTTTGGATAGGTTACAAGCCGAAGTTTTTATGGACACTATATGTTTGATTTTGTTTGAATAATAATAGACTACATTTGAAAAAAATGATGAAAATCGTCAAAGCTGATTTCGATTAAATTCGATTTTCGATTTTTTTTTTATGAAGAGAATGCTTCAACATTAAAAAAAAAGTAATCACAGGAGGCAATTGTTTTGCTGACGTGATTGCAGCGAATTTCCAAAAGGCAACAATGCCATAATAGTTTTTTTAATCTTATATTTTTATTTAAATCTAATTTGACAGTCTTAATCAGCTGTAAAATCTGCATACATTAGCGTTTAAAATTTTTTGAAATTAAATTAAAAATACGAAATTAAACCCCGACCGACGTCAGATTAATTATTTTCTTTTCAATGGAACTCGAAATGCTGGTGTGCGCCCATTTTAACGCTGATTACAATAGTGAAATCAGATTTTTTTAAAACGTGTAAAATTAAACCTCTCCCTTTCTCTCTCTCTCTCTCTTTCTTTCTTTCTTTCTCTCTCTCTCTCTCTCTCTCTCTCTCTCTCTCTCTAAACACACACACACACACGCGCACTCTCACAAATCTTAACGTCAGTAAAAAATTATCTAAATAGAGGTTAGGATCGTTTTCAAATTCCGAGTTTGGATCTCACATTCACCCCACTATTGTGGACGCTCAAATAGTTTATTTTTCAAATGAAATTCGCTAAATATGGAACTGACAAATGGATAAACTGAACGTACAAGCCAATTATGATAGATATTTGTTTAAGTGTCCAGTGATTGGCACAGACAACAACCTGTTTCAGCGAAATTATCCAAACTGCAACGCTGATTCTAAAACAGTTCTAATAGCCTGCCCGCCCACAGCTGATTCTTGACTATCACTTTCACACAAACGCGGGATCAACGCCACCCGAGGTCGCTGAACAAGGAAACAATTACAGCAGCGTCGTGAGAATCTAATCTCCCGACAGTTTCACCCGCTCAGTACTTTCTCCGACCAAGGTCACGGTATCAAGCACCAGTTGCTTAGCACATATTTGTACATCTGGGGTTTCCTAACCCGCGACGTTCACCTTCGTTACTGTACTTACTAAAATCACATTAGGTGAGTGCTGATTGGTTCAACCGTGAGAAGGAATTAGCGGTCCTACAGGGACGATTTCGGTGTTAGGTAAACAAAGAAAGGCCGCGGTGTTTTGGAGCTGACTGTACCCGTCGGTGATTACGTTTTGGTTCGGGCATATTGGGTCCTTGATCAGTCAATATGTTGTATGTACTTATGAATAGCCTCCAATAACACAGGTCGGACATTTTAAATTATTTTTTAATGTTATTTGTTTCTGTTGTGTTCATAATAACAATAATTACGACGCGCAGCTGTCTTTTTGACGTGATGGAAGCGAAATCCTAAAAGTTAAAAAAAAAAATATTTGTCATCATACTCTGCAAAAATTAGCATTTTAACTGCACTGAAAATATGGAAATGAACCCTGACAGCCGTCAAATTGGAATTTCTTAACTTCAAAAGGATTTTGACAATTCAGAAAGCCAATATATACCTACACGACGGTGAAATCACAGATTTTCAAAAACAATTTTAGAAAAACGTTACGAATTTTTATAGATTCGAAATTGCCGCCATTTTTTAAACTGTTGAAAAAAATTTTGCTGGTTAACGGACTTGTCCAAGCCATTACCGAAACCGATTTTCGAGCCAAGTTTGAATCAAATCGGGCTAAAATTGCAGAATCGACGTTCATTTTTAAAGGTCCCGGGTCTGGGTTTTACCATGATGGCCGCTTCAATAGCTAATTTCCCAGTGAATATTCACTAAAAAGTAAAAAAGAAGCCTTAACTATAGTGGATTTAAATCTACTATTGAACCGTAAATAATTTTTTTCTTTTTAATTTTGGTACCACTGATTTGTGTTATGAATCTACATTTACGATAAAAAAAATCTTTAGAGCGAAATCTAATGAATAGGTTTTTGAGAAATCAGGTTTTTTTTGCGGCTATAGTAGAGCTATATGTTTGTTTTGGAGTACTTAAGGACTATATTTGCGAACAAAATCGTCTAAACTGTTTCTGAGAAAATCGGTTGGGTTTTTTAGACCAAAGAACGATCAGAAAATAAAAGTTTTTAAACATTTCTGAGACATGGACAAAAAATACCAACATGCTAAAATCGAAATCAAAGAGGTTGAATTTCCATCGATATATACACAGATGAACATAACATACACAAGTAAAAGCAGCAGTGTTTATAGTACGAAACACAAAACACACACACACACACACACACACACACACACACACACACACACACATATATATATATATATATATATATATATATATATATAGACTTTTATATATATTTTTATATATATAAAAGTACGAAAAGTACTTTTATATATTTTTTTAAGGGCAAAACTCAAAAAAAAAAAAAATAGTAATAATTAGAAACAAAAGTTTTTTTGTCCAGTTTAAAAATAACATTTCGTATAAAAAAAGATAAACAAACAAGTTCGTTCACGAAGATAGAAGGTCGATGACCTCTGCTCTTGGGTTACGTTATACAAATACGACGCGTGGGTCAGATTTTGTTTTGATTTGTAAAAAACCGTAAAAACCGAAAAATGCTCAATTTCCGGTTACATTTTGATGAAATTTTACTGTTCTTGAATAAATCGAAAAAAGAAAACCGTTTTTATAAACATATATTTCCGAAATTAGAAAATAGTTCAAGGTCATTACAAAAATATTCTCATTACATTAGTCATTTATAAATATTCATAATTGAAGCAAGTATACTAGATATTTAAATGAAGATATTTTCGCACAGCAGTAAATTGAATATAATCGCGGCACGCAGCTGTCTCGCTGATGTGATAGAAACAAATTTCCAAAATCAATTTTATAATTACGTATTATTATCTTACTTTTTCTCAGAAATTTCTGGCTACATTGTCATAATCAGCATTGAAATCTGCATGTATTGGCATTTTACACTTTTAAATTGTATAGAAAATACAAAAACCAACCCTGGCCGCTGTCAAATTAAATTTCCTGATCTCAACGTATTTGGAAAATTCAAAGCTTTGATTTATGTAGTTTTTAACGCTGATTAAGACAGTGAAGACAGATTTTCAAAAAAAGTTATATTTTTAAGATTTTATATGGCTGCCATTTTGAAACTGTTCAACGGTTTTGGCTGGGTAACGAACTCGTTCAAGGGATTATTAAAATTTATTTTTGTCTCAAGTTTGAACAGTATCGGATCAAAAAGACACACACACACACACACACACACACACGCACGCACAAACAAACAAACACACACACACACACACACACACACACACACACACTATTATAAGACATTTAATGGACCATTCAAAAATGATCTAGAGGTCACTAGGACCCATTGACGATGCTCATTTAAAAAAAATTCATGGGGATAACCACGATAATCGTTCCTTTAACTCATTTTCAAGTAAAAATCTACTAAGGAGGACTTGTATATATAATATTTAACTACCACTGAAAACTTGTCTAACTATCAACAAGCTGCTCATCAAGGTGGAATAGCTCATTTTCCAATGGAAATGAGCTACAGAGGCTTAGAGCGAGAGGTTAATTGCGTATTGTTTTATTTGGGTTATAAATAACATTATGAAGTTATAGCTTAAACAAAGGCAACTTTCCCTCCAAGTTCCCCGAGCGTTCAAACATTAACGGTCGCAGAACAAAGTGAGCTATAACATTTTGATTTGTGTGCTTTACGTCCTCGCTGCACTCACATACACACACACACACACACACACACACACACACACACACACACACACACACACACACACATAATTATAAATTTTATATTAACTCTTCAAAAAGTGATTTAATGGTTTGAATCGGAGCTTATTTCTAGACCCAAGGCCTACGTCTTACTATGATGGCAGTTTCAATAACTCATTTTTCAATGGAAATCTGTTAAAACACCTTGACCGCCATATGGTTTGTTTTGTTTTGTCGGTTCATTCTTGAACAGTAAAACGTTGAGAATTTGCGGAGATTCAATGAGTGGATGTTAGATAGATTGGTCGGTTTTTGTCGAACCGAAAATTTCAAGGAAATAATTCGAGAGGGTATTTGTGTAGTGTCTGTGTCTCGTATACATCTGAAACAAAAAGTACGTATATTTGTCCAGACTATAACTCTAAATCACTGCGCTGATTGTCATGAAATTTTGCATAAACACACTTTCAGTATTGCGATAGGTTGTTTTGCAATATCAGTAATCAAATCGAAGTAATAATTGTTGCATGGATTATTGCAGTACAGCTGTATATGCACAACCAGGTCAGTATTGTAGGCAAACCTTACTGGCTAAGTGTAACCGCTACCTACGATACAATGGGGACTCGATGCCCGATGTGGCTAAAGCACCGGTCAGTCTGCTGCGTCTCTGAACTGCGCACCTTCAGGTTCTTAGTTCTAGCCGCAGTTACTTCGTTGCTTTTCCCTTACCGTTAACGCTGATCTCTCGTTTTCGTTAGTCTAACTGGCATAAAGTATGGACGTTACGGAAAAAATCCCATAATACAAAACGCCTAGACAAATTTCACACCCGATAAAATGAGGTTAGGCATCTTGTACTGCCGGTACAAAAAGTGCAGAGCATTAGAGATAGAGTACCGGTGGGGGGGGGGTTAACGGAACACATATTCCCCCCTAGCCAACTTCTATGTTTTGACAATTTTACAACTCAAAGGGTAAACTGGACCTAGGTTTTTCTTACCCTCCTTATTTTGGAAGGGTTTCTTAAGCCCCCTCCAGTGAACTTCTATGTTTCGGTATTTTCATGACTAAATGGGGTTAAAAACGAGCACAGGTTTTTCTTACGCCCTCCCATGGTATCTAATATATAGCGGTATTGTAATATATCAAGGAAGTACACTGAACTATGGGTTATATTCCACCCTCCCCAGGCCAAAAGTGATATTTTTCAGCGCTTTCACGACTCGAAGGGGTTAACTAAACCTAGGTTTTTTTGCACTTTGCCAAGGGACAAAAAAACTAATTTACACTTGCAAAAGTTTACAGTGTCCTGTATGGCCTAACTGCTATAAGGTGTTCATTAATGCCACATATTAAACAAGTAGTGCAAAGAACGTAGATCTCGCAATATATGCTTAATTAATATACAGAGCGCTCCACGACAGCGTTCGTAACCTTTTCCGCCAATTTAACCGGTAACCGTAATATTTAGGAGAAACTTCATTGGACGAAATTTATTAGAAATCGTATGCACTCCATGAAGCGGTCAACATTATGATAGATTTTGCCGTTCAACCAAGATTGGAGGTAATAACCACCAACTATACTTTTAATGTTAAGACAGAGCCCTACGTCTTGAAAAGGAAGTGAATGGGAAACAATCTTACACATATCTTTTGAACTTCATATAATGTACCTTTTTACCAAATTTCTAAACAATCGGCCACTGCGTTTGGCCAAAACTGCGTACATCCGTCATCGTTATATCACAAGCCGCCATCTTGAAACGGAAATAAATGGAGAAAATCTTACACATTCCTCATTTGGGCTTTACACAAAGTATCTTCGTATCAAATTTCTAAATAACCCGTTTAGAAATTTGGCTAAAGCTGCGTCGCCATCTTGAAACGGAAGTGAGTAGGAAAAAATCTTACACATACGTCCTCATACAAGGTACCTCTGTACCAAATTTCAAAACAATCGGTCAAAGCGTTTTGCCGAACACACGAACCATATGCCGAACGGTCGAGTTGTAACAGAGAGCTCGTTTCGCTCGTTCACTTAACGCAAACACAGATGATACATCTCACCTGTGAACAACGGAAGACGAAGCTGCATAAACAGCTAATTTTACGACGGCTAGTTCAGATTTTGAAATATTATTTTAATTTGTATATAACTAGACTAATTAGAACCCAACAGACTTTCTAAAACTTTATTATTCCGTCATTAATCCCAAATAATTTTACAGTGAAGTAATTAAGTTTGACGGCGGAACAGGAAGTTGGGTTACCATCCTAAAGTCTGTAACAGTTACACAACAGGACAACACTTTTCATTGTGGCTACGTTTTGTACTTCCATTTGACTTTCTTTAAGCGTGTTTCTTTATATAGGGTGTCCAAGAGTTTCGCTTCAGAAAACACAACCAATTGTTTTTTGTTATTTTTGGTACTTCACTTTTCCACCAAAAAGTGAGAAATTGGTTTCAATGATATCTGATTTTACACATGGTTTATAGAAAAAAACCATTGTAAGAAGAAAGACAGTAATATAATCGATAAAAATCAATTTTTAGTTTTCGATTGAACTATATGCGTATTCAGATTTCATGATTGCAAATAGCGGATTGTAATTTTTCACTGTTATAAGTATAAGAAAATACCGATACTTTTTGTAGAGTAAAACATCGGTCTGCAGTATCTATAATCGTTTTCATGTTCTCCCAGAATTTAAAAAAGTGATTTTTTTTCTTGAATCCACCTTCTGCAGGTCTGTCTGTGTGTCTCTGAATAAATATATTGCTGGAAACTATACGAAGTAACCGATCTTTATAAATTTTTTTATATAGTTCTGTTTCGCCCATATCTCGGGGTTTTATACGTTGTTTTTAAGCCCTCAATCGTTAAACATTATTTTAAAATAGAATTAACTTACAAAACAAATGACTAAATATTAAATTCTACACCAAATAATATGGTACTATAAGGAAGACTGAACATTAAATGGGCATTAGTACGATCTGCACAATAAAAGTTTATTAGGTACAACTTTGCACACCTTCGAGCGTGATCCTTAAACTATGTCTCCACATTAAGTGAACCTAAGAACATTTTGCATAATAAATTGATATTAGCACGGCCTGTTCAATAAATATAAATTTGGTGTAACTTTGTACACCAACGTAAGCAAACGATTTCCTTAAAGGATTTATGCACAATAAATTAGTACGATTTGCACAATAAAAGTTTATTAGGTACAATTTTGCACACCTTTGAGAATGGTCCTTAAAATACTTCTGCACAATAAATGATCATTAGAACCTTGTGTGTAATAAATGGATATTGGAACAGCCTGCTCAATAAATATATATTTGGTGTAACTTTGCACACCAACGTAAGCAAACGATTTCCTTAAAGGATTTATGCACAATAAATTAGTACGATCTGCACAATAAAAGTTTATTAGGTACAATTTTGCACACCTTTGAGAATGGTCCTTAAAATACTTCTGCACAATAAATGATCATTAGAACCTTGTGTGTAATAAATGGATATTGGAACAGCCTGCTCAATAAATATATATTTGGTGTAACTTTGCACACCAACGTAAGCAAACGATTTCCTTAAAGGATTTATGCACAATAAATTAGTACGATCTGCACAATAAAAGTTTATTAGGTACAATTTTGCACACCTTTGAGAATGGTCCTTAAAATACTTCTGCACAATAAATGATCATTAGAACCTTGTGTGTAATAAATGGATATTGGAACAGCCTGCTCAATAAATATAAATTTGGTGTAACTTTGCACACCAACGAACGCCTCCTTAAAGGATGTCTGCACAATAAATGGACATTAAAGCGGTAAAACTTTAACGTCCTTGTGAAGGTGAAACCGTCTAGCGTGGCGCAACTGTTGAGCTGAGACTGGGTCCAGTGAAAGCTGTAATGCACGGCCTCCTTCCCCAGCTGATCTTTGCTTCCAGCTGTTAGGCTAGTTGCTATCAGGTGATGCCAGACTTGGCGAGTCCTGTTTGTAGGTTAGGTTAGATCAAATGTCATAATGTTTTAATGGACGCTGCACATTCAATACACATACAATGTTAGCAGGGGGAGGGGGAGGGGAGGGATCATCTAATAACTTTCTGCTTTGGCCTCGAAGAGTTTGTAAATACACTTTATGAAAAATTAATAGTGCTAATCCTCATGATAAGATTCAGGCCCGGAACCTTAAAACACACACACACACACACACAATCGCAATTTTGGTGTTATGATTTGATTCAAACGTGGAATAAAAATCGATTATGGTAATAGCTTGGACAAGTATTTTAACCAGCATAATTAGTTCAACAGTTTCAAAATGGCGGTATTTTAATTTTTTAAAGAAATAATTACGTTTTTCCTAAATGTTTTAAAAAATCTAATTTTACCATCATAAAAAAACCAGCGTCAAAAACTGCATAAATTAGCTTTTTGACTTTTTAAAATTAGTTGAAATTAATAAATTAATTTTGCGGCGGTCAGGGTCCATTTCCGTATTTTCAGTGTTTTTAATGTTTAAAATTCCAAGTAAGTGCAAATTTTAATGCTGTTTACGATGGTGAAATCGGAATTTCAAAAAGGGTAAGATTAAAAATGTACTTTTGGGAATTTCGCTTCTATCACGTCAGCGAATTCTTCTTTTCTGACAGCTGCGTGCAGCGATTACTTCTTTTCTTTCCCGAGCCATTACTTTCTTTTATTTGAAATTTGCTACACCACCTTTAGTTACGAATTGTCTTATATGGTCAACATCTAAAAAAGTAATTTTTGAGAAAAATAATTCAATTTATTTTAATAAAAAATATTATCAAAATATTTTAATTTTTTCACAATAACTTCCGGACCGATTTTTTTTTTTTTTTTTTTTTTTGGTAAACAGCTATATCTTTGACCAAGATCAAACGAATTTTCATCTAAGATCGTTAGAGCTGATTTTGTGGAAATTTAAATTTAAACAGTTTTTTTATCAGTAAGAATTTTTTAATAATGTTTTTGGAAATTTAACAAAGGTCTCGAAATTCAGCCAAAATTAGCCCCTAAATTTAATAATTGAAGAACTGTACAGATACGGGCAAACAGACGTTCAAATAAAAACCTTACATTTTTTTTTGAACCTTAGGGTCTTGAAAACGTAAACACTTAACAAAATATGAAGACTGATAGATTTTTGCAGTAACACACCGCATTGCAAGACTTTAAATATGTTTGTAAGTTTGCACACAACAAAACTTACCGTTTACACGCGAGTGGTGCATTTCGAACAAATAAGCGATCATACAAAAGCACACAAATTGTTAGTGTATAAAATCAAAAATTTTAATTGAACATCACAAAACAATTGAAAAACATAATTAATTGAAAATCCATATAATTATAATGAAATATTAAAGTTATTTTTCATATGAATCTGATAAGCAGCCAAAAGTTAAAAAACATTATCAGTTTTCTTAAAAGATCGAAACGAAAATGGCGTTAAATTGGTGAAACGAAGTTGTACTGGTAAGACGACCTTGGACTCCAAATTTTTTCCGTTTTGGGGACATTTTGTATCTTCTTTCAAAAACAAGTTTAAGGCGAGAATTTTAATTGGCGCAAGTTCAAGTTTTGGCGACAATTATTTCCCACTCAGTTGGCAACACTGCGAACGTTTTTTTAATTAATCAACCTGTTACCGATCGGTGTTTGCTGAAAGGTCCGGTTGATAAACTCGACCTTTGTGGCCTGGAGGGGAGGGTCTTTATTTTTTTACTGTTCCCTTGTCTGTTTAAAATGGTTTTTAAATGGACTGCTTTCGTTCATTTTTCTTGCACTTTTGTTGATCGAAAATCTGTTAAAAATCAATGAAAATCAGATAAAATGATTTTTTATAAAATGTAGCTTAAATATAGTTTCTCAGAATTACTTCAACAAAACGTTTGAAAAGCTATTTTTTCCGAAAATCAATTAAAAATCCGATGAAATTCAGAAAAAACGTATTTTTACAAATATTTTCTTGATTTGTATGACTTTTTAGCACGTTTATTGGTCAGTAGTCTTTTAAAAATTAACCAAAATCGTTTTTAATGTATATAATAAAATGTAGCCCAAATATAGTTCACGAAGGTACCTAAATAAAATGTATGGAACGCTATCGCCCCAGACAATCCTTTGAAATTCGACATACCTCTTAGATCAATACGGGCTATTGTAAATTAATTGGAGAAGTTTTAGGGTAAAATCAGAGGAAACCCATTTTAAAAGTCTTGTAGGTATAGAGAAGAATGTTTTCTACCTTTTACATGGTTTGCTCTTTTATCATTAAAAGCACACATACACACACACACACACACACACACACACACACGAACACATACGCGCACGTGCATACGCACACACATGCGTACGCACACACGCACACACATACACACCCACAAACACACACACAAACATACACGCGCGCACGTGCGTGTCTGTTTGTGTGTGTGTGTGTGTGTGTGTGTGTGTGTGTGTGTGTGTGTGTGTGTGTGTGTGTGTGTGTGTGTGTGTGTGTATATGTGTGTGCGTGTGCGTGTGCGCGTGCGCGTGTGTGTATGTGCAGACCAAAGAGATATCAAACATAATTTTATGCTAACAAAATAGCGGGGTAATCTTTACATTTTATTAACATTATTTCTTATTATAGGTTCAATATGGTATAACCGCCATTTTGATTCAACGTAACGCGAAATTGTTTTCGCAGTAATTTTGCAAAAATAATTTACTGAAGCCTTCACCAAAACGAACAATATACTTTACTGAAAATACTGACATTTTATCTTCACTTTATCACTGCACGAGGTGATAGACGTGGTGATCGTGAAATCGGGTACTCTGATTTTGATCAAATATTTTGTACTAAATAACAGTTCAAAATTCAAATAACTTTAGGTCTGCTAATTTTGTACTTTAAAATAATACATTATCGTGGAGGGAATAGAAAGAAAAATATAATTTCTGAACGCCTTAAAAAATTTGTTTTGTTCTTTTTCGTTTGTTTTGAAATTTACCGCATAATAGAATTTTATGACCTGTAGCCCTTTTCAATAATAAAATTTAATGCCAGTTAAATACTGCCCGTTTTATGGAACCCTGAAACACTCATTGCTATTTCTACCGCCTCCGCTATTTCCACCGAGCCCCAGCCTATGTAAATAAGCACCAAACACAGGATCGTGACCGGGAAACTTCCGTACATTAACTTGACACCCGCTATCTGCCGAGTCACAGTTCCTGAGCTCCATCTCTTTCATAGAAAGCTTTCCAATCACCGGTTACACAGCTCTTATATAATAAGGAACAATGCTCGAAGAACTTGTTATCGATACAACAGGCAGTGGATTGTGTGGTCTGTGTGTAACCGGTGTTATGCAGGCTTATGTAACGTTATCAAGAAGGCTATAGCACTGCGAGGCCTAGTTCATTGTTACGGTAAAACGTTGCTAGTTGCCTCATAAATCTAGTAACCATTGATAAATTTAGAATCCGTCGAAGAGAATACGTTTTATAGGAAATATATACTATAAGATCAAAGAACAGTATATTTTTAATTAATACACAAAGCGTTCCACGTAACCTTTTCTGCCAATTTAACCGGTAACCGTAATATTTACGAAAAATGTTACTTTGTTGGAAATGTTTTTGGTGTTTTTCCTGAAGGGGCCAAAATTATAATAGGTTTTGCCGTTTAGCCAATATTATCCATAAACTACACTCTCAATTTCAAATCAGAGTCGGCCATCTTGTAAAGGAACTGGATGGAAAAAAATCTTACGCACACGTCTGTCAGACCTCACACAAGGTACTTTCGTACCAATTACAAAACAATCGGTCAATGCGTTTGGCCTAAAAATCTACGTATACCAGTCATCGTTAAATCAAAGGCCGCCAACTTGAAACGGAAGTAAATAGGGGCAAAATGCTACATACGTAATTTTGGATTTATAAAAAAAAACTTCGTATCAAATTTTAGAACAGTCAATGCATTTGACTAGAACTGCTTACGCTCGATATTGTAAATCAAAGGCCGCCATTTTGAAACGGAAGTGAATGGGGGAAAATCTTACAAATACGTCGTTCGGGCTTTGTACCCATCTCCGTCTGAATTTAAAAACAATCGGTCAATACGTTTGGCCAAAACTGCTTCACAAGGCAAACAAACACACACACACACGCGCGCACACGCACCCACAAAAAAAAACACACACAAAACATCGAACATAAAATAGAAACCTCCCTTCGTTCGGTCAACTAACGTATTGTGACTATGATGGATATATCCTTTCTTAGGCACACCGAGTTCATAATTGAAGTACCATTGTGTGCACATAGACTAAGTAATTTAAAAGATTTTGATGAACTGTATCTTATCGGTATGGTTTGTTTATACACCGACTATAGTACACTCTTTTTAAATTTTTAAACTCATATATTCTTTACAACCTTTATTATGATAAAAACAGGATTTTCTCAAAAACATTTTTTACGATATTGATTAAATTGACCTGTAACATTAACACCAAAAACAGAGATTACAGTTAGCTATTTTCTAGAAAAATCCTTTTGCTACACGGATTTTTTTACCTTTCGAAAAGACCATATTTCGTAAAACTATAAGAAAACGTTCCAGCGCTTTCTGAATTCTTTGATACTCAAAATACACTGCAATAAAAATGTGTTTAATAGTTATTTTCACTTTCCCACTACGCTCCTGCAGTGGGTAGCTGCACCTACGCTAGCTGCACCTATTGAGAGGATTTAGACGTCCCTCGCGGTACCCGAGTCTAACATACATTTACGACTTTAACACTTTACACTCACACTTACATTTAGGGAGGCGATAATAGCTTCAATGTGTTTTTCGCCTTAAGATAACAAAAATCCCACTACGTGAAGTATTACGATCGTTGAAAAATCTTATCACAGGTTTCTGTTTTCAAATGTAGAAAAGTAGTTTTTATTTTAAGGCCAGGTGACCACCAAATAGGCTACGTAACAGAGCGGCCATTGGAACCGTAACGGAGCTGAACGGAGTCAAGCACCGTCACATTCAACTAGGTTCGGTTTTGAAGCTGATTCCGCTTCTCCCACACTGACCACGCTCCCGAACTTATTATTTCTCGTTACCTAGGTTACGTTTTTTAAACAGTCGTTTCCTAGAACTCATTACAATAGGCCGAAATATTTAGATTAAAAGATACAAAAGCGTTCTTTAAACTGACTGAACTCCGCTTTCGGTTGTCGTTCATCTACAATCCACGCTGCTTGGCTCAGGTCAGCGTAGCTCCGTTCCACATTTGGTGCCGCCCGGCTTCATACTGCTCATCTGTTTGCGTACACAGTTCAAAACTAAAACTTATGACCAATTTTAAAGTAGGCGAAGGTGTAGTTTATTGATATCTCGAGATTATTTTTCAGAATTTTCAAACATTTTTTAGGTTTTTTTTGGTTAAAAACTCTTAAAAACTAACAAACGTCGAGGTTTCTCAAAATCGGCTCTGACAATTTCGTATAAATATAGTCATAACTGAAAAAAATCACTGATTATTTACCAAATGTCAAGTAAAAAGCAATTTAGCGTTCGGAAGAAAATTGAAAATAATCGTTGACCACCACGAAAATAATCGAATGTTTGTCGTTGTTTTGTTTCAAATTCGTTACACCGAGATATGAATATTCATATTTTACATAAATTTGAACAAAATCGGATGTCGATTTTTAAAAAATACCGATTTTTTTGACGATGCTTCATTAATTAGATTTCTGGGGTTGTTAAAACTTAAGGACGTTTAGCACTATTTATGTTCTAAGTTAAACTTTGTTTTACACTTACGAAATCCTTTTTCAATAATTATTATAATTTAGAAATAAAATATAGCAACAGAGAATTCACAAACACAAGTTACAAAGTCTAAAACGGCTTAGAGATACACACATTATATCGTTGAGTGTATTTTTCGATCGGAGTTCAATAACCCGTCGAGATTTCGTAACCGCTTTAATGGATCGCGCTAAGTCCACGTGTTTTGAGTTGCAACGCTGCGTCACAGGACGGGATTCCAAAACCGGCAACCTTGTGTATAAAACCGGTGACCGCGTTGTAATGAAACTGAAATTGGAACAACTGGCGCATGCGTGGAGCGGAGCGTTTAAAGACGATGCACGTTTCAAGGTCAGAAGAAAGGTTAATTATGCGGAATTTTTTTTAAAGATAATCGCCTAGGATGTTTTCATAAAAAAAGGAAATAAATTTTTGAAGAAATACTAAACAAATTGTCTTTTACTAAATTGAATACTTGTATGAAGTCACAAAGGGGAATGACAAATGGATCTAGATTCACAAAATAAATCCACCTGATTTTTTTCAAATTGAGGTCCTGTATTAAAACTTAACTCAGTGTACCGACCATGCAACGGAAAAAACCACAAATTAAAAATAAATTGAAAAAATTAAAATAAACCACGAAGCAGTCAGTGGTTGTATTACACACGTAAAACATAAATTTAATATATTTCAAATTTTCTACATTGATATAAGTTATCTTCGTATATAACCAATATTTGAGGAAAATATGATGAACCGATATTGTGAAATTGGGATAATTATCTGATATTGTTATCGATTGTTCCCCGACCTAATCGAAAGTGTTACGTTTTATTTTAATATTTTAAGAAAAACGAAATTTTGATTTTTGTGAATTTTTCACGCTTTCTGATCAAAAAAGGGTTTGAAAATAAAAAAACAACATAATCGCGGCACGCAGCTGTCTTGCTGACGTGATGAAAAGGTATTTACCCTTAACAATTGTTTCCGCTATTGTAATCAGCATTGGAATCTGCAAATATTCGTATTTTCAACTTTTAATATACGGAAATGAACCCTGACCGCCGTCAATTGAAATTCATCAATTTCAACGGTTTTTGAAGATTAAAATTCTAATTTACGCAGTTTTCAACGCTGATTACGATGGTGAAAACGCATTTTCTAAAAAACACTAAGACAAAAAATTTAAGAATATTTGAATATTTGAAATGTCCCTCATTTTGAAACTGTTAAACGAATTTTTCACACACACACACACACACACACACACACACATATATATATATATATATATATATATATATATATATATATATATATAATGTTCACGACTCCTCAAGAAAGTAATCTAGAAGTCAGGATTGGAACTCATTTCAAATCCCGCGCTTGGGTCTTATCATGATGGCAGCTCCAATGCTTATTTTACAATGAACTAAACTACAACAGACACACAGACATCTAAGTGAAAACTATTTATTTTTACTTAGGGGATCTGAAAGATTATGTATTAATTAAAATCTCAAAATCGATATTCACGAGCAATTGGCAATTCATGAGCAATGAGCAAAATCGATATTCATGAGCAGTGTGTAATTGAAGCCTATAGGCTTGTTAGTGTAAAAGCAAACTATTAAACAATCATTGGCTTTAAACATACTATTTTCGAAGAAATAACATTCTGTTGAATCACATCTGTTCCAAATTTAAATAATCTATATATATTTTCGAAAACAAGTGTTTTTTTTAGATTTCCAACCTTTTCTTAGTTTCTGCTTAGAATTGTGTCAAATTTAATTAAAAAAATTTGGTACTCTGCAAAAAAAAGTATGGCTTTTTAATGCGAAGGTTTTAACGTTAGCCTAGGCGAGAGGAGGGAATAAAAAAAAAGTCTGCCGAACGGAAGAATGTAACGAAAGTACGGAACGAAGAGCAAACAAATTTCGTTTTCCTATTTCTGTCTATTTCTTTTTCTTCCTCCTTTTCGATAACAGTACACACATATTATATGAAAACGTTGTATTGCTTTGATTTCGGTATTTTTTCTTAGTTGAAGAACACGTGCACGTTGTAACCGTTTATAATACATTCGAAATTAATATTAACGTTTATAATAATTGTTGTTAATATTGCTAGTTTTTCACAACATAACCCGAAACGATGTTCAGTGAAATCAGCTGATCGTTATGAATTAGTATAAAACAGCTGATCTTTTACTATAACTACAGTAAATAATATCTAAGCTAGGTTCACGCATTTGTTTATTTAAACAAAACAAGATATCTGTAAACATATCTCCAAACTAATTATATATTTAGCAAAGTTATCATTAACAAAAAAGTCGCTTCTCTCGGTAACTTCCCGAGTTCCACACTTGTAATTTTTTGTTTCCCAGTAATTAAACAAAAATCTATTGAATTTTGATAAAACTCGCTTAAAGGTTATATACTCGAACTGTTTGGAATCAGATCACTTGTATATGCTTAATTAGGATCAGCTGCGCAGAACCGTTTTGCGCATTCAGACAGCATCAAATGGTATTGTGGTATCCGATTTCGAATATTAATTCGAGTTTGAACGTTCTGCTCATGACATAATCGTTACAACCACCCAAATTCAAACCTAATAAAGTATTTTTATTATTGTTTATGCCTAACTAATTAAACACCGATTTTAAAGAATGTGAATCAAGTGCAATGTCGAACTCGTTACCGAATTTGAACACTGTAGTCATCTGTAAGGAGATAACGATGAATATAATGAAATCAACGATCTCTCATTCATACGGAATATTTGATTCCTTTTGTTTGTTCCGATTCTAAATCCATGTGCAAACAATAACCAAATAATCGGAAAGTTCCGAATATTTCGACGATCTGAATCATCGAACATTTTATTCGAAATCCACATCAATATTTTGAGGTTAATTTCCGATGAAGAATTAACTGAAAACGGCCACCAAAAACAATGCAATTCTTTATGACAAATATCAATATGGCGGCCGCACCAGAATGTTCTTACAGCATACAATGATAAACTGACAAGCCACCGATATAAGATAAACAGCACCGATGATTAACGGACTTTCTACCCACTCTGAATAAACACTATTACATTCAATAAAACCAGACTAGGCAAAGCTACAGTGTTGATTCTGCCACTGCCTCCGTAATCCAGGTCAATCGCGCATGCGCACCACTTTGTTTTATAACTTTTATTTTACGCTTGCATAATATTGGGTTTCTTCATAAGTGTTTCTATTTGTTGTAAGTATAACGTAGAAATAGAGAGAAAAATTAGGCGATGGAAAGAACTTCGATGCAAAAACTTCTCGTAGATTTCTAATGTGTTGTTTCCGAAAGTAGCCGTTCCTGGAGGTATCAAATAAACTAAAATAGCAAGAACATGAATTTAACAAAACGGGTTTGTTAACGCCTTATTTTAAATACAATCTACCCTTTGACAAAAATGGAACAGCTGACTTTTCTGTCGTCTGCATTGCGTGACGCGGACTGCACCGCTTGTAGCGTACGATTAAAGTACTCCTTTAAAAGGTATTGGATGCCCAAACATACAAACTACTTTCGAATCGTATTCACTTACTTTTAACCGCACTGCAAAATGTCAAACAGCGTAAACACCATTCTAAAAGTGAAGTTTTAAAAGTAGCTTTTGTTAAGGTCGATAAACAAAGAAATACGTTGGAACCGAAATACCCTGACAACAATTTTTCATTTTGATTCAAACTAGTTTTATAAAAAGTTTCTACATTTTTCTAACCTAACTGTTAAAATCAGAACGAGGGAATAAAAACTTGCCTTTTAAAGTGATTGGCGACTCTATATAAACATTTATGTGCTAAACTATATATTCGGAATCAGTAACTTCTAGTTTCAAATCACAGTTTACCCTTTACCAACATTAAGGTTTTACCTCTTAACTAACCCTAAGCTTTCACTATTATATTTTTCCTGGATTTGGGCCGCTACAAAGACACATTTCGCCAAATTTTATAATGATCGGTCACTCCGATTACGAGTAAGAGGCGAGTTAAGACAGACAGGCGAAAGAATTTATAACCTTGGTTTTGCCCACGGTCCTAATAGAAAATGTTCAAAAGTAAGTTGGCAACATTAACTAGTAGCGTAACACTGGTGTAAGCGTCACTTTGAATTGTCTGCTGCAGCTGAAGATGATGGAAAGTTCACCCACCCACAATGTGTGTTCATCAAGATGTACTTGGAAATGACTCTCAGCTTGTTTGGAGGTCGCGGATTGGTAGGGTCAAGAACAGCCAAAACAGCATGAGCTGTTAAAACTGACAGTTGGATTAAAAATCTGTTCAAACGATGACTGTAGTAATGTAAAAGATATTCTTCTTTTTCTCCTACTCCTCCTTTTCCTTTCTCTCCTTTACCGTTATCTTCCTCCTTCTTCTTCTTTTTCTACTTCAACTTTATTTTTCTTCTCCTCTTCCTCCTTCTTCTTCTCCTTAACATTCATCTTCCTCCTCATCCTTCTCCTTTACCTTCATTTTCATCTTTCTTTTTCTTCTCATTCTTTTTTCTTCTTTTTCTCCTACCTTTCGTCTCCTCCTTCTCCTTCTTCTCTATCACCTTCATCTTTCTTCTTCTTCTTCATATTTTTCTCCTTCTTACCTTCTTCCATCTTCTTCTTCTTTTTCCTTTCACCTTCACCTTTCTTCTTCTTCTTCTTCTCTTTCTCCTTCTCCTCCTCCTTCTTCTCTTTCACTTTCATCTTTATTCTTCTTTTTTCTTCTCCTTCTTCTCTTCCTTCTCCTTCTACTTTTTTCTTCTTCATCTCCTTTACCTTAATCTTTTTTCTTCTTCTTCTTCTCCTTCACTTCCTTTTTTTGTTTTTCATCATCTTGTTTTAGTGGTACTGTATCTTTTCCGGATAATAGCACCATTACAGTTATCTTTACTTTATACACGGCATTACGGGACATTTGAGTAGAATTAACTCCAAATCATGTGCTAAGGTTTTGCCATCCAAGAAATACTTCGTCTACCAGTTCTTCGAATGTTTCAAATACCAGTTTTCATAACTGTCCGGGGATGTATGAATTGTACTCAAAGAAAATTATTAATGTCAGGAATCATTGTCGTATTTACAATGTAATTTAAAAGTTTAAAATGCTAATATATGGAGCTTTAAATGCCGAATATGGTGGTGAAATCAGAATATAAAGAAGGTTAATATGAAAAAATCTGTTATTGAACCAAAAATAAAAATCATGTATCATGTTTGCTCTTCCTTTTCGTTTCAATAGGATAATTTGTTCGAAAACACAATTATATTGAAGAAAATGTAGGCTTATTGATTCAACTATTATATTGTATTTTATTAAATAATAAGAAAATTATGACATTAATGTAATATTTATTTGTTATTTTTTAAATAATGTAAATAAGTATATTAATAGGAGTATATAAAATTTAAAAAAATACTATTATATATATATATATATATATATATATATATATATATTAAAAATTGAATATAAATTTTTACATATTTATCAATATAAATTTGTGCACTCGTATAACGCGACGCACAAAATACATCACAAGCTGCCCTAAAACATGATACATTTTAAAAAATACTTTGCTTCCATTACGTCAGCGAAACAGCTGCATTTTCCGCAATTATGAAAATATTATTTCACCATCGTATCCAACGTTAAAATATTTATAAATTAATATAAAGTAATTATAGTGTTAAATAAGAAAAGAGAGATAGAATTTCAGACTAACATAGACTAAAACTAACATGACCAAAATTTTTCTTTGCAAATTTCTTCTTTACGTATCGAATGTTCGTTTACGTGATGTCATTCCATGTTTTTTTCTTTCAGGAAATTCATTTCTATCACGTCAGCGAGACAGCTGCGTGCAGCGATTCGTTTCACGCTATTATTTTGATTCCAATCGTATGTTTTACGTGGCTGTCTGTCTGTGTATGTGTAGGCATGTACGTCCGGAAGTAAAATCTACTATCCATTTAAAATGACTTTTTCTATTCCTTAAAATATTAATCCTCTATATTGTGGACAATTGTTTCACGGTTACACTAACTGCGTACGACAAAGTGTAAACATAATTATTTTTCCAAAATATTTTGGAAAAATGAGCTATTGAAGCGGCCATTATGGTAAGGCCCAGACCTGAAACCTTCAAATGAGTATCGATTTTGAGCTCTAGATTACTGTTTGAGATGTTAACATTTATAAGTATATAATTATATTATAAATTTGTATGAATATGTATACAATTTGAAAGTTTAAAGTGCTATACGCAGATTTTACCATTGATAATGACGGTGTTTCAGAATTAAAAATGGTTAAGACAAAGAAAAATACTTTTGAAAATTCGCTTCTATTACGTCAACGAGACAGATGCGTGCCGCGATAATTAAGATCCATAAAAGTCAAACAAAACTTTGTAAAATGACAACCGTTCTTGTTTCTCTGTTTAAATCTCTCACTGTACGAAGTACTGTAAAACGACAGTAGACAATATTAAGCATAAAATACCAATCATAAAATTTTGATGTACAAGTATCCGTTTTAAGTTGGCTTGTTAATGTGTTTGTCCAAGTTAAAATATCCTGTTATTGAACCAAAAATAAAAATCAATTATCATGTTTTCTCTTCCCTGTTATTTTAATTACAATAATTTGTTCGAAAACACAATTACCTGAAGAAAAATGTAAGCTACTTATTCTGCTATTACATTGTATTTTATTAAATAACAGAAACATTTTTACAATATTAATATTGATTCTAACATTTATATGTATTTTTTTTTTAAATATTGTACTTAAGTATATTAATAGAAGTGTAATAAAATTAAATATACTATTATATCAATAATTTAATATAAATTATTATATATATTTGTCAATATAAATTTGTGCATTCGCATCACGTGAAGCGTAAAATACAAAATCACAACTATCCCTGAAACATAATAGGCCCTATATGTTTAAAAAATGTTTTTTATTTCTCAAAATACATCGGTTTGGGAACTATGAAAAGTACTTTAAAACCATTTAATTAATTTAGCTAATATTTTGACCTTAATGAAGATACTAAATTTAATGTCGCAAAACTGTAAGAGAAATCGCAAACAAAATTGAAAGAAACCAAAACCTGACCGCCGATGGGTTTATTGTGTTACTTCGGTTTAATATCGGCTGTAATTTTTTCATTACAACTTATTTCACTGAGCTTAATTCTAAATCTTTATAAAAAATTATTATTTCTTCAAAAAGAACCGATTTTGAGAAATCAGCATATTTTGCGGACTTGTTTGAGTGAAATATTTTGAGTAAATAATGGAAGAAAGTTTGTGCAATATTTTCCACTGTATGCTTTGTTAAAAGAACTTGTAGTATTTATATCTCTTATACTGACACATGAAACGTATATCAAACATTACCTGTTAGAATTACGTCAAACAATATGATTATTTTTAAAGCATAACTTGTAGGTTAAAATAGATGATTAAATCTGTTGTTTTTCTTGTTTTTCCCATTACTACGATAATTGAATAATTCCAAACCGCTGGAGAAAGTAGTTACTCCACTTGGCGGTTTAATTTAGAGCTTGTAGAATACGTCATCATCGATCATTGTGTTCATGAAACAAAATCAGCTGTTCGCCACATAGGCCGAGACAAGTCGACAGTTCATGAAACAGATAGAGTTTTTCACAAGATGTGATAAGTTGTTAGCAAAGTAGCAAAGTAACTATTCAAGAGACAAATGTTCGAGAAACAGATATTACAAGACTGGATCAGCTGTTAAAAAGGCAAAATCAACTTATCGCGAAAAAGAAATAGCTATTCACGAGACATAATCAACTGATCTCGAAACAGGTATAGCTGATTACGAGACTGGATCTGTTGTTTACTAGACTGGATGAGCTGTTTACGATACTGGATCAGTGGGTTATGGAACTTGGTCAGCTGTTCGCGAAACATAATCAACTGATCGCAAAACAGGTAGAACTGTTTAAGAGTCTGGGTCAGCTGTTAAAGAGGCAGATCGCGAGAAAGGAACAGCTGTTCACGAGACGTAATTAAATGATCGAAAAACAAATATAGCTGTTTACGAGACTAGATCAGCTGTTTACTAGACTGGATCAGCTGTTTACTAGACTGGATCAGATGTTTACGAGACTGAATTAACTGTTTATTAGATTGTGTGGGCTGTTTACTAGACTGGATAAGCTGTTCGCGAGACTGGAACAAACATTATTGTAGCTGTTCATGAGACATACATCAATGATGCATACGTCAATTAATAATTGATTTCCACAATCTTTTCAATGTTTTCTTCAATAATTTTTACTGTGTACTTACTTTCTTACTACAAGTACAAAAACAATTATGACGCATGGTAAATAAATTGCCATGAGATTTTTATGGAAATACTATGGCTGATGAAATAATATGGGAATTTATGATATAACGAGTTAAAAAGTGAGTTTATTGTGGATATATTTCAGTCTGAACGTCATTGGAAAATAAAATATTCGACCTATTTCAATAAAACGTTCGTTTTGAATGTAGTTTCTTAACATTTACGAAAATATAGTTTTTTTCACCTGAGTGTATCGTTATTGAACTTATTTGAGAGTGATATAAGTACTTTTATAACAGATAAGTTTTAAGTAAATTTCATTTAGTGTAGTTTGTTTGTGGTTAAGAAGCTTTAGGAAGATTGTGAAACCTACTGTAATTAAAATATTACAGAAAAAATACAGTGATTTTTCCTTCGTTACTCGTGAACTTTGAAGTTACAACAAGCGTGTAAATACTTCGAGCTGTGAACAGTATTGACAAAAAATACCTTCTTACCAAATTTGGTACTGATACGTTTGTAGGACAATTGTTATCGACCACTTTTTTTGACTCAATCAACCCAAAAAACTATACTTTTATAGAAATTGATCTTCCATTACGCACGAGAAAAAGTAGGCACAACTAACAGCAAAAGTAAGCTAATAAATATTTTCAAACAACACAGACCACAGTTAACAAAGCTTGTGATGCAACCATTATTAACTTTACCGGATAACGCACAAGAATGTCCTACAAATTACAGCCTTCCTGCTGCCACAAGTGACCTAATTTTCACTTTTTATAGACGACCTTCTTCACATGAATAATCCCAGCTTGGTCTAATTGCACTTTATAAACACATATTGCCAACCTTGTAAAGAAAACACTGAAAATAGAAAAAACTTATATAGCACAAAATTATAGCTTGATCGGCAGGTCTTATAAACTTTATGGTGTTGGTTACTGATTGCTTATGATAGTAATTTAAACAACTATTGAAACGTATTGGAGAATAATGGTACATAAGCAATATAATACGCTATGTGAGTGTAATTTTATAGCCTATATAACAGGCTTGTCTGTTCCTTTATTTGGCTTAGCGTGTAATTAATTTAATAAAACTTTTAATAACTGATGCGAAAAATATATAACTTTCTCACATCAATTGGTTCCCCCCCCCAAAAAAACAACGAAAATCGTAAAATCACCCTAATTTCTTTAAATCGGTTCATTAGATTTCGATTATAGATTAATGATTAAATCTCATTGTATCGAAGTAGAAAAGAAAGGAACCGTTCGAGAATAGGCCTAAAAAAACAAAAACAAAACAAACAAATTCAATTAGTCGTTTTCTTTACCTCCTAACTGTAACAAATTATTACTTCAAGTAATTTCAGTATTGTGCACTGATTTGATTTATGACTTTTCAAAATCGATCTTAATTTCACAAATCGATTTTGGAAACTACACAGATTTTTTGTATATTTTTCGATAGTTTCTGGAACGGGGTTTTTCAGCTATATGGTAATCTGAGCAAAAGTGATCAAAATCGTTAGATCCGCTTTTGAGCGGAAATAAATGAAAAGATTTCGATGAAATTTTAGCATTGTTTTGGGGTTTACTCGGTAATATTTTTTAAAATTTAAAAAGTTTATGCTTTTTTGACGAAAAATAGGATTTTTTAAAAAATAATTGGCTCAAACGATTTTAATCAAATTTTGTTTAATTGTGTTATTTACCGGAAACAGATATATACAGTTTTAATAGTTATAAAAACACCATTTTCTTTTTAACTAACTATACGAGAGTACATTCTGTGTCTTAATTATATAACCATATTTATTTGTTATTATTTAATTATAATCGTAAAGTACAATTGGTATGAATATTTATAGCTAAATGCGTGGTCAGTATAGTAGAAGAATTAATGTTACTGTATTAAGACCCGCACATGACCCTGGCCACTAGAACACGTATAAGTGAATATTAAACATTTTACTTAAACTGAATTCTGAGTTTGTGTGCGCACGCGCGTCAGCATCTTAGCGTGAGCAGATTTTAATTGTTATGATTCGTTTGGTAAAAAAATGATTTTGATATGAACAGCTGTGACATGTCCGTTACCCAGCAAAATTCTTTAATTCGTTTCAAATGCCGAACAATCAGATCATTTTAAAATTATAACTTCCTAATCTTATTTTGCTTAATATAACTTCGCCATCATGATCATCATTAACCTAATATCTGCTTAAATAATTGAGTGACTAATTTTTCAACTTTAAATTATGGTCTTATATAAAGATCCGTAGCTGAATTCAGTGTAAATCAGGAGAAAAAGTAAAATTGGTTGTAACCTGATTGTCGTTTTTCAAATTTTGGTACACTGTGTTATGTCTCGTCTTATGGCAAATCTGGTGAACCACTTGGGAACAACTTTACCGATTTTCTAAGTTTATTTAACCGTATTTTTGTAAGAAATACGTAAACGTGTTTAGGTTTTTATAATGTTTATGCATTATGTTTACTTCCACCTGATCTCAGATACTGAAGAAAACTGTCGAATTTAATTTTTAACATATTTGACATCAGTCTTGTCTGACAGACGAAAACACTAGTGTCCTTGTAACCAACAGACACTCAACAGTTGTACAGAAATTAGAAATCTGGTTCAAGCAAATTGGCTAATCACTCACGTCTTGTAACCGCAGTGAAATGTTAGCTTCTGTACAACCGAAAATGGAGCTGTCATCCAAAACGTCAGACTTTCTGATCCGATTAGCGCCTGATAATGGCGAGATTAACGAAACGTTCTTTTTTATCAACAATCTAATCTGTTTTGAAAACCTGATTAATCCTGTTTTACCCAACCGTCATCCCACGAAATAAGTACTATATGACGTGAAATATTGCAAAATCTTGTTATACAATTTTTCAATAATATGTTTTGGTCACTTTTACATTCTCACTGTAGGAAACATGAAGAAAGGTGATCTTGAAAAAACCTAACTTAAGATTTTAATGTACTTATCCGTTTGACCTGAGACGAAAAAATATTTTTACTGGGATATCTGCCCGTCCGTGCATATTGTTGAAGACAAAACAAATGGACGATTAAATTTAAATTTTGTTTAATTTTAGTTCATAAGAATTCAAAAGGTCACTTGAAAAAGGCCACCGTAAAAATTATGTTTTTATCTTAGGATATCTGAAAATATTTATATATATTAAAATTTCAAAATTGTTTTTTACAAGATTAAAATACCTTCTGTATGTTACACACAATAAGGAAAACTATCAATTAAAATATTAGTAAGTAATTCTGTAAATATTTGTTAAAACAGGAAGTTTTAAATTTTGTTCTGTATTTCTTATCAACATTTACGTCATTACAAAGTGTTCTTTATTATAATAGTGAACGAAAATGTAAAGGCTTCTTTACGAAAATGTATACGAAAATGTATGAAGAAACATAGTAGATGATGATGGAATTTCTGGTAGATCTTGTTTTTGTAAGTTTGGAAAAGTCAGATTTTTATTTATTTTATTTTTTTTTTTTGCTTTGTTAATGAATATTCATTTTAAAGTTTCATTAATTTATCAAAATAAACTTAAATTATTACAAAAATTAAAAAAAACCCATTATAAATTACATATGAAATTACTTATTACTTATATTAAAATCTTTTTGCGGAGACTTTAACAGGGGTGTAGAAACGAACGCGCAATATCTAAACTGATACCGTATTCACTTACTGGTTTCTTATAAATCAAAGCAAAATGTCATAATGTGGGAAACGTCATACAATGTAAACACATTGAATTAGCGCTTTTAAAAAGTACTTGTTATAACAGAAATAAAACAAGAAATGATAAATAAACGCGGCATAAAAGCCCCATAAAACCATAAATGTGAACAGGAAAAGACATAATGCAAACATATAAAGAATCAGAATTTTACAACGGCAAACACAAGCGAAGGTTGTCATTTTGTATTCTTTACGGAAAACGTTCATAATAAAGACTGATTGAAATTTTAAACACGCGTACTCTATCTTTCAGTATGCACAAAACTGGCAGCCGCACCCTCATTGCACAAGAAGACTTTTAGAACCGGTTACGTTGGAGGGGGGATGCTAATTCATACAATGGCTCACGCGGTATCTAGTCAAGGATACATCTTTTAGTGAAGAGAGGGAGACTTCAACAGGGGTACAGAAAAGCGTGAAGGAACGCGTACTATTTTTTCTTTGTTGTAGTTTAACCCATGAGGGCTCGACGAAACACACCGAAAAAGCCAGCGGTAGTAACTAAATTCGAACCTGTGCACATATCAGAGTTCCTCTTAATAGTATTGTAAGAGTTGTGTTGTATATGAAATTGTTTTCATATATCGTATTAAAAATAAAATTTAATGACAGTTAAAGATCCAAAGTTGCTCAAAAAATAAAATATATTTAAAAATATGCAAGAATGTGGGAGAGATTTCTCTCACGGTAAAGACTGTATGTTTATTGACTTCACTACTAAAGATATTATGGTCATTTTTTGTGTGTGTTATTTCTAAGGAGAAAAGCACATTGAGGCTATTATCGCCTCTCTAAATGTAAGCGTAAGTGTAAAGTGTTAAAGTCGTAAGTGAAGTGTTGTAATACGCTTAGTTTGTGTTTTACTCGGATATCGCGAGGAACGTCTAAATCCTCTCAATAGGCGCAGCTAGTCTGCACCCCCTGCGGGATATTATGGTCATCTTGAAGAAAATACGTTAGGTTTAATATTTTGATATCAGTTTTCAGGTTTAGTTTTTGTGTCTCTGCCTATTGCTAAAGACTAAACAATTGACAACGATTAAGTTCACCGTTTGGTTGGTATTTTCGAATCACTTATTTGTAGAATATTTTTGTCGTATGGTTTGTTACGTGTCAGTTTCGGAAACTAAAACTTCATAAATTTTCATAGACTAAATTTCATAGACCTTGTTGTCTATTGTGAATACGAAAACCAGGTAAATACAGTAAATTTGAAAGGAAACATATCATTTGAAAGTACAACGTAAACAAAATGATAATAAACCAAGATCGCCGTCGGTTTTTGTTTTGTTAATTTAAATTTATTCTTAAAAAGGTAAAATTTCTTTTATTGCAAAAAAGAGTTTTTTCTGTGTATAAATCTGATTATGTAGGTCAGGCTAAAAACGTAAGAGACTATCACAGTCTCCTGCTACCACTGCACTTGAAAACTACGTCTTAAACTATTATTACTTCATTTAATAATAATTACAAAAAACAACTATTTTCTTTTATTAAAACATTGAAAATATATTTTGCGGATTTCTCCTGACCCTTCAAATCACTCTTAATTTTTAACGGAGAATTTAACGCTTCGTAATTTTGTTACACTCAAGCTCAAACCTAGAATAAATATATATACTTTTATTCTCAAAGTAACGGATAAATTATCGACATTAAACTGGTGTACGTTTCGTTCAGGCGCGGTTACTTTTCGGACATTCTCTTTAATCACTTCGGCTGCGGTAATTATTTCATGAAAAAACTGGACCCATTAACAGTTTCGATTAGTTACGAGGCAAAGAAGCGGTGCCGAGAAAACACGATCCACCTTAAAAATCACCCGGCTGATGGGAGAATATTGTTAAACACTGACATTTAGTTGTTCGCGGTGAAAGGTCTGGGCGGCCGCACATCGCTAGCCAGAGAACGTGTGGCCGCGGGGGCATGCATCTGTTCACACGTCTCGCGGCGGAACCGGTCCGCGAAAGTGTGTCGCCACGTTACATAACCCGGCCGAGCTGCAGTGCGAGTACCATTGTCCGGATATTTCTGTAACACTGGTTTTTGGTTTCACTCGGGTTTTTCCGGTACAAGATGGCGGATTAGAGTTCACTGTTTCCGAAGTACTTACACCGGTCAGTTTGAAGCGCGTGCGAACTCGCAAATCGAAAGGTAGCAGGTTCGTCAATGGTGTTATTGCAGTAAGCTTTTTCCTTGCTGTTGATGATTCTCCTTTTTTCATTAGTCTGCCTGAATTAAAAGTATGGACGTTAAAAAAAGTAGAACTAACTAGAGGATCTGATTTAGTTTGTCAGACCTACAAAATGTATTGACATGTTTTGGGCAGTTGTTAAAATTATTTTTGGTTTTTCAATAAAAGTGCAATTATTGCAAAGTCTTTCTTACCACCTAGTAACAAAAAAAAAAAAAAACACGGTTTAAAACATTACACAAATTTTCTTATGTTACATCATTGTACTGAAATATCGGCGAATAATTTCTCAAAAACTGGTTTAAAAGTTTTTACTCAACTGTTGAATATACGTAGGATTAATGCTTCAAACCATTGTAACACTTATAATAGAAAAAGAATTTTCGATCAGAGAGTAAGTACACAAAATTACTTTTCTAATTACTTCTAAACTAATCACATTAATTTAAAATTTGATACACTGACTTTTAGTCTAAAATTTGAGTGAAAAATTAGGCCGATATTTTGTGTTTTTTGGTATTAGTTTTAAAAAAGAATTTTTCGTAAATATATCAACCTTTTTTTGGGTATTTAAGGACTGCATTTGAAAATGTAGAAAAGCGATTTTCAAAAAAAACGAGTTTTATTAATTTTGTAAAGGACAAAAATATTTGATAACATATGAGAAAGTTTGTGCATTGTTTTTTTTACGATTGATTTTATTTAATTTACAGAAGAGATTACCAAAACAATAAAAAAACAACAAATACTGCATTTGATCCTGCACTGCTCTATCTAACTTCCCCAGGTCCTGTCTGTTACCAATGCCATCGGTACAGAATGTCACTAACAAAGACATAAATAGTCGTCGACGACTCTCGTCCCAGAAGGCCGTGGATAAAATTACTAGATAAACATGTGCACCGTGGAGGGCAAAGTAATTGCTTTGTGGTGATATATACGATGTAGTTACAAGAATAATTACATGATGTAATTGCAACAAAATGGCGGCCTTCTTGATTGTTTGACAATGCGTGAGGTTATAGTAATAAATTGTTTTAATGTTTTATTATTCGAGGATTTTTAATAAATTGTAATATAGTAATAGTAAAAGTATATTGAAATAGACTCTAGTTTGTACTTGATGGGACTGGATCCTGCCTGCACCAAAGAAAGACCAGTACTGTCCAGACGTGAAGATACAGGAAGCAATTTTGATCTTACGAGTTCGTACTTTTGATCTGAGATTGTAGGATAAAAAGACATTTATAAATCACCATAGTACTTACAGTATTAATCATTATGTAAAGTACAATGATGTAGCATAAAACACTATTTTTTCAGAAAATAAGTCAATTGACTCATTTCCAAGAATACACACGATGAATAATTTTGTTGACAACTGACCTGACTGGCTTACACGGCCTCAGCACGATACTCACATTTGAAGATGGGTCACTGATTTTAGCTTCGAAACAAGAAATTTTTTGTTGTATGATTTTTTAAATTTATTTTTTCTCCGGTTGTGTATGCTTTTCTACGTCAGTACGCACTATTGGAATGTGGTCAGCTGATCCGTAACAAAAATAAAATTATATTTCACGCCCTTTTCCTCGAGCAATTTTCGAGGAAACGACAGTTTATTTTAAATTTACCCGAAGATAAATAAAAGCACTTAAGATAGTCTTTACATTTATGAGTCCTGTAAATTAGAAATATTATCTCCAAAGCTGAACAGTTTCGTTAAATTTTTGTAAAAGTTTCCTTGTATGATATGAGTATCCATTAGTACAATGATTTAGAAAAAAATAGATAAAAATAAATTTCCCACGGCGAAACACAGGTATTCAGCCTGTTAGTCACTACTTCAAAACGGTATCCCATAAAGAATTCAACCAATAAATATAAACTAGTACGCGCTTTTCCTCTTAAGTTATATTATCTATTACAAAAAAAGAGAGAAGAAAACACAAAATACAGTATCTACTCTAAAACAATCGCAGCTCACAGCTGTGTCGCTGACGTCATTGAAGCCATTTTCTAAATATTTTCCTATATTATATATAACACCCTTTTTTGAAATTATAGTTTTGCTATCATAATCAGCACAAAAATCTTTATGTATTAACATTTTAAACATGCATTGAATAGCATTGCAAAATGCACTGAAAATACATTTGCATGAATACAAGAATACAATGCAAAATACAAATGCATGAAAATACAAAATGCATTGCAAAAAAAATGAACCCTGACAGCCGTAAAAAAATTCCTAAATTTCAATGGAAAAATTAAAAATGCCAATATAATCAGTTAACGCTGATTATTATTGTAAAATCGATTTTTTGTAAATTAATGAAAAGTTATAAATTAAAAAAAATTATAATGACCACCATTATGAAAGAAATGTTGGTAGTTGACGAAACTAATTCACGCTATTACCACAATCGATTGTTAATAGAAGCCATAATTTATATATATATATATATATATATATATATATAAATTTTAACGACCCCTCAAAAAATGATCTGCATGTCAGGATTGGTGCTTATTTCAAATCACGGATCTGAGTCTCACCATGATAAACCGGTACAATATCTCGATTTTTCCAATAGAAATTAGAAAATATGAAATTAGAATCAGACTGTAAAGAATTTAAATAAGATTAGATGCTGTAGTTAAATTCAGTAAATTTTTCAGTGGAATTTCAATTTTTAAAATGAGCTATTGGAATGCCATCCTGATACCCAGACACGGGACAGCTGAACACGTGACAGAACACGTTTTTGAGATATTAAAAGTTGTATAGACATGTGTTAGTAATTTTTGTTTAATTTAAAACAATTTGGCACAAAAAGTGATTTTGGTAATAGCTTTGACTGTTTCTCACTAAAACCGTTCTACTAAAAATCGTTCGATCGTTTTAAAATGATTCCAAATCAGATTAATAAAAACTGTAGGCCTATACGTTAGAATTTTCAACTTTAAAAATTATTTACGAAATAAGCTTGACAGCCATTATAGTTAATGGAACAATTTTTTTTTTTTTTAACTAATGCATTTACTTTGATCATTTCCAGTTTATTTGTCATTTGGGTTCATTTTCGTTTTCTTATTGTAAAATATAAGCATATTTTTTTATGCTTATATAAGCATATTTTATTTTTATATTTTTTAAAATATAAAGCATAAGCATATGTAAAGTTTAGGGAACTAACATCAGCGAGACAGCTGCGTGCAGCGATTAAAACCTTCTGAAATTTTTTTCTTTCACAACTCACCTGTAAACAAAAGGGCCGATCTCCTGTAACCTTGGCTTCTCTCCTGCCAAGAAGCCTTCCGGATTCGTCACGTTGAAGATAAATACTTTGGTTAATCGAAGGACTCCTGGTCTCTGCCAGTAGTAGTAGCTAAGGGTGCCATTGAATAACCTCAGGTTCTGCAAGAAAACACACTCCGAGTAAAATTATTGTACTGAAGGGTGATTCTAAACAGAGCTGCTAGCGAACTCTAGTAGAGGATGTTTGAAATACTGCAATTGTATGAAAGCGCTGACTACACTTAGCCCGAAGAAATTAATAATGAAAAAAACTATGAACAAAAGAGTGTAAAAAATATATTGAGAGTTCAAAAGAAACTTACAAAGAGGGTTTAAATTCTATTTAAGAAACAATTTGTTTTGCTCAAATTTTGGTTATAAATAAAGGTTAATTGTAAAAGTTAATTAACCAAAACATAAATAAACAAATTGTTACTCGACGATCCTTAGGATTAATTTTAGGTTTAATTTTGATGAGCAACTGTCTTTTATTTCAAATTGAATAGAATGACTGAGCTTTGAACTTAGATGATTCTGTTTGTAGCTCCCAAACGGGCATTTTAAAAATAATATTTATAAGTTTCTGGATTTAAGGACACCTTATTATTCTTTTACTATAATTATATTTGAAATAATTTATTTAGTTCGAAGAAAAGATTTAACAAAACTTTTTATTTGATCCAATTAATACCAAAGAAGTGGGTTTTACGTAAATGTGTGTGTGTGTGTGTGTGTGTGTGTGTGTGTGTGTGTGTGTGTGTGTTTGTGCGCGCGCGCGTGTGTATGTGCGCGTGTACGGGTACATTACTAAAGCAAATAAATTAACTACCATAAAATCTTGAGAATTTAGTTTGTTCTCATTGTAAAGGGTAAAAAAAATAGTTTTGAAGTATATTTTAGGCCGAAAACTATAAATTGGGCCTACGAAAAAACTCTTAAATTGGCTCTACGAATTTTAATAAATAATATTGAGTGAGTCTGGAATAGTTTTTTTCAGAAACAACTTTGGTAATTTATAGAGATTACACATACACGTCTACTAAATTTCAAATAAAATTAATTCTTTGGTTCGTATTAAGCAGAATATATGAAAACAATTTATGACTATTCTATAAATTTTAGTTTACCTCAAATAAGGCACAGACCTATGAATACAAAAGACAAAAAATAATCAAAATCTATTAAGCCGACTTTGAGAAATTTGCTCGAATACATATTTTTTCTCAACGCCTATCTTCGGGTTTTTCAGCATTAAAAAAACTTAACTGTCGTTAAATTTAATTTTAACCTTTTTGAATGTGTAAAGAGTTTTGCAGAACTTTGAAAAAATCATTTTTTTATTTTTTTCAAATCTTTACAAAGTCGGGAACACAATTTGCATTAGCCTATAGAAATTTTGCACTGAACTTGTTACTTCTGTAACCTATTGATTGCAATAACCGACGATCCGTTCTTTGATTCGAACCGAAAAGTCATTCCGGATTCCTTGACACTCTTCTTCCAAACCTAAAGTGACATTTGCGGAAATGGTCCGGGCGACCTCGAGACCATACGAGGAAATACCACGCTCCCGGCGGGACAATCGGCAACTAAACATCTTCTGTTACCCGAATGGAAGGTCGAAGCCCGTTTTTGGATTGCGTATTGACCGATTTCAGATAAAAACAATATTGGTCTTGGCATATCCGCTGTCGAGCTTTGTTTTTAAAAAAAGGACAATCAGGAATGTCGGTAATTTGTTAATTGTAAAACTGCACTGGCATCGTTTTTTTTCACAAAATGGTTTTCCTTTCTTGGATAAAACCAGGGCTATCTTGGAGCGACATTTTTTGCGTATGTCGTGCATGTTTTAGCGTTCAAACGACTTTTCTAAGTCAAATTTACGTTTTTATGTCTAATAACATTGCGCAAATATATTGACAAGAGCGTATAAACAAAAATTGAAAGACAAGAAAGCAGAAAGATTTTCGATTTTAAGAATACAATGCTCATATACAGGGTGTTTCGTTAATAAAAACCTTACGCTTTTCTAATATATTTGTCTAATTACGTCAAATTTACGTTTTTATGTCCAATAATATTGCGCAAATATTTTGACAAGAGGGTATTATTAAAAACTGAAAGACAAGAAAACAGAAATAGTCTCAATTACAAAATACAATATTTAATTTTTCAGCATAAATGTACGAAACAAGAAATTAAAAAAACTTATAACAGAAGTCTTTTGAAATGAAATTTTCAAACACATGCTTTTAAAGCACTTACGATGGTCCATAAGGGCCTTGTTGTCACGTCCTTGAAATCCCTAAAAATTATTTCACTGGTTATTAAGTGAACTATTACATAATTTGTTTATGTAATGTTAAATTTTGTTAACGTTTGAAAATTAGCTTCCATCACACCAGGAAATATGTAGTTTTAGAGAAAGTTAGTGCTTATAAGCAAGCTATTTACAGCTACGAACCTTTGGCAATTCATTTTACCGTGTTACGGTGATTTTAATCCGATAAAAACAACGCGAATTAAAATGTTTGTGTGTCTATTATCACCATTACGGCCGTTTTCCTCATGCAGTCATGACATTCTAGTACCAAGAAGGCAGCGGATAAAATTAGACACTGACTATTCACTAAGTTAGTCAAGGCGATGTACACAAGTCATTAAGGTAACCAAATACAAATACTGTAATTTGTACACTCATCCTGGGACTAAAAGCTTCGAAGCTTTTACAGGTTCAAATCTGCAACTATAAAATTAACTTTTAAATTAACTTTAAAAACTATAACACAGTCAAATTTGCATATATATGTCCAATAATATTTGGCAAATGTTTTGAAAGAGGTATGATTAAAAATTGAAAGACAAAAAAATAGTCTCGATAAAGACCTGTATTTAAAAATATAATTTGTTAGTAAAACACTGCGCTTTCGAATATACTTTTCTAAAGCAGTCAAATTTGCATTTATATTTCCAATAATACTTCGCGAATATTTTGATAAGAGGTATGATTAAAAATTAAAAAGACAAGGAAACAAAAAGATTCTTGATAAGAAATTTTTTTAAAGAATACAATATGTTTATTTAATAAAAAATCCTACAGTTTTCTAATACACTTTTCTAACGCCGTCAAATTTATGTTTTTATGTTCAGTAATATTGCGCAAATGTTTTGACAAGAGGTATGATTCAAAATTAAAAGACAAAAAAACAAAAAGATTCTTGATAAGAACAGTTTTTAAGAATAAAATGTGTTTATTTAATAAAAAATCCTACAGTTTTCTAGTACACTTTTCTAACGCCATCAAATTTATGTTTTTATGTTCAGTAATATTGCGCAAATGTTTTGACAAGAGGTATGATTCAAAATTAAAAGACAAAAAAACAAAAAGATTCTTGATAAGAAAAGTTTTTAAGAATAAAATGTGTTTATTTAATAAAAAATCCTACAGTTTTCTAATACACTTTTCTAACGGCATCAAATTTATGTTTTTATGTTTAGTAATATTGCGCAAATATTGCGGAAGTCAAGAAAACAGAAAGATTATCCATAAAAACCAAACTTTAAAAATACAATGCTAATATACAGGGTGTTTCTTTAATAAAAATTCTTCATTTTCCTAATATACTTTATACTTTTCTAACGCCGTCAAATTTACGTTTATATGTCCAATAATACTTTGCAAATATTTTGACAAGGGGAGTTTGCAAATATTAAACATTGAAAAAACCAGAAAGATTTTCGATAAGAAAACGTTTCTAAAATTACAGTGCTAATATACAGGGTGTTATAAAACTTACGTTTTTCTAATAGACTGTTCTAATGCCATTTATACGTCCCATAGTATTGAGCAAATGTTTTTACAAGAGGGTATAATTAGAAATTTAAAATCAAGAAAACAGTGAAAATCTTGATGAAAACCTTTTTTAAAATTACAATGCTAATATACAGGGTGTTTCGTTATATAAAAACTCTACGTTTTTCTAATATACTGTTCTAATGCGTTTATATAAAGATATAATGCAAATGTTTTGTAAGTTGGTACGATTAAAAATTGAAAAACAAGTAAACAAGAGCCTCAATAAAAACTTGTTTTCAAAAAAGCAAAGCTAATATACAGGGTGTTTCGTTAATAAAATCCACACGCTTTTCTAATACACAAAACGTTCATAATATAAGCGTGTATTTAGGATATGATCCAGTGGAAGTAAGAATAACATTCAATTGGACATTTGACCCAAAACCTATAGTTATCTAGTTATACACAATACTAAAATTCGCATATATTTTAGACAGATTTGAATCAAAATTGACCAAAATCCTGGTTTTTTACTCTACAATTTTTATCGGAAAATGAGCTATTGGAGCGCCATCATGGTAACATCCAGACCCGAGAACTTGAAATATGCTCCGACCTTTCTAAGGAGTCGTTACAAATTTATATATATATATATATAAAAAATTCACAAAAATATACAAATATATACATAAATTGGTGTGTGTGTGTGTGTGTGTGTGTGTGTGTGTGTGTGTGTGTGTGTGTGTGTGTGTGTGTGTGTTTTAGCACTCTCAAGTTTGCAATTTGATTTGATTTGATTTGTCTCATTTGAATCAAATTTTGTTACAAAAATAGATTTTTATATTAGCTTGGACATGTTCGTTAACAAGGACATACGTTCAACAGTTTTTTTCCATTTGAAAATCTGATTTCACCGTCGTAATCAAAAAAACAAGAAACATTAACCATTTTGTATTTTATTTTTGTTAAAATTCAAAACAAAAATGAATTTAATGGCTATCAGGTAATGTAATTTAATTTCATTATCGTCAATGCAATTTGAACGTTAAAACACTAAGATATGCGGTTTTTAATGGTGTTTATAATGGTGAGATGTGAGTTTTAAAATATGGTTTATGTGGAAAAATTACTTTTGGAAATTAACTTCCATGAATACAGCTGCATGCAACAAGCTGGTAAATAAATTTAGTCATGCATTAAATGCAGTGTAGGCCTATACAGTTTACAAATATAGTTCTAATATTGATCACTGTAGCAATTGTTTTGCAGAAAACGTTGAGGTTGATTTGTTTGACCACTGCAATATATATACTTTTAACCAGCGGCAAACACACTTACCTTTAATATAAGGTAGTCTAACCAAGGTATCGAAGACAGTATGATGCCTATTGCTATGGCGAAGAGGCCCAGGCAAATAACAGCTAAACGGCCTGAAAACAAAACATGCATTTGTCAGAATATTACTGGATTATATGAAACTTATTAACGAATTTCGATTGGAAAAACTAGCGAACACAAATGCGGGCGCGAGCGTTTGCAATTTTTGTTCGATTTTATTCATATTTTGTACGAAAATCGGATTTATATTCGATACATTCAATATCTTGGACAAGATCTTTAACCATAAAAATGCTCATAACAGTTTCAAAATGGCAGCCTTTTCAAATCTTCAAAAGTTCATAAAATTTTCGTCTTAAATGTTTTTTGAAAAACTGATTTCACCATCGTAATCAACCTTAACAAGTATGTAAATTAGCATTTTGATTTTTCGAAATCCACTGAAATTATGAAATTAAATTTAACGGCGGTCAGGGTTTGTGTGTTTGTTACGCAGTTTTAGCCAAACGCATAGACCGATTGTTTTGCAATTTGGTACAAAAGTGTCTCATATAAAGCCCAAACGAGTATTTGTAAGATTTTATCCCATTCTTTTTCTTTTCAAACGACGTACTTGTATGATTTTTCCCCATTCACTTCTGTTTAAACATGACTGCCTTTCATTTAAACAAGACGAATATACGCAGTTTTGACCAAATTCAATGTCCGATTATTTTGAAATTTGTTACGAAGGTATGTCGTATAAAACCCAAGCTAAATATATGTAATATTTTCCACCACTCACTTCCGTTTAAAAATGGCGGCCTCTGCTTTAACGATGCGTGTGTAGTTGGTTTCCTGTAATACTGGCTGAACGGCAAAACGGTTCATAATTTTGACCGCTTCATTGAGAAAGAGCATAACATTTCTAATAAATCTGGTTCAGTAACATTTTCCCTAAATATTATGGTTACCGGTTAAATTGGCGGGAAAATTACGAGAGCGCTGCGGCTTAGGAATTAGTTACGAATATACTGCTGTCTACTGTTCTTTGAACTGCTAGTATTTCATTCTGAGAAAGTTTGTGCAATGTTTTTTTTCGATTTCTGTGTCTGTTTACAGTGAAATCCCAAAAACACGATAATTACTTCTTAAACTGTATTTGTTTCCTCATAATGTTTAAACAATTATAACGATTATCGACAAACCTGTCTACTTCCAGGTTGCGACGAACGCCTCATTGACTCTGACCTGGATGTCCACGCAGCGTCACACCGCGACAGCTGACCCAAAGGTCCTTGCAACGGAAGACTGCCTTCGGTTAATTGCCAAATTATATTTCGTGTAAAAAGACAATTTACTTTCGCTTGATAAGTTTCGCTTGCTATCGTCGCGTGTTGCAACTCGACAGATCACTAGTTTATATAACGCGCATGCGTGTACCGAGGGAAAGCTAAGCTATTACGGGTTTTAATTATTTTCGCCGAATTCCGCGTTTTGCTTTCTACTTGGCGGTTTTCCGTAACGGATCAACGGTGCGCATGTGCCGCGAAATGCTTGGCGAAAAAAGTTACGTAAATTTACTGCCGTACTTTTTTTAGCGAAATGAGCTACTTGAAACAGACAACACAAAAACGTGAAATACGCTCTGATCCTGACCTCTACATCACTTTTTGAGAGGTTGTTAAAATTTATTCGAAATTTTAATCCAATTCGATACATACGCAGTTTCGGTAATATATTCGATAATGCAGGTTCGTTAACCAGAAAAAATCATTCAATACCGTTTCAGAATGATGTCCAATTCAAACAATTAAAAATTATTAACTTTTTTGACTTTAATATTTCTTTAAAATCTTATTTCGCCATCGTAATCAGTGTTAAAAACTGCAGATATTAACATTCTGAATTTTGAAAATCCGTTGAAATTAAGAACTCTTTTGACAGTGGTCAGGGTTCATTTTTCGTATTTCCTACGTCATTTGAAGGTTTAAATTACTAATATATACAGTTATAATTACGGTGAAATTAGAAGTTTTAAAAATGTTAAAGAAAACTACTTTGGAAATTCGCTTCTATCACGTCACAGGGACACTGCGTGACGTGATTTTTTGTAACGTGAGTGTGGGTATACTGCTATCACATTTTCTCAGTTACTCCATTTCGTTAACAATGGAAGACCTATGGCGAAAAATCATAACCTTCTCCATTTCAATCGAACACTTTCGTGTCAATAATTCGTGTAAGCCAACTACCCTTGTCATCCTTAGAAGGTGTCCTTGCCACCGCCCCCGTTTCACTTCGGTAGATTCCATTATATCGGCATAAATACCCATCTTATCTCTAGTAACATTCACGTTTGCCTATAAGAAATATTTTAAGGAAGAAATTATCAACGGAGTGGCTAAAACATCGGTCAGTCTAACTGCGCACCTTAAAGTTCTTAGTTCGAGTTGCTCCCGCAGTTCTCCCGTTGCTTTTCCCTTACTGTTAACACCACTTAAATTGCGTTCACTCGTCCTCATTAGTCTAACTGGCATAAGTTTGGCACTATTATAATTTCTATAAAGCCAAAATGATGTATTTGTAACATTCTTCTTATTTAATTCTGTTTAAAGATGGCGGCCTCTGATTTAACGGTGACGAGTGAACGCAATTTTAATCAAACGGATTTTGAAATTTTATACGAAGTTATCTCGTACAATGACTGAAAGACGTTTGTATAATTTTTTCCCATTCATTTCAGTTTCAAGATGGCGGGCACTGATTTAACGTTATAGTGTAGCTACTGGTTATTTCCTATGGTATTGGCTGAACGGCAAGATATAATTTTGACAGCTTCTTAGAGAAATAAGCATAAAATTTCCAATAAAGTTGTTCCAGTAATATAGTTAATAAATATTATTGTTACCGGTCAAATTGGCAGAACGTTTACAAGCGCTGTTGTGGAACACTCTGTATATTAATTAATAATATACTGCAAGGTCTGCTGTTCTTTGAACAGTCGTTCGATCTTTGGAAATTTATTATTTTGAAAAATATTATTCCGCTAAAAACTTCCCACATTTAAGACTACACTTAATTAACGCGAGTAAAATTTGGAAGCACGCGATCGCTTTAATAAAATATAAAGGAAAGATGTGGAACGTGAATAAGGTAAGGTCGAACGGGTAGCCGATCAGTCAGCTGAGTTCAAGGTCGTCCAAGGCCACAGCTGACAGGTAGACCGCTTGCGCATGCCTGCACGTGTCCAATCACAGATTGGAAAGTTCTTAAAATTACTACAAATATTTACAAATTGCTTGAGAACAAGCTGATTGTATGTGTGTGAAAGCAACTTCAGTTAGAAATTGTTTTTTGTGATAATTTTAAAATGATTCGGTAATCAAAAGCGAGAGTTAAAGCAACAGGAAATAATCTCGGCACGCAACTGTCTCGCTGATGTTATAGAAAGGAATTTCCGTTGAAAAAAACACATAAATGAAAGTGCCATTAAATGTTATAGTTGGCTATACCAATGGCTGCCAATCAAATTAATAAAAAAAATACTTTTTGATCTTTCGTGTTTTAAAATATTTTCGTGTTTTAATCAATGTTACATTCTGTATAAAAAAACACTCAACATTTCTTAATTTAATTGAAAATACTAAATGCATATTTTTCTCCGTCGAATTCATTTTAATTTGTAATTTTTGCGTTTTGCTCTCAAACTATATGCCTAAGATAGCAGTTCAATTAGCTAATTATTCAATGAAAATTCATTAATAACCTATACATAAACTCCCTCAAATCCTTACATACGTTGCCCTATTTCTTGGAATTGTTAACTTGAATGTGGAATAAGATTATGAAAATAGTGTCGGAAGATTACGGTTTTTTAAAGAACTCCATTAAAGACCGAACGGATGCTGGATAACAACAAATTTCTGTTACTGAACCGACAAAATAAAAATCATGTACCACGTTTTGTCTCTTTTTTTTTTACTTATGATAATTTGTTCGAAAATACAAGAATTTAACACAGCTAGTTTTTAAGAACGTAACCTAAAAACAGCCTATCAGCTGTTCAACGAAATCAGCTGATCGTTAAGAATTAATTTAAAACAACTGATCTTTTACAATAACTACCAATATAAATTTGTGCACTCCCATTACTAGTGCTCAAAATCCATCACAACCAGTCCTAAAGCATGATACATATGTTAATAAATTTGTTCACATTATTACAAAAAAAACTATTTTTGTACCGACTTACGTATCAAAATGAATGAAAACACACACACACACACACACACTGCGTTATATTATTTTTAACGACCTCTTCCCTCAAAAAGTGATTTGGAGGTCAGATCGATGCACATTTCAAGGGCCTGAGTCCTATGATGGCCGCTCCAGTAGTTAATTATTCAACGAAAATTCACTAATTACTTATTCATAAACTTTCTTACACACGTTGCGCTAGATCTTATAATCCCCCCACTAAGAGGGTTTACAATTGCACAAAGTTTGTGCAAAAGAAGCATTACAACACCTGCCTGCCGCTTATATAAAACGCGTGTCTTACTTCCAATCTTATAATTACGCACGTAATAACAGACGCATTGTTTACAAAGGGCAGATACTGTTACGTTACGCCTATACGGTGATGTGTATCACAACCCGGCGTCACGTAACAGAAGCACGTAATTAGTCACGGCTGGTTAATTAGTCACGGCCGGTGTGTTTGTCGCTTTGCGTCGAATTGGCATGCGGTATAGTTTAAACTGAACGGTAGAGAAAAGCTAAATCGTAACACGTGTACGATCTCATTAATCGATGTTTAAAAAGGCTGTATAAAATTGGTTTTCAGATCGCTGAAATCAAAACAATCGCGGCACGCAACTGTCTCGCTGACGTTATTATTATGAATTTCAAATTTTAAAAATTATTTTCGTTATTCGAAAATGAACCGTCGTCACGGTAATTTTAGTATTCTCAATGGAATTTGAAAATTTAAAACACTACAGTAATTCACGCCGAATACGTGGTAAAGTCGGATTTCGAAAAGAGAATAAATTGTGACTTTTCAGGTTTGGAATTACCGCCATTTTGAAACGTTTGAAAGCATCTCGCTGGATAACGAACTTATTCAAGGTATCACAGGCTTAACAAAAAGCTGAATTTATTGTTAGATATTAACGAAGCTTTTAATGTTAGCTTTGGCGAGAGTAGTAAATAGAAAAACGTATGCCGAACGGAAGAATGTAACGAAAATGTGGAACGAACGAGCAAAGGCATTTCGTTTCTATGTTTTTGTTTGTTTCTTTTTCTTCCTCCTTTACGATAACAGCACAAGCACATTATATGAAAACGTTGTGTTGGTTTAGTTTCGGTATTTTTCGTTAGTTGGAGAACACGTGCGCTTTGTAACCGTTCATAATATAAACGGAATTAATATAAACTACATTCGGAATTAATATAAACGTTTATAATAATTGTTGTATTTAACAACAAATCTAAAAGGTAATAAGCTGTTTTTTAGCTTCAATAAATTCAGATCAAAATTGCGAACGCGATAAATATATTTTTACAAAAAATTAGCGATTATAGAAACAGTTATCAGCGCTACAAATTCCCGGATCTGGAACTTACCATGATGGCCGCTCTGAGCGGTTATTTCCCAATGGAAATTCGGTAAAAACACAGATCGTGATGAGGAAAATTCACCGCAATGTTTTATTTCGCCATATTTATTTATAGTTGATATTTCCCCTACGCCCCTCCACACACACCTGATTAACATGAATACGTAAACGAAAGCTCTGATTAGAACCACTCTGCGACCTCCGAGGTCTGTCTCCTTACGTTTTCTCGTTCACTAAATAGCCTACATTTACTGTTTTTAACGTATACAATAAATAGTTACGTAACATACCACATTATGAAGTGAGAGCGCTACTAGTCTCTGTTCATATCCGATGGGCGAGGGTTGTATTTCTCACTAGCCTAAGTAGGTCAGGACCTAGGGACGCAAAATTTTGGGGCAAAAAATTAAAAAAACAGATTTAAGGAAATTTAAAAAAGTTGTGAAAAAATTAATGGAAATAGTAAACAAAAATATATATTTAATAATGGCAAGAAAACAGAAGACGATAAGAAGAAGCGCCTGCCACAACGCAAGTACAATGCGCCGCGACTTAAGCCTAAAACGAGTGAAAAACTACCTGAGGAATTCTGTGGGCAGTGTAAAGTTAAATGCTGTTGCCGTAATGGCCGTAACATCATCACTGCACTACAAAGAGACTATTTCAAAATTTTCAAAAATTAAAGACAGACAAAAATTGTAAACTTAGTCTCACTACCTTAACGTTTTATTGTAAACTCAGTCACGCTCTGTCTTGAATAAACGCTATTTTGTATTTGAGTCTAATTTTAGGTTCACATTATTAATTTGTGAACTAATAGCATTCTCAATTTATGATCGTTTTAAACAATTATGTTCGAAATAAAGGAGCGTTCGATGGGGGGGGTCTCCGATCTCCTGCCAATGATTCTTAAATAATTTTGTTATTAAAAGAATTCTTATGAGGAAATTATGAAAATCACTCTCCGCGCTATCAGGCCTTTCTTGGAGCCGCCCTTTAAAATTTGCATTCCTACGAGTTCCAGAAACAATATAGATAAACCTAACCTCAAAGTTAAAAATGGCGTGTAAGAATTCAGCTGTTCAGTGGCGAAAATGTTTAGGTTAGTTTGTTCGATGAATCAACTGTTTTGATTATTAATAGTTGATAATTAGTACTTTAGTTTATATAGACACTAATGGTTTTCTTGTGTGATGTTATTAGTCCTTTACTTGTAATGTTTTTAAGCAATTATTCTCTTTATTTTCTCACTAATCTAAGTATAACATTGTCTGTATTATAGAAATAAAAACGTGTGGAACTCGCGGAGTTACCGACAGAAGCGAAGCTTTGCTGAATATATAATTAGTTTGAAGACATGTTTACAATATCTTGTTTTGTTTGAAGAAACAAATACGTGAACCTAGCTTAAATATTATTTAATGTAGTTATAGTAAAAGATCTGTTGTTTTATATTAACTCGTAACTATCAGCTGATTTCATTCAACAAAATTATTTACATTTGTTTTCGAAAATGCATAATAATTGCATTGTCCCTAACAAATAATAACTTTTGAACATATAATCTTAATATATTTATTGTTACTATTTCACAAAACCCGTATTTTAATTGGTGTTTTCTTTTCGTAATTCTTTCAAATATATTTTATTAAAGTGTATTCATTTAATTGTATATTTACTTAATTAACAACTTACAGTTTGGTAACGTACTTTAAGCGGATATAGTTAACACAAAATAATTACAATTATAGTGAAAATTATTAACACCACTACTATATCTTGCTTGCAAGCCTCCTCTATTTTCTAATCTGTGTCATTTTTCTGTCAGGTCAAGTTGCAACATAACAACATTCTTCGAAGGAACATTGCTTAAGGTTAGACGTGTCTAGAATATTAATAAGGACTTAATAGTGATTTGGAGATTTTAACGTTTGTTAATAAGTAGGAAAGTAATTTATGGAAAATTAAAGTATGTGCACGGTGGTAGAGAGAATAGCGATGTGGAAACTTTAATGCCGAATAGAAGAGGTTGTTGGAAATACGTGAATGGAAAGTTGTTCGTAAAACTATTTAGGTTATAACCTAACTATTATTGAATTTATTGTATATATTGGATAAGTATGATGTTTTACTATTAGTTTATGCTACATTCTACTTGTAGTCTACAAATTGTTAACAAGTACATAGTCTATAAAAACCTAATAAATTATGAGCTAAAACGCATTCATATTTTTTTGTTCCTTAAAACGCCCATTTTCCGTTTCATAATCAATAGTTATTAAAGAATTTACAAGATTGTGTTTTCTATACTAATCTAATCAGGAATATTATAGAAAAACCAAAAATTACATTTCAATGGTATTTTATATTTATGTTGACCAAAGAATCATTACATATTCAACTGAACTACACGGATTCAAATAGCTCAAGCTAAATGGTCAAAAAGTATACCAACTTCTGTTATACCGTCACATTACCTGTTTCATTAAATTTACTTACATGGTTACAACTTCTATTACACAATTAATTTCTGTTACTGTAACTACCGGTATTTAACTTTCTTTATTCGCTTTTAAAAGTTACTCTTACTTCCATTATACTGTTATATTTTAACTTTAGTTACAGAATTACATTAATTTTCTTTTCAATAATTTATTTGTTACACGTTTACATAAACTCCCGTTAGGTGCAACTTATGGTATAGATTTAGGTTACAATTTTATTGTTTCCCATTACACGGTTATACAGAATATAATTTTAGTTACACAACAATATTGCATTATCTTTCGTTAAACTATTAAAAAGTTACTCTAACTTACGTTATACGGTAATACTCAATCGTCCATTAAACAATTGTATTGTTTCCGTTACGTGACCACGATAATACTTTTGTTACACTATTACATCAACTTGCGTTAGGTGTAATTTTAGGTATAAATTTAGGTAAAACGTTTTACTATTTTCTATAAAAAGGTTTCACAATAATACTAATATTTTTCGTTACACTTTTAAGAAGTTATATTACTTTCCTTTACACTTTAAAGAAGTTGTACTAATTTCAGTTGCACTTTTAACAAGTTGCATTATCTTTCGTTACACTTTTAACAAGTCACGCTATTTTCCGTTACACTTTCATAAAGTCACGCTATTTTCCGTTAAAAATTTAACGAGTAACACTATTTTTCGTTACACTTTTATCAAGTTACACTATTTTTTGTTACACTTTTAACAAGTTATACAAACTGCCGTTATACAGTTCCAACTTAAACATTCGTTACCACTAACATTAATTTCCGTCACATGATCTCAATAACAATTCTGTTACACAATTACGTCAACTCCCGTAAGTGTACTTCCTGTATACTATTGTTAGCTTATTCAAGTTTTATTATTTTCAGTGTATAGTTATACAAAAACAATAATTACCGCTGTATGGCTATCAAGGCATGCTAATGTCCGTTATACTGTTACACACTGGTATTAATACTAATACGTTTTACACAGTTACAATAATTTCTGTTACACTAATACATTAACTACCGCTAGATTATTGTAACTTGCTACGGTTATGCTATTATGTTTCCCCATTACCCATTACACTATTAGATAGAAGCAGTAGATAGAACCATTAAACTACAAAGTTACTCTAACTTCCGTTATAGTGTTACATTTAAACATCAGTTACACAAGTGTAACAATTTGCGGTAGTTTATTACACCTAAACACTAACAATTATACTAATTTCCGTTACAAAATTAAACTGCGGTTACACTTGCTTCTTCAAAATGTATCTTGTATAAAGAAATGCATACTAAAAAAAGATCAAATATATTTAAAGATTTGTTTATACAGTGGTCCATAGCAACTTTGTTTCTTTCAGTAGATCGTTAACCTTATAAAAGGAGGAGTAAACTTTAGAGGAAGGATACGAAGAGAGTAACAGTTATAGAAAGGGAATAAAGAAGAAGAAAGTGATCTACCTTGGAGAACAGGTTCCATTGAGGCACTGTTACGCGGTGTGAAGGATTTGGTATATGAAGTTAGCAGTGGTTCAAGTATATTAGAAGTGGTTCATTAGATGCACTTTATACCGGCAGTTCTTAAATATTATTCTACTTGCGCCCAATTTTAGGACAAACTTTCTTGTCTGCTTTAAATATATATATATATATAGCCTAATTATTATTTAAGTACACAATTTTATTAGAGAATTTTCATTAGAAAACGAAGTAACAGAGAGTTCATTATGATAAAACCCAATTTATAAACCATAATCTGTGCACCGAACCTCATAGAAGCTGTTTTCAGTTTCCATAAGATTGAATATTTCCTGTAGCGTACAAATGTTTGCCTGATTTGATTTAAACTTGTTACGAAAATGTATTTATTCGTTCAAAATTTTTAAAATGGCTGAATGCGTACTTTTTAAATCGAAAGACGCTTCGATGAAGTGCTAAATTTTTTTTACTGTTGGAGCTAAAATACTACACAGACTTTCTTACATTCAAATCTGTGTATCGAATTTGATATAAAACACATTTACATTAGATGTAAATTAATGTACAGTAAATCGAAATAGATGATTTTTAATAGAAAAATGAACTACTGGACCAACCATCTTTAGAACCAAGATCTTGAAATGAGCTCCTGTCCTGACCTCATCATGTATTGAGGGGTCATTAAATTTTATACCTATAGGCATATATATATATATATATATATATATATATATATATATATATATATATATATATATATATATAATTTTTCAGATTTGATTCAAACTCGGCACAAAAATCGACTCTGGTAATAGCTAGCCAAGTTTGTTAAACAGTACAATTCGTTTTATAGTTTCAAAATGGCGCCCACTTGAAATCTTTAAGAAATCATAACTTTTTTATTAGATATTTTTGAAAATTTGATTTCACTGTGATAGTCAACATTAAGCACTTAATAAATTACATTTTTTTTTATTTTCAAAATCCACGGAAATTAAAAAAAAAATAATTTGACGGCGGTCAGGGTTCATATTTTCAATGCAATTTGAAAGTTTAAAATGCCAGTATGAGAAGATTTTAATTCTGTTTATGATGGTTAAATCAGTGTTTAAAAAAAAGATAAGGTAGAAAAATTACTTTTGGGAATTCGCTTCCGTTACGTCAGCGATACAGGTGCGTGTGCTGCGATTACTTTTGTTTTGCACTGTGACCTTAAACGTCGCTTAATTAAAATGTTGCTACTTGGACTTATTTAAGTTAAGTTATACACCTTCAAATATGATTAAGGAATTTAGCAAAATCTGTTAAACTTCTTGATGGATTTCTTTTGTTGTAATTCGACAATAGTTTATATGCATTTAGTTTGGATGTTTTGGAACTATTTTTGAGTAAAATTAAAAAAAAATATAGATTTAAAGACACTCTAAATTAACCTGCAAAATATCATCGAAATTGGACAAATTTATTCGGCAAATATGTGTCCAAACGGATAGATACAAACTAACAGACATACGAGTGAAAACCTAGTGGAGCTGAAAAGTTGGATTTTTCATTTCGTATAGTAAATCGTTACAACAGTTTTCGTTAATTACCAAGTATTAAAATGAAATTAATGAAAATTTATTAACATTAGAAAGTGACTTAATTACGTTTTCTCGTTAAAAAACTAACCTTGACTTTATTTTGTCAACCGTATTGCTAGTTGCGAGTAATTATCACAAAATAACGTAAAAATCAATTTTTTAAAATATTTTCCGTTTATATTTTTCTAATACAAATATACAAATATTCACTGAGACGTGATATACGTACAAGAACGATAGGAAAACCGCTTTGATACAAAATGAAAACTACCGAATGAAAGGAAACGTTTGTGTGTGTGTGTGTGTGTGTGTGTGTGTGTGTGTGTGCGGTGTTCGGGCAAATATATGCAATGTAAAGATCTTGAAGGTAGCACAGCACCTCGAAACCGGATTTTAAAATTTCTAATTAGATTTTTTAAAATTAAATATTCAGCTGAAAACTACACCTGTTCATATTAAATATTCATGGTGAAAACTTTTGAATTTAAAAGATAATGCAGTGCTCACCTAATATAGAACAAATCTGTTAATTTTGTTCGGTATCCCACTGAGCATATGTTACCGAAACGTACCTCAGCATAAATTATTTTGACTAGTTTTCTATTAATTTTTCATTTTTTATTAGTTTTCATTTCGTTGTAATTGGATTTTCTTTTTGTATTTTGTACTTTTTTTTGAAAATTAGTTTTCATTTCGTGGTAATTGTGCTTTCCTATTGTTTTTGTATATTATTATGTACTTAAAAATCCTTAAGGTTCGTAAATTCAAAGATTTAAACAACAATAGCGTGCACAGTGATGGTTTCGGTTAAAAAAACGCGGAGCCTGTTGATGAAAAGGAAACCCCGTCAAACCATTGTCAGGACAAATCAAGATGTCATGGTCTGCTGATGTGGCAGATCCGCAGGATATGGAGGACAATGAAGGCGGGGCTGGAGTCAAAGACAATGTTTTCAGTACTTGCGGTTCTCAATGGCCTACTTTTTAGGCGAAAACAGTTTTAGTGTTTACCACGTGAAATTCTTTGTATTCTCTTAACTATGTGTGAACAGCTAGGCTATATTAACTGAATAGGTAAGAGTACTAATTTCTACGGTAGTTAAATAATTAAATGGTGCAAGATCTAAAAAATAAATGAAATATAGATAATACATTAAATAAAAGTTTTTACATACACTATTTCAATGGTTAAAATAAAAACTAAACAAATTATCGCTATTTTTACAGAAATTCCTGGTCGAAAGGTCAGAAGGAAAACAATCTGTTATTGAACTAAAAATTAAAATCGTGTATCATGTTTTCTCTTCTTTTTGTATTTTAATTGCGATAATTTGTTCAAAAACACGAGAAATTAACCACATAACCTAAAACTTATTATAACCTGTTAGCTATTTAAGGAAATCAGTTGATCTTTACGAATTAACAATTAACCTTTTAATATAACTACCAAAATTAAATTAACGATTCATTTTGTATACTGAAATCGGTCAAACTTCTTAGTAGTTCCCGTAGTGTAGTGTTATCACGTGTGTTTCGATCCCGGCGAAAACAGGAAATTTTAATTATAATTAATTCAATATGAGTCTTGCGACACGCAAAATATACTGTTATATATTAATATAAACATGTTCCTCGCATCACGCATCCCACAAAATCCAAAATCAAAACCAGTCCTAAAACCTGATGCATCTTAATGATACATTTTGAAGTGAATAATTCTTTACGATTGGTATAGCAAATTTTGTATTGCAGTGAAATCGAAATGAAGTAACAGAAAGAAACAGTGTAAAATACATGAAACAGCTGATTGTAGAAACAGCTGGTTATTATAGAGATGCCAGGCAGTGAGTAACAATATGTATTACAAAATCAAGCATCTTGACCATAGATAGACTATTTAATTTGAATACTGAAAGGCGAGAATGGAATATATATTAATGAAAACAATGGTAAAAAGTTAAAACGGATAAAATAAATGAATGTTATTATTTGAAAATGTTGGTAATAATAAAAGAAACTGTAATTATATACAAATATTGTATTATAGATGGTTATGTAGCAAGTATTTGTGTAATATTTAGGTTATAATAGGTGTTGTAAAGAGGGTTTGTATAGTTTTAGAAAGTTAAAAATATAAAAGGCCAAAAACGGACGGTAAAAGGATCAATAACAAGTATTCACTTCTGACACGCATAATATATTTGCAAAAGATTTGTTTAATGTCTCACTGTATGGCATATGTAAAAAGTATAATGGCCTTGAAATTTTTATTACTTTTTACTTTTACGGGTCTCCCAATTCCAAAAATGTTACTTTTACTTAGATGTGTATGCATGTGTGTGTTTACTTCGCTAGACAAGTAATTAACCGATTTTTGTGAAACTTGACACGTCGATCTGGTTTTCCGAAACATTAAACCGCTTTTTATCATTCTGAAGCGACTTTCTTTAAAATAATTTTTTTCAAAATATGTTCTAACGATTTTGATTATAACACCTAAGTATAATCACTAAGTATAGTATAATCACTAAGTATAATCATTAAGTATAATCACTAAGTATAACACCTAAGTATAGATGTTCATTAACACCTAAGTAAAACGAAAAGGTAGCTATATTTCCGAAAAGTCGTGTTCAGAACCTGTTGGAAAACGTCTAAAAAATGCACACTTTATCAAAAACAATCTAAGATTTCTTAAAATCTACTTGATGAATTTTCTTCAAATTTTAAATATACATTAAAGACCATACCTCAATTTAGCTTACAAAATTTTAAACAAAAAGAAGGGTTCACAAAAAAAACTTGAGGTATAAGTGAATATTAAAAAGGGCTATGTCACCGGTCAGTCTGCTGTGTCTCTGAACTGTGCACCTCAAAGTTGTTAGTTCGAGCCGCAGTTACTGCAGGTAAAACCTAATCCCTCGACATCATTAGATTTTTTTAAAATTTTTAAATTAAGGCGAAAAGCACATTGAGGCTATTATCGCCTCCCTAAATGTAAGCGTGAGTGTAAAGTGTTAAGGTCGTAAGTGTACTGTTGTAAGTGTAAGTGTGTGTTAGACTCGGGTACCGCGAGAGACGTTTAAATCCTCTCAATAGGTCTGCACCCCTCGACCTCATTAGTCTATTTCGCTTACAGTATTGCCGTGATTTTTCCGTTCTCTAATTTTAAAAATACAGGAACGACATAACCTCTGTCCCCGGATTTAGGCTTCCACCAAACATTTCTGTCGTTAATTAACTGTTTTACAACACGCCTTTTAAACGCTCGATAAACACGCGAAAATCAAAAGAAGGATATGGTAGATAACGTTAGCATCTTGCGCCAAAGGCTATCACGTGACCGACTGCCATTGACAAAATATTTTGTTATTAACGGAATCGTTCAGTACTCCGGGACATAACTAGACGTCAAGGTACCGGTCCCGGTCCTGACTGAACAGCTAATTCAATTATCGGCGAAGCCAGATCTTGTAAACACATCCTTAAGTGGATTACAATATCCTGGTCGTATCTATTAGAAGCCGAAGAGGACCCATTAGTCGAGTTTGTCAACATCTGTTAATTGTATAACGAGCGGTCGCACAAACGTAGCAACGTAATTTCAGTATAACTTTGTCTACTGCTGCGGAACGCTACCGCGTTTCTAAAAATTGAAGTTACTCTAAAAACTAAAAAATAAATATTAATAATTGCTGCACGCAGCTGTCTCGCTTATTTGATAGAATTTGCAATAACAACTGTTTATCTGGTCACCAAATACGGAGCGGAGCTTTGCTGAGCGGAGTTCAGTCAATTTGTTATCACTGAAGATGGCTGGTGTTTCTAAAAAATATCGTATCTGTTCTTGAGAAACTGGATATAATTATTTTGTGGTAAACGCTTATTATACACATTTTATAAATGCAAGCAGTAATACAAGGAATAAAAGCGGGTATTACTCAAAAATTAAAAAAAAAAAAGGTTAGAAGAAATGTTATACAAGTGGATATGAAAGTATTGTCGTTCAATAAGAGCACTTTAAAAATAATGATGAAAAATGGATGTTGCATAAAGCTGATATTTGTGGTTATTGATTACGGACTGATGGTTGTGGTTTTTGAATGTAGAATATGTGAAGCATGTTGTAGGATAACTTTATTTGAATATTGTTTAGTTTTGTATGTAGTTTTAAGGTACCAGTCCTCGTACATGGATTTGTTTCCCTCTGCCTATCATTGTAAATATACTGGTTTGGTAAATAAATAAGTAAATTTCTGCAAATTACAAAAAAGACTAGTAAAATTTATATCTGAGAAAAAGGGAACATTTTGAAGAACTTCACACAGTGTTTAATTCTGAACTACGTAATTTTTAATAATTTAACAATTATTTCCGTATGACCCGAAATACGTTTAGCGAAGTAAGTGCTTGGTAGGGGTAAGTCAGCTTTAAAACCGAACCTAGACAATATCGAAGCTATGCCCCCGCAGGGATCGCAGACTAACTGCACCTACTGAGAGGATTTAGTAGCTACCCGAGTCTAACCCACACTTACACTTACGACGTTAACACTTTAACTCACACTTACATTTAGGAGGCTATAATAGCCGTAATGTGCTTTTCGCCTTAAAATAACAAAAAAACAAAAAACAAAAAACAAAATTCGAAGCTATGCGCTGCTGAGTCCACCGACACCAATCGACTCCGCTTAGCTCCTTTTCTTTTTCAGCAACACTTAAATTACTATTAGTTCAAAGAACAGAAGACTTCCTCGTGATCTTTTCCGCCAATTCAACCGGTAAACGTTATATTTAGGAAAAATGTTACTGGACCAACTTTATTGTAAATTTTATGCTCTTTCCCCTTGAAACGGTTAAAATTATGGCAGGTCTTGCCGTTCAGCCAGTATGGTAGAAAATAACCAGTAACTACACTCTCAACGTTAAATCAAAAACAATCTTGAAACGGAAGTGAATGGGAAAACGTTTTACACATACGTCGTTCAGGCTTTATGCGAGGCACTTTCGCATCAAATTTCAGAACAATCGGTTACGCGTTTGGCCAAAATTACGTAACAAACAAACAAACATTTAAATTAAATACCGAACATTCGAGTTGTAACAGAGAGACCTCACTATTCCCGGTCAATAAACTCTAAACAGTAGACTTTGTTTAATAATTTCTAATTACTGACTCGTTTTTAGAGACCAAATAGGCCTATAGAAAATATTATAGTTACAATTTTCAACGTGTGAATATTTTGTGTTATATTATCATTAATATTTTCATTCTGAAACGATATAACCAAACAATATTTTTAGTGACAATTTTTTTGCAGTCCTGGCACTTTTAGATGAGAAATTAATTCGTATTTAGCTCAAAAAAAAAAGAGTTCAGACTCGCCCATTAGTATTAAATGAAATGAATTTAGGCTATAAATAAGCTACGTTTTTCGCATTCGCGGTTCAGTGGTATGATTTCTGTTTACGAAACTAAAGGACACGATTTCAAATTCCGTTACTGAAATTAACCTTTTTTCATTTATTTTTTTTTAAATTTCGTATATAAATACGTTCAAAATAAATAATGAATGCCGTTATACAACATGTCCAGCTAAGCTAACTCGATTATTATAGAATTAAACGTTGGATATATTGTACCAGATTGATATATGATGAATATACATATTCATTTTCTTTAATGTCATTTCTAAAATTCAAGTTTTCACTTACGTTGACTAGTCTCCTCACTGCCACATTTTTTTGTTAATAAATCTTATTTATTTTATATCTAAATTTTAAATTTTCAAAAATGTATAAACCCATAGTTTTTTGGAAACATCTGCTACGGAAAAAGTCTCTTAGACTTAAAATACTGTATAGACTTTAAAAAATTCTACTGGCAGTTTTCGACCTGAATTATATTGAAGAATAATTCACCTTTACTAACAGAAATTGTTCTAAATACATAATTTATAATCACTTAAAACAGAATAAAATGACATAATGTCATTGTGTGCAGAGTATATGATTTATATTGTGCATTAAGTGCATATTGTGTCGGTTAAGAAAGTTGTTTATTATTATTTACGGCGCATTCTTTTCTGCCCGCGCGTTCAAATCTCCAAGAACTGGAGGAAGGATTGTGTTGAAATAATCTGACCGCAGATGAGAAAAACGTCCGCCTCCAATGTAGAAAGTTGTTTTTCTGTGACCTGTATTAGTCACATTATCGATTTTTTTAATAAAATGAATCCTTTTTTAAAAAGAAAAATTCGAGTATGTAATTGATTTTCAAAATACGACTAACACGTGATTTTTTGGTTTATGTCAGCAAAAAAGTTCTCTGTTTGTATAAAAACTTGAAGGTATAAAACCTAGTTTTGCTTACTAACGCCTAAACAACCACGATAAACAATTTCCGAACTTCTTTCCCGGCTTTGAAACCTAATTCAATCCCGTCAACCAATACTAATTTCTGATTGGTTCGCAGTACTTCATATCTCGTATCTCGAGTCTATAGTACTTTATATTAATACATTTTTCCGAAACATTACTGCCTACGCATCACCTCGCATCTCCCATACACAATAGCTTCATTCTGATTGATGCGTTCTTTCTCTAATTCTAACAATGAAATTCAGTGAAATTATGGTTCCATCCATAATTTCGAGAATAAATACAAGTCGAAAATCGTTGTTCGGTAAAACATCGAGAGTTCCACCCACTGCAGAACAACTACAACTTGTTCGGGAGGAAATAGTAGGAATCCAGCCAATTTTAAACAAGAAGGGAATTTCATTCACCATTCTGAACCGGAAAAGTGCCTCGCCAGCTCGCTGCCGATCTGGTAAACAGACTTCTATTTCTCCCGGAGACTACAACAGCTTTAATTTTTTGATATCCTAACATTTTATAGGCAAAATCGTTTCAATAAAATATTATTGTTTGACTTTTTCTTTGGCGAAATTTTTTTTAAAGTTCACAAAAATTAGCTTTGTTTTTAAATAATCAAACACAACTTAAGATAACATCAATTTTAAAAAAGAAAATGCAGTTCTGAATTTGTTTGGAAACAAATGAAATCTGCCAAATTTTGTTTAAACTTCGTGCGTATGAACAACATAATTGTACCAAATAGAAAAAGAACAAAAAAAGACAATTGACTATCAATAAGATTAGTTTCGATTTTATCGTTAGAATTTTGATGTTTGCGACCCTTTAACGCTTCTCTTAATGAAGTAAACGTGAGGAAATGTTGCAATATTTTTTTACCGTTTAATAACAATGTATTGATATGATGTAATCGCTTGTTTCCTTAACGTGTACTGTTGAATGAAGCCGCTAGTCCTGCAAGGACGAGAAATCATTTAATGACTGCGTGCAAGAACTGTCCTGATTTCCTTAATCCTATATCTACTTATAGTTTGAAAATTAGTCGCTTCCTGAACACAGTGTATAGTTAGTATAGAGAATATACAATACAATGAATACAAGTTATACGGGTAATTCCATCATAATGAAGTCATTACACCATTCCTTGTTTGTGATTCCTAGTTTGAGACGCTCGGTTCTCAGGATAAATAGGTTTGATTATCGTGAGACGCAACAGACTTGCTGACGTGATAGAAGCAAATTTTCAAAAATACCACTATTTAAAGAAATGTTTCACTTAGTACCCTGCTTCCTTAATGTTCTTAAAGTATTGCTCAAAATTTTAGTCTCTCGTAATTACATGTACTTTCAAATTACTTCTAACAAAAGTAGTTCTTGAGATTTTTGTAAATATTTTCAGATCAAAAATGTTATTTAGACTTGAATGTCTGTCCGTTTGTATCTATGCTAGATGGGAAAATATTCGTCAGTAAATTGAATATAAAGATTACAAACCCTGACCGCCGTCGGTGTTGGTCTTCCGGTTTTACTACCAAATCTTATGAAGGAGGCATATGAGATGATCAGCTGATGAGCTTAGCAATCCCACAATGACACATTCATCACTCTACATAGATTGGCTTGAGTGTGAAGGAACCCGTGCTGAAAGATTACCAGTCTAGTGGTGTATCAAACTGAACCTTGGAATATCTGGCGATCTCCCAGTGTATGGGCGGTACCAATTTCCCTAACTTCTCGCGTAAAAATCAAGAGTAAGAATTTAAAACAGAATCAGCAGATTCCCACCGCACAACAAGTTGTATTATCTCCAATTACTTCAATAACAAATGGAATGTCACTAATTAGGAGTAGGAGAATTACCCACTTCTCATATCCTAAACTTTATAAAGAGACTAGGACTGGAGAAAGCGCTGAAACTGAGCATATGAGAATACACATTAGGACACAATATATCTATAAAGGTCGCAGTGCAGTAATAACTCTTGAACTTACTATTGAACACGTATTATATGCAAACTTTGGTTGCTTTGGTTTCGGTAGTTTTCCTTAGTTGAAGAACGCGAGCAGGTTGTAACCTTTTACAATACATTCAAAATTAATATAAACGTCATAATAATTGTTAATATTGCTAGTTTTTAACAACATAACCTGAAACGTATTATAGCCTATCATCTGTTCAATGAAATCAGCTGATCGTTACGAGTAAATATAAAAAGATTGATTTCTTACTAAAATAATATCTGAGCTAGATTCACGTATTTATTTATTTAAACAAAACAAAACATTTGTAAACATATCTTCAAACTAATTATATATTCAGTAAAGATATCATTAACAAAAGTTTCGCTTCTGTCCACGAGTTCCACACGTGTATTTTTTTTACTTATTGCCGTTGTAATTACAATTAATTATAATTTTAATTATAATTAAAAATTAGCAACAATAATAATACAATATCGACAAATGAATATTTCCTAATATGTGTTATTCTCTCTGCTTTAAGTCAAGATAAAGTTTATCACATTATTATATTAGTTTAAGTGTAATTGTAGCTATTTACTTATTTATGTTGTACTTTAGAGTTGAACGTGCCCTTACATGTTGTTTACACTGAGGTCACTGATCTTCTAAAAGTCGGTCAGTACATGCCAGACCAGTCTTGGGAAGGGGTTAGGCCGTATATTAAACAGTACAGTGTATTTTAGTACTACTTATATTTATTATCCCTCTAAAGATGGTAAACACTTTACCGAAATGTTCATCGGGGGAAAAATGTGACTAGTTTGGTCTAATTAGTTCGTTTCATATAAAACAATTAGTTAGATTTTATTTTGTAACAAAATAGCTTCCTTATTTTTAATTTTGTGTTTAGATCAGTTTAGATTAGGTACTAGAGGATGAGGTTGTAAAACACAATGTTCTGCAATCAACGGAACCTCTTATTGTGCAACTAAATCTCTTAAGTACTAATTAACAGATTGGTGCCCTTATTAAGTTCCAATAATCACTGACTAGCTCATTCTGCTGGATTGCTCCTGGAAACCAAACACTTGTAGCAAAATGCTAGCAAGAGCCTCACAATGAATTATGTGTCCTGCAGTTTCTACCCCTGCATAACACAGGGTTTCTTCGTGGTAAATACCTATCATGTTCACGTACACCCTCAGATCACAGTGCGCTGCAATGAACTCCATTATCTTTTTTAAGTTGTGCTCTGACCAAGACGTCCTTCATATATCTAAGGAAGGAGACGCTTGACATTGAAATATCCGTAAAGATTATCAAATCTTGCCTGGTGTTGCTTGTTAATCCACCAATGGGTAACAGACCGGAGCAATGATAAAGAAGTTCCTAAAGCCGACTCGAGATCCAGCCAATCCCTCCACCCCGTTACGCCCCGAAATCCAATAAAGAGTAACCTGTTTCCCGACGCTCTTTGATTAGCTTGAACCGAATTGTAGGACCCACAAGTTATTTAACTGCTGCATGACTATCGGATAAATATGAACACGAGTCTTCTAGAAGACCCGTTGCAGATTCTTTCTAACGCAGTCATTAATGGCCATTACTTGAGCCTGGATTACTGTTTGTTACTGTCCCAAGGCAACAGATTTCTTCGCCCTTGATCTCACGCAGTACACTCCGGACCGGTGCCTGTCTTTGTCTTGGAGCTCTACTACACCTTACTAGGTCTCCAGAGTTTCCCAGTACACGATCATCCTCAAATGTCATCTTGACATCAAAGAGTTTAGAAACAGTGTGTTGTTTGGCCGTCTGATCAATGCCTGTCATTAGTATTGGATCTCTAATCTTTTCTGTGATTCTAACATGTCCCAAAGTTGAGGTTAGATGATTCCACTTTCCTTCAGTATATGCTAATTTCCGTGCCTCCCCTATGATCTATAGATTAATGAGAGAAAACGCAGAAATGATCTCGTTGGTGTGTTCAATGAGCCAATTACGCACGGACATTCCAATCTCTAGATTTTAGTCAGACATTCTCTGCCTCCCCCCCGCTTGGTCTTAATCTACCACACACACATGTTGTACTGTACTGGGATCGTAACTCAGTGTCCGTGCTTTTCCAACCATTCTTTTGTATTTTATGTTTTTTGTTTTTTATGCTTCCAAGATTGGCCTTAGTGTCTAGCACTAAGGCTAGCTACTTCAACCCGTTCGCAACAAGGATTGTCTTCCGAAAGCCCTCCTAGAAACGCAGTGATCCTCTTCATAATGAAAGGAACACTGGCGTGTTTAGAAATAGTTTAATTTTTATCTGGGAAAGTTTGTTCAATGTTTTTGCACAATTTTTTATTAATAAACCATACTTTAAGTATGTAATACTATTTAAAGTAGACTAACGCAAATTTTCTAATAGGGATAAATATTAATTATTTCATGGATAGAAGTTAAGACTAGTTTATTTTGTTTTCTGGAAACATCAGCTGTTATTAGCAAATGTTAACAGTATTTTAAGCGGTAAGACCACGTTTCAAGACTTTCATGGTATTTATATAAATACATATTTATGTATAATTGACGATTCTACAAATGAAAGTTGATCTAAAGATCAGAAACAAAGCACGTTTTAAGGTCCCGGCTCTTACCATGATGGCTACTCCAGTAGTGCATGAAATTAGCTAATGGAAAAGCAGTTGTCTACGTGACTCTCATGGTGTACTTTTGCCTACCTGACTATCACGGTGTACGCAGTATTAGTTGTATGCAATTTATAAATGGAAAGCTCTAGTTAGAACTACTGAATTTACCTGCGGGGTGAATTATAGGGTTCGATGACCTATTAGGTAGGTTTCATTGGCCGTCTTCCTTGGAATTTTGTATTAATAACTGTACTGGTGTTTGTAGCAAAGAGAAGGCTTTCGTTCAATAAACCTTTCGTTCAAATTGCAGAACTGAAAATCCCTAACATAACTACTACGTAGAAAATATTTAAAAATTCTGTTAATGAATCAGAAATAAAAACCATGTATCATGTTCTCCCTTCCTTTTTTTTATTTTAATCCTGTTTTATTAATTTTTATTTTACAATAATTCGTTCGAAAACACGACAAATTAACATAGCTAGTTTTTAACAACATGACCTGAAATAATATCAGCTGATCAATGAAATCAGCTGACCTTTACGAATTAATATAAAACAACTGATCTTTATTAGAAACAAATTGAAATTAACGATTAATTTCTGTCAAATTTCTTTGTAGTTTCCGTAGTGTAGTGGATTATCGCTTGTGCCTTACACGCACAAGGTCTCCGGTTCGAACCCGACGGAAATACAGATATTTTAAATTATAATTAATTTAACATGTGACTTGTGAAACGCAAATATACCGTTATATATTAATATAAACATGTGTCTCGCATCACCCGTCCAACATTACAACCAGCTTTAAAACCATGATACATTTTAAAAATCAATCAGAACGAGGTGAGAAAATTAGTGCGCTTACCATGACTAATCTTGCCCTGTTCGGAGACCAGCATCTGCAGCGGCGTCTTGTCCCTGCTTTGCCCCTGCGCGCCTCTCTGCGACGAGGGTGATATCCCGAACAGCTTATTCTTCGCCGACTGCCCAACTTTCAGATACTGCTTGTTTAAACCCATTACGAATTATTTAATAAAAAAACACACACGCGCACAAATTAACAAAACGGCGGTCAAAGTTTCTGGTCGGGAGTGGAAGGATGGTTTGATGTAGCCATTCTGTTTGGTCGTCCCTCGCTTTCAGCCTGAAACAAAAGAGTTGCAACATTGCGTTAAACAGTTACAATAATTAATGATCGATTGTCAAGATGACTGTGATCGACACTCGATAGCGTTAGACACGGGTACAGATTGCCGAAATAGTTGCGTGTTTTTTTTAATTGTTAATTACGTAATTTTAAAAGCTTACAATAAGTTGTTAATCAATACTTTTTAAACAGCATATTGTTTATTAAAATGTTAGATTATTGTTTAATAATTTGGTAATTATAACATAGTTCAATAAACTTATGCAGATTGTTTTGACTGCGATTGGAAATTTGTTAAACAATTGGAAATTCACAGTTAAGGTTACAATTAATCAATGAATGGTTGGACAAATTGTAAATCATCTCATTGTTGGCGAATAATTTGTATTACTGTTAACGAAGTAATAAATCATTCCTTAATGAGCGGTTAATCAACACATAACTATTATGAAGCGAATCAACTGTTAATCAGTGTATTGTTTAATAAACTGAAATTCACATAGTTGTTTAATAAATTGTTAATCGTGAAGTTGCTTTATAAAATCAGTGTTTTGTTTGATAAACTGTTTATAAGAACATTGTTTAATAAATTATTATGCGGAGCATTATTTAATAAACGGTAATTATGAATTGAATTATTCAGTCTGATGTTAATCACTTCACTGCTTAGTAATCTGAGATTCACAGATTTGCTTAATAAACTGTTAATCAGGTAATTTCGATAAGCTGTTATTCAGAACATTGATTAATAAGTTGTTAAGCAGAACATTGTTTAATAAACTGTTATTCGTAGGATATTTAACACACTGTTAATCATATTACTGATAACCAGTTCTTAAAATGATGTTTAATAAAAGCTAATGCAGTGATTAATTCAATAAGCTAATCACGAACCTGTTTAGTAAACTGTTAATCGATTGTTTGATAAACATTTAGCAAATTGTTTGATGAGATGTAAACAAAAACAAAATAATAGGTGTTTTGATTTTCGTCCATCTGATAAACGGCGCGTTAACATCAAAATTATAAACGATTGGGAATTTGTTAAACAACTGGAAGTTTATAATTAATCAATGACTGGTTGGTCGAATTGTAAATCACCTCATTGTTGATGAATAATTTGCATTGTTGTCAACGAAGAAATAAATCATTCCTATAATGAACGATTAATCAATACAATATTTGTTCTATTCGAAAATTAGTAATTCTAAGAATAGTACTTTTTTTGAAATGTAGAAATAAATTTGTTTATATTCTCAAATAAAATCTTAAACGTTCCTTGTCAATTAATAGCTCTAAAATATTCATTTCTGATAAAATTTCTGGAAATTGTTTCTACAATATTCTTCATTTTTGCTAGAATTGTTATTATTTTTTTAATAAATTCATCCACCTTTCCTAGATCTGTCAATTTTTCATTTGTTAACGCATTTCGGATTACCTTCATTATCAAGTTTGTACAACAATAAGTTTTGGTAAAGGCAAATTGTATAATTGTATAAGTTCAAAGAGTAAAAAAATATATTTTTGAATCGTATTCGACATAATTTCAGCAACATTTCAAAAGGTCGAGGCGTAAAAATATCCTGAAGTTGTTGGTAAATTTTTCCAAGACGCTTTTGTTAAAGGTCCATAAATATTGAAATATGTAAAAGCAACAACAAAAAAAATGATCTGAAACGCGTCAACAAAACAAAATTGAAAAAATTAGAAAATCCAAAAGTAGTGTGCTAGATAAAACAAATTTCTCGATTTCAGACTTATATTATAAAATAGACATGAAAACCGCAGTTTTATTAAGTTTCTTTTAAAATTTACAGTTACAAATTTAACGTCCTTTTTTTCCGAAACGCTAATTTAACTGTCTGTAAACATTTCATATATGCAACACGGAACCAAATTAAATTTAAATTATTCAAAAATTTGAAATTTCCGTTTAAATGTTTCCAAATTGGCTTATCTGTTACGGAAACACTCCGGTATTGCGGGGGTTAAGTTTTTGGTCATTCCTAGAAACAATATTGATTTCATGGTCATTATGGTTTTGTTAGAATGTCAGGGACTGTGGATACAATCAAGGACTTCTTTTTTCACGCTACTGGCCGGTGACAAATCTGCTGCGCCAGTCTGGATGCAGAGTGAGAAGATTAAGCTGAAAATAAGATAGCGCGCCTATGATTGCACAAACTTTCTCCTTAGAGACACAAATGTAGGTATTATTTTGGATCGTGATGGCAAAACGAAAGATTCTAAATTTGATAGCTGATGTTAAAATAAAACGAACAAATGTTGTGAAATTTCCATCTACAGTTTTTCTAATGCTTGAATTTTGGTAAAATTTGAGCAAACAATTAGTGTAAACTAATAAATTTAAAATTTAGTAAAAAACATAGCAAAATTGGTCTACATATGAACGTTCAGCCCATAGCCGTACAAATGCGATTCAAAAACATATTTATGGGTTTTAGAATCACTCTCTAAATTAGGCCTATGCTTAATATGGCACAATATTTCTCACTTGTTGCTATGTCCGACAAAGAACCCAAAAATTCTATGGAAGTGTATTTCCAACCAGAATTAAATTTACATTCTATTGAAATCTTTATTTCCCTATTAAATTCTCATATATTTGAATCTTAAGTTCTCAAATTATATTGAAAAAAATGTCTGTTACTGAACCAAAAATAAAAATCATGTATCATGTTTTCCCTTCCTTTTCATTTTTATTACGATAATTTGTTCGAAAACATGCAAATTAACATAGCTAGTTTTTAAAAACATAACCTAAATCCTATTATAGTCTATCAGCTGTTCAATGAAATCAGCTGATCGTTATGAATTAATATAAAACAACTGATCTTTTACTATAATACAATAGCACTCAACGAGCTAAATATACTATTATATTGTAATATGACATTGCACAAAATCGAACATCACAACCAGCCCTAAAACATAATAGATGTCTTAGCGAAAAACTACTTTACTGCTAATAGGTTAATTTTCTTATTTTCAATGGAATTTGAACTTTTAAAAATGCCAAGTTGCAGATTTTAACACTGATTGTTATGATAAAATCAGATTTCCAAAAAAGTTCTAAACGACAGTCATTTTCTGAAAATTGAACGAGTTTTGCTGTCCGAGTAATGAATTAGTAAAATCGCTCCACGACAGCGCTCTGACGCGCTCGTTAATATCGCCCCAAGTTAACCGTTAATTGTAATATTAAGGGAACATATTACTGGACCAACTTTATTAGACATTTTTTGGTCTTTCTCCATGAAGCGGTCAAAAGTACGACAGGTCTTGCCGTTCAGTCAGTATTATAGGCTATACTCGTCACTGTTAAATCAGACACCGCCATTTTGAAACGGAAATTAATTGGAAAAGTCTTAGTCTTGGACTTTATACAAGGTATCTTTGTAAACAATCAAAACAATCGGTCAATGCGTTTAGCCAAACTGCGTCATTGTTAAATAAGATGCCGCCATCTTGAAACGGAAGTGAACAGGAAAAACTTACTCGTACGCCTTTAGGTCTTTGTTTTAAAATTTGTATTTTAAAACCGTACCAAATTTTAAAATAATCGTTCGATGTGATTGGCCAAACAGCATCATTGTTAAATCAGAGGTCGCCATCTTGAAACGGACATAAATAAAAATTTTTACACAAACATCGTTCGAACAATTTACAAGGTACTTCTGTGACAAATTTTAAAATAACCGGTATTGACACATTGGTATAAAACACATTGGTGTTTTGACCAAAACTGCGTAACAAACACACAAACTAAACGCCGCACAATCGGCTTGAATAAAGACTTGTAAATAATTTTTAACCACTCATAAACGGATTTAGATTTCAGGATCAACGCTGATTTCAAACTCGCGTGCCTGGGTCTTACCGTGATGACCACAAATAGCTCATTTTCGAATAGAAATTCCCTAAATCTATGTATTTAAAATTTGAATATTTCATATCGAGTTTTTTCGCTACATAGCAATTATCATACGGATAAAATAAGGAAGATGAAAACCCAAACAACACCAAACTTGTCAAAAACAAACAATTAATACAATATGTCAGACAAACATTTAGAAATACAAAGCAAACATCTATCCGCTGAATCTGGCAAGGTCTTCGCGAAAGTGTGAATTAAATGGCTATCTGGAGGTCGGCCGTGTTGGGTGGCACCTGGTCTTGACAATATGCTAATTTTTGAAAAATAAACACACTTAAAATATACGTCTGCAAAAACATTTTTACTTTTTCAATGCTCAACACATGCAATAAACTTACTTATCGTTGACAAACATTTAGGTATTTTTATGGTCACATTGGTTTTCAATCTTCTAAAATCTAAAGTAGTTTTACAAGTGCTTGTCAGGGATTTTTTACATTCAGTTTTTTTGTACTTATCTGAAAACTGCAACGAATGGTCGATTATAAAAATTTTTTTGTATAGATTTATTGAAGTTATTTAGGCCCTACGGGGTCATTTTTTATTTAAAAAAGTACACATGTGAACTCGGAAGCGAAGCTTTTGTTAATGATATTTTTGCTTAATATATAATTAGTCTGAAGATATGTTTACAAATATCTTGTTTTGTTTAAATAAATAAATACCTTAACCTAGCCTAGATATTATTTACTATAGTAAAAGATCAGTGTTTTATATTCATTCGTAAAATTAGCTGACTTTATTGAACAGCTGATATGCTATAATAGGTTTCAGGTTATATTGTTAAAAACTATCAATAATAATAACAATTGTTATAAACGTTTATATTAATTTCGAATGTATTGTAAACGGTTACAATGAGCACGTGTTCTTCAACTACCGAAACCAAAGGAACACAACGTTTTCATAAGCGTGTACTGTTTTCGAAAAAGAGGGAGAAATAGAAAGACAGAAGTAAGGAGACGAAATTAGTTTTCTCTTCGTTTCATATTTCCGTTTGGCAGACGTTTTTGTTATTCTTTTCTACCGCCAAAGCTAACAGTAAAAGCTTCTATTGAAAAAGTGCACTATTTTAAGCTTTATTAAAACAATTAAAGGAAGATTTTCTAAAACTAGTTTCAACGATTTTCTTCGAGTTTTACACAAATGTAGTTAATACAAAATCAATTTTCCAGAAAACTTCAAAATTCTGTTCGGAAGTTATAATATCGAAAAAAATAGACGTAGTTTCTAAAAAAAGGAACGGATATTGGGCAATGAAAATATCTAAATGTTAGTTTTTAGAATAACTATTACGATAAAACTACATCCGTGATCACGAAGTGTGCAGCGATCCTGATAGTTTAAACATCTTTAACGGTTCCTTAAAATTTTAGATACACAGACATTTTCAATGAAATCTGTGAATTGAATTTGCTATCATGGATTTTAATGCCGTTTAAGATGGTGAAATCAAATTTTGAAAAAATATATTTAAATTAAAAAAATGTGCGACATTTTGAAACTGGATTTTACTGGATAAAGAACTTGTTCAAGCTGTTACCAAAAGTGTTTGTGTTACATTTTATTTTCACATCGAAAATTTCGTTCGGGTGATTTTTAATATTAGTTTTTGGAAATTCAATCACATCACGTCAATAAAACAGCCTCCTGCTTTATTTATTAGCTACCCCGATCTCGTATTAATCTTGTTAAACCCAGACCCGTCCATTAAAGAGCGCCTACCAAGCCAAATACGTTCAACAGTTTAAAAATAATGGCTATTCCAAAACTTAAAAAGTTATAACGTTTTTTCATGTTTTTTGCAACTTAATTCTATTATTGTAATCAACGGTAAAATAAGAATAAAACAGTATTTTTGGAATTTCAAAATCCTTTAATATGATGGTGGTCAGGGTTCATTTTTTGATTTTTAATGTAATTTACAAATTAAATATTAATAAAATGTTAACAAACTTTCATGCTGATTATGATTGTAAAATCATACTTTTAAAAAGGGCAAAAAAGACATTTTAGAAAACTTACTTCCATCACGTGATCTGGAAGTCAGAATGATGTGATTAATTTCATATTAACACGGATAAAAGTGAGTTTAGCAACACCTGGAAGCAATGTTACCAATCCAATAAACAAAAAAATTAAATTGGGATTTCAGACTTTCAGCGTATAATTTGCCTAACCACTACCTTGCCTCAGATAACCCCGGCTGGACATCCCGGCCATAACTTTCTAACAGGAATCCGCCAGTCTTTACGACATATCTACGCAACGTGTTCAGCAATTACACGCCGAGGTGCTGTACTGAAGCAGCATCAGCCTATAGGTCAGCTTTAAATACACAGATACAGTCTGTTACAAAATTAAACAAATCTTAGGTCCGCTCTGAAAGCATTTTATAAGACATTTTACAGTAGGTTTTTTTAAAAAAACTAATTCAAACAAGAACCAAAATTTGACAAACCGCTTGTTTTGTGAAAGTATTGTGATCGTGGAAAAGTTAGTTTTGTTGAATACTTCAGTTTAACAGACTTTAAAGTAAATCTGAACTAACAAATATTGCAATTAACTTTAAAAAACTGTAAATTACAGTAAAATCATTACAATTAAATTTTAAAAAAACATTATAAATAAGTTAAAAACACATTACAGAAAGCTTCGATATTGTAACACAATCACTGGACCACATGTTTCAATAATTAGTCTTAGGACCTATTTTTCACCGACTAGTGGCCTTTAACTCACCTTATATGTTAACGCTGTTTCGAAACGTTACAGTTTCATCTTCAGGCCGTACAATTGGTCAAACCACTCTGACAAAGTCGTCACAAACACAAACATATCACAACACTACACGATTACACGATTATATTAAAACGTATTACGATAAAATTTAGTTTGACCAAATATCACCGTGCTTCTCGTATATCGGTACAGTCCAGGCTCCACCAGAAAGATGTGTACCGCTTGAAGATGGAAATGTGGTTATGAACACCTTCAACTACATTGAAAAGATAGAGAAAATCTTATAAGATGGATACTACTAAACTGTTCGCAAGGATCATGCTACATATTTGGAGAAAACTAACAATAATAAGATCAATTAAACAAGAATAGACGAAGATATTAACAACATTGTCATCCATCGGGGAAAATGTAATAGGAGTTCCAAACTTTAGAGATCGCCTAAAATCCACAAACCAGATATCTGAAGAAGCCTATATTTACTAATGTTAATTCTTCTATGCAAAACATTGAAAAAATATTCTTGTTAAGATAATGCAGCCTTTTCAAGAAGCTTGTTCGTATGTAAAGAACTCGTAGCATTTCTGCATAAGAGGGTGTAAGGACTTTCGTGGGTGACAGCCAGATTGAAGTAATTATTTTTTAGACGCTCAATAAACTTACATGCATGATGACCTTATCACAATGGACTTAACTTACCTTGTATGGTGTACTTCCTCCTTATATCATTGATTGGTACATGTATACAGGCAAACCGACGGTGCTCCTATAGGTTCCTCTTTCACCGCAGGAGCTAATATATGTTTTTTTTTAGTGGAAGGAATGATGTTTAAACCAAAGTTGTGGAAAAGTTATGTTGACAATTCGTTATTTGGTCACACGGTAGGAATTACCTTAAATTTTCTGAAATAACTTTTCAGGAATTTCTGTTTTTCTGAAATTCTAGCAATCCCACAATAAAATTCACATTAGAAGTCGAGGAAAACACCAGTTTACCATTTTTACTCACGAAACAATCAAAATGGTTATTTTAGATAAGCTGTTTACAAGAAGACCTACACACAAAAATAGATATTTTGCGTCTCACTACCGACAATTATCGACTGCGGACGCGGAGTCTTAGGTCACATGACTCTGAAAGAATGGTTTTAATAATTATATTATTTTATTTTCGCTTAACGTCCAATTAGACTAATGAGGACGATGGATCAGCGGTAAAGATAAAGCAACGGTAGTAACTACGGCTAGAACTAAGAACCTTAAAGTGCGCAGTTCAGAAATGCAACAGACTGACAGGTGCTTTAGCCGCATCAACCACAGAGTACTCACTTATTGTATAAATGCCAGTGTAAATGTTTTTATTAATTTGATCATTTTTAATATTACTTGACAGTTGTAGAGTTGTTTTATTTAATGAGCAAAACTGTTTTTTGTTTAATTTAAAATATTATTATTACTTTATTTTCTTTGAAAATTTTTAACGCACTGGCCGTTGCTTTAGCCACATTAACAATGCCATTTTTCGTTTACTGAACCCACTATTTAGGAATGAAGAACTTGAAAAGGAAGATTCCACCTTACGTTAAAGGTGCCGCTGATCAGCTGATAGTAAAACTCTTAAGAAACACAAATTTCGTGCTGCTTACAAGCCTCACGTCACCACTGACAGACTTCTTGGCAAACGTAAAGGTTGGAGAACTTCGGCGTTTACAGCATTTCGTGTGGTGATTGATTCAAGAGTTACATAGATAAACTAATAGGAGCACCTCAGTCAGATTGGAGGAACGTAAACATGGTATTAACAAGTAACAAAGTACCTCCGCTCTCTACTAGTATCAGAGAGAAACCGGCCACACCATAGATTTCGAGACAGGTAGACAGGTAGACAGGTAGACAGGTAGACAGGTAGACAGGTAGACAGGTAGACAGGTAGACAGGTAGCTACTGTGAAAAATTATAGGTCTGGGATTGTTAGAGAATCCATCGAAATAGAGAAACAGTGTAGACTAAATAGGAGCCGCAGTGTAATTTACCTGCTGTTTAGAGGACAATCCTCACGTATGTTGGGATTGGTTGTAATCGTGTGTGTGTAGTGTTTGGTAAGTGTAAAGTGTAAGTGTTTTTATAAGTGTTAAGTATAAGTATTAGGTGTAAGTGTTAAGTGTAGATTTTGTGTAGAAGTGTACAGTGTAGCGTTAAGTGTATTCATGGAGTATAGTATAAGTACTAGTATTTTATGAAAGTGTTAGGTGTAAGTGATTTTCTAAGTGTTAAGTATAAGTGTTAGGGTGTACGTGTTAAGTGTTAGTTTTGTGTAGAATTATACAGTGGCTACACACTCCATTAAGTGTAGGAGTGAATTGTTTAAGTGCTAGTGTTTCATGTAAGCGTTAAATGTAAGTGTTATGTGTAAGTATTAATTGTAAGTTTTGTGTAGAAGTCTATAGTGTAGCGTCATGTGTATAATGGGAGATTATATCTTTTAGGTTTTTTGCCCACAAAAATTCAAGGACCCCGAAGGGGAGTGCAAACTAGCTGCACCTATTAAGAGGATTTAGACATCCCTCGCAGCACCCGAGTCTAACACACACTTACACTTACAAAACTACACTTACTTTAACACTTTACTCTCATACTTACATTTAGGGAGGCGATAATAGCCTCAATGTGCTTTTTGCCTTAAAAAAATAAAAATTCTAGGTGTTATATTAGGTCCCCATCAGGGCTGGGTCTGGATTTTACCATAATGGTTGCTCTAGTAGCTCATTTTTAAATCGGAATTCGTTAATGAAAATCATACATTGATATGCTCCTGTGATGCGTGGTTGAGTTATTACTCATTTATACACTTGATCTCACGTAACAGCTGTTTTTTATACTATTTCAACAAAGGTTATGTTTATTAGCATTATTTAAGATGAAATTAATATAAACAAAGAACCCATTATTTATTGCATTTTAGTTGTTAATATTGAAATATTTATGTATTCTAGAATACAAAAAACTAAATCGGTTTATAAATAATAACGTTTTTATTAACAACATGTTTTTTATAGTATTGCGTAACCTTAAACAGCGTTTAGTTAATAACATCATGGCTCCCAGAGTTTAAGACCAGGTGGCCATCAGATGCGGAACGGAGTCGTACTGAGCCGAGCAGACTACGCATTATAAGCCGAACATATGTAAGTTCCGCTTCCGGTTGCCGTTCATCTTTACTTTCGCTCTGCTCTGCTCAGCTCAGCACAGTTCCGCATTTAGTGGCCGCCCGGCCTAAAATACAACTACCATTTCATGAAAACCTATCAAATATTGTTGCTCCTAACACCGAAAAAGGTTAACCTGTCAATCTTTTAGAGGGCCCAAAATTTTTGTCACAATATTACCGCAAAAAAAACGAATATTTTCAAGAAAAACGTGTTATTGTTGGCCACGCTGTACTAGACAAATACCTTGTCACCCGAAAGAAAATCTGATCACGATTTTAAATTAGCACCGACTGTTTGCGTAGTAAATGTTAATCACAACGTATAATATGCGTTAATTAAAATTGGCGGCGTTTTAATTATTCGCTTGTTATTTAATCGTATCACGAAATATAATCTACGCAAATTATGATACCGTCTAATTGCAGCGTTTAACTCTGAATTAACCCTGGCAATAATAACGCATGTACAAGTGTTTAGCCGTCTAATAGCATTGGTTCTTACGTCATTTGGGTGTTTTGAATTTATAAATTTTAATATTTTATTACTGTGTATAAGAATGTACATACACTGTTTAGGGAATATAATTTATTGGTAAAAATACATATAGGCCTAATAATGTTTAACGTTTAATCGTGTTATTGACACCTAAAGAGGACTATTTAAGTTCACCTGTCTTAAATATTAATATAAAATATCGCTTAATGCATAGAGGTCTATAAAAATAAGAGCTGCATATTGAATTTGATTATTTAAAGGGAGTAAGTTAAATTTTGTTTTAATTTTAAGTTTTATTTGACAATCACTGACACGGCAAGATACGAGGATACAGGGAAAACCAAGGTTCTCGCGAGAGAAGAATGTCAAGTAGGTAGCATCGAGATGGATGAACTGAACCAGTTACGAAGAGTAGCTGAAGATAGAAGAATATAACAAATCGATCTAAACAATCATCTAATGAAATGATGGTGGTATAGTTAAAAAAAGCGAAGAGAGGAGCGGAAGAACAGGAAAAACATAATAGAGGGAAGTGAATGAGGAAAAAAATAAGATGGATATAATAGAAAGGAAGGAAGGAGACGCAGAAGAACAGGAGGTTAAGGAGGAGGAAAAATAAGAGGCGCAGAGGATGAAGGCGAAAAAGGAGGTGGAGAAAGATAAGAAAGATGAGAAAGGAGAGGAGAAGAAGTAAAAAAAAATGAAGAAGAGAGAAATACGAGAATAGGGAGAAAAATGGTAAGAGGATGGGAGGAAACGATGAAAGCAGAGAATAAGATTGTGATAAAAATAAACACGGAGGAGGAGAAGGAGAAGTAGGAAAAGAAAGATAATGAAAGAAAAAATAGATAAATAAGGTGAAATATAGGGGGAATAAAACATAGAAGGGAGTAGGAGAAACTAAGGAGAGGATAAAGGAAAGAGGAAAAGGAGAGGAAGAAAAATATGAGAGAAGAAGAAAAGGAGTAGAAGAAAAAGAATGAAGGAGAAGATAAGGGGGATAGGAGGAATATGAGGGGAAGAGGACGATAAGAAGAAAAGTAAAAGAAGGAGAAAATAGATAGAATATATATATATATAGATATATATATATATAGATAAAAAAAAAAAAAAATATATATATATATATATATATATATATATATATATATATATATAGAAAATAACTTAAAGGTTTCAGTTTTTCTTTGGACTCTTAAACCCTACAATCCCTACCTGTAAACAGATGTACATCTATCAAAATATAAAAATCGAATTACGCCCTGTATAAGAAAGTAAAACGGCAACATAAATGTAAAATATTTGAGTCTGCATACCAATATGCTTAACCTCACCTTAACGTGCAATTTTGACATCCAAACGACTAAAAAACAGATTTGAAGCTCGCCGCCTTAGGTTTCGCATTACACTTGGTCTAATATTAAAACAGGCAAGCGTTCTTCCCATCCTTACGGCCATGACAGAAACGTGACCGTCAAATAAAGCACTGACTTTCTCTAGAAAGGCCACGACTGTTACATAAAGGACGTGAAATTGGTTGGTTTTTGTTGCTTGGAACTATGTGACAATAAAATTATGGAAACGTTCTAAAATATTTGTTAAAAATTACACAGGCACACACACACGCGCGCACGCGCACACGTTAAGCCATACATAAATTACAAATAAATAATAGCTACACGCAGTTGTCTCGCTGACGTGAAATAGGCGAATTTCTAAAATATTTTTTCTTAATCTTACTCTTTTTGTTTGAATTTCTGATTTCATCATTAAAATCAGCATTAAGATCTGCATACAGTGGCATTTTAAACTTTCAAATTACTTAGAAAATACGAAAATAATCTCTGACCGCCGTCAAATATTTCTTAATTTTAACGGGATCAGAATTTCAAAAAGAGTAAAATTAACAAAAAATTCTTTTGGGAATTCACTTCTATCACGTCAGCGAGACATTGGGTGCCACTGTTATTTATTATAATTTATATATGATAACGCGCTAGCGCACAAGCGCTCGCTCGCACACACACACACACATATATATATATATATATATATATATATATATATACGCACACACGCATTCATTACGTCAGCGAGACAGTTGCGTTTTGTAATAAATACGTTTTATTGTTCAGTAAAACCAGTTATTGTAAGCTTTTATTTAAGTATTCGATCGTCGACCCTTAGACAACGTCAACAAGGTTATTTGGCTCTCTCATCTGACCGCCCGCGGTTTAAAGTTTAAAGCAAAAACCCATTAATGTATAATTTCCGGACACAAAATATTTACAATTCAGGAACAAGCTGTCAACTCCCGCGGCTGTTACGGAAAAACACAATTACCGTCGAGTAAATAGTGTGACGTAATTTCGTACCACGTGGTACAGTAGCCTAAGTCCGTAAAGTTTAATCAGATTACGGTATTAAACGCACAATTTATTTTTCTTACTTTTATCACAATAATATGTATTACGTAAAAAAACTGCTGTAGTTTTCCTTAAATTGAATAAAAATTCGATTTTGACATTTCCGTTAACTGAGTAAAAAATACAGCTGACCCGATAACGTGATGTAAGAAAATTTACAAGATTTCGAATCAACAGAACATACAAATAAATTTAATAATAATCTTCATACATTAGCATTTAAAACTTTTAAATTAAACTGGATATACGAAAATAAACCTACACCGCCGTTAAATTCACTTTCTGAACTTCAACGGACTTTGAAAATTCACAATTTAATTAAAACAATTTATAATGCGTATTAAATTAAAGAAATATAATTTTTAAAACACATTTTAGACATAAAAAGTAAGAATATTATGCAATTTAAAACGGTCACCATTTTGAAACGGTTAAATGGATTTTTGTCCAATTGTTCATTTTCCGATTGAAAATCGCCAAGAACCCCTCAAAACGTGTTCTCAAGGTCAAGATCGGCGCACATTGTTACAAGTCTGGGTCACCACGATGTGCTTCTGATGTAAATTTTGCTAAAAATCGAACCAGCCTTATCTGCATTAGGCACAAGGCCAGAATGTTCGACCCTAACTGACGGCAGACAGACCGGCGGTAGGCGAGATCGTAAAACCAGCTTTTTTGACTTGAAAACACTGGATAAAAAAACGTTCAAACTTGTCCCACCGCACAACTTTCTTTGCCCTGATCGAATGAAAGTAGTCTAGACAAACGATTGCAAAAATAATTTACGTATTCAAGCAAATTTATTAACATTTTTTCAATTGAATTGAAACAATATATATATATATATACTCTCTCTCTCTCTCTCTCTCACACACACACACACACACACACACACACACACACACACACACACACATATATATATATATATATATATATATATATATATATATATATATATATATATATATATATGTGTATATAACTTATTGTATGGTTTCGAGGATGTCGCTTTTTAAAAAACAACTTTTTATTAATTACAATAAGACTTTAATATTCACTTAAAACTTATTATAATTGTTTAAGTTCGTCTCATATGCATTGAGATGCGAACTGAGTGAAACCTCGATTAACACTGAGCTTCTGCTCGTTCTTCTCTAGGTACATGAAAATGCTTGCTATGATAAAAGCTACATTGTCAACATTAAATATAGCTAAGTCTAACACTAAATCTAGCAAAGTCTACAATAATTGTCTATATAACTTATATATATATATATATAAATTTTGTATAGATTTTACCAAATTTTGTTACTTCAAAGGGGGAAATTTTTAAAAACCTTTTTTGTGAACCCTCAACGTTTAAGATAAATTACCCTCAACATGTGTATGCAATTACATCTTTCTACATGTTTTAAATCTGGAGACACAAAAATTAAATGTAAAGTTATTTCATTAACGCATTTTCAACTCTTTAGGAATGAAAATCTTTTCTTTTTGCACCTCCACATCATAAGATAACCTGTATACCAAATTTTGACTCAATGTCTTGCATGTGAAGAGCCATAGATTGTAAAGTTTGTTTTTACCCTGTTTTAATTCTTCAGGGGTGGAATTTTGAAACGCCATTTCTTTGTTCACCTCTAAAGCCTATGAACGGAATTTCAGCTCATCTGGATGAAGATATACAGAGGTCAAATATAATTTTAGTTTTTATAAAATGTTAACCCCATAGGGGCGGAATTAATGAAAAAATATTTCTTTGTACAGCTCCGAAGTCTAAGAAATATACGTGTAAGAAATTTCAACTCGCTAAGAATGCTGGATCTTGAGATACGTAGATAAAGTACAAAGTTTTATAACATGAATTAAAATCTACAAACGTCGACATGGGTAATTCACTGGTCAGTCTACTGCGTCTCTGAACTGCGCACGTAAAATTTTGTGGTTTCGAACCGTTGTTATTCCCGTTGATGCTGATCTCTAGTCCTAATTTTTCTAACTGGAATAACGTGAATACTTACGTAATTAATTTTTAACGACTCATTAAAAAGTGATATATATATATATATATATATATATATATATATATATATATGTATCATAAAATTATGGAAACGTTCTAAAATAGTTGTTAAAAATTACACACACACACGCACACACACACACAAACACACGCATTATTACAATTATTAAAATGCGCATTATTACAATGGGCCTTTGACGTAAAGGTCAGGATCATCGTTCATTTCAAGGTTTCTGGTCAGAGTTTTACCATGATGGCAGCTCCAATAGCTCATTTACCAATGTATTTATCCGATGTATTCGGAGAATTTGTTTTTGTGCTTTGAATAACTCAATTGAATGTTTGTTAAAAAAAGCATTGAATGTTGAGGTTTGTTAAAAAAATATTTATTTTATTTTACCAAATTGATGGAGTTTTGTAACTACTGGGCAGCGAGTTTGGCAATACGTTACAACAGAAGGGGAATCAACTCCATTGACCGCAGTGGTTATCAGCCGTTATCAGTTACAGGTAACACTGATAACCCGCAAGGTCAAAAGGTCATTGCAAAAATATTATAAACATTTAGTTTGGGTAGATAACGTATTTCACTTCCTTGTTTTTATAAAGCTTAATTTGACGATGATAAATGTCACAGGATCTTATTTTATTTACACGATTCGGTCAGTTTTAATATTCCACTGAACGAATTGCGAAAAGGTTAAATGATCGTGTAAACCAGTATTTAGTGAACTGTAAAGTTTCATCCGAATTAACGTTTAGGTGCTACAAGAGTATTGCAAAACAAACTGTAAAGTGTCATCTGAATTAAAGATTAAGCGCTACAAGGGTATTGTAAAAGCAACTGTAAAATTCATCCGAATTAATGATTAAATCTAGAAGGATATTGTAAAACAAATTGTAAAGTTTTATCCGAATTAACGTTTAGGTGCTACAAGAGTATTGCAAAACAAACTGTAAAGTGTCATCTGAATTAACGATTAAGCGCTACAAGAGTATTGTAAAACAAACTGTAAAGTGTCATCCGAATTAACGTTTAGGTGCTACAAGAGTATTGTAAAACAAACTGTAAAGTGTCATCTGAATTAACGATTAAGCGCTACAAGAGTATTGTAAAACAAATTGTAAAGTGTCATCCGAATTAACGTTTAGGTGCTACAAGAGTATTGTAAAACAAACTGTAAAGTGTCATCTGAATTAACGATTAAGCGCTACAAGAGTATTGTAAAACAAATTGTAAAGTGTCATCTGAATTAATGATTAAGTGCTACAAGAGTATTGTAAAACAAATTGTAAAGTGTCATCTGAATTAACGATTAAGCGCTACTAGATTATTGTAAAACAAATTGTAAAGTGTCATCTGAATTAACGATTAAGCGTTAAAAGAGTATTGTAAAACAAACTGTAAAGTGTCATCTGAATTAATGATTAAGCGCTACAAGAGTATTGTAAAACAAATTGTAAAGTGTCATCTGATTTAACGATTAAGCGCTACAAGAGTATTGCAAAACAAATTGTAAAGTGTCATCCGAATTAACGATTAAGCACTACAATAGTATTGTAAAACAAATTATTAAGTGTCATCTGAATTAACGATTAAGCGCTACAAGAGTATTGTAAAACACACTGTAAAATGTAATCTGAATTAACGATTAAACGCTATAAGATTATTGTAAAACAAATTGTAAAGTTCATTCGAATTAATGATGAAATCTAGAAGGATACTGTAAAACAAATTGTAAAGTTTTATCTGAATTAAGCGCTAGAAGGGTATTGTAAAGTTTCGTCCGAATTAACGTTTAGGCGCTAGAAAAGTATTGCAAACAGATAGACGGTCAGATTCTAGCTTATAAAGGTGTAACGCAGTTGTCAGAACACCCTGTATTTCGCCAATATAGCAAGCTAACCGTTGTTTGTACTTCAGTTAAGTACCTAACCTTCGAAAGTCTGCCAAACGAATATCTGCGATGGATCGCGCTAAATAATCAGAACCGACGTGTTAATGAAATACACACTGACTGTCTCACTTCCAAATTGTGCCGCGCCTTACGTAACAGTGAACTGTGACCTGAAGCATCCGAGAATTTCGGAACTTGCTACCAAAAATTTCCCCCTTTGAAAGTTAAATAATCGTTGCACGCAGCTGTCTTGCTGTAGTGATAGCAGCGAATTTCTGAAAGTATATTTCCTTATTTTGAACTTTTCGATTTTATCACCATACACTGTATTAAAATCTGCATACATTGGCATTTTAATCTCGAAAATACGAAAATGAACCCGGTACTCCTTAAATTAAAATTCTTGATTACAAAAAAAAAATATTTCAAAGTGCTATTTATGCAGTTTTTAAGTGTTCTTATTATAGAGAGATCAGAAAAAAAAAAAAAAAAAAAAAAAAAATGCAGGCCGAAAAAGTTGACTTTTTAAAAAAATTGAAATAGCCGCCATTTTGAAACTGTTAACCGAATTTTGCTGGTTAACAAACTTGTCGAGGCTATTATTAAAATAAATTTTCGAGTCAAAAAGTACGTAAGCGTGCTAAAACACACACACACACACACACAAATATAAATGTATATAATTTTGTCTGTTAACATTTTTGTCAGATTTGTTTCCAAGATATCGTTGCCCGTTTGGACATTACCCAGTAAAATTATTTTTTAACCGTTTCAAAATTGTAGCATTAACGATTTTTTTGGTAAGAATAATGAGCACACGAGGGATCATGTAAACGAGGAGTCGTGTTAACGATACTTGAGTGACGCAGAGAATGACAAATGCTTTAGCCATTTCGACAACCGAGTCTACAAATTTTGAAAAAATCGTAACTTTTTAATAACTTTTTTTAAAAAATAAATAAATAAGTAGTCAAAAACATAAACTAACTGAAGTCGTTAACCACGTTTCATTATCTTATTTTCAATATAATTTACTTAAAATCTCACATTACGCAGTTTTCAATGATGGTTGTCTTAGATATTTTCTAAAAACACTCAAGTGTAAATGTTTAATTTCACACAATCGATATACATTTTCTTAAACACAAAATACTCAACATTTAAAAAAATCGTAGTTAAATACGATAAAATATTGTTAAGTTTTTGAAAATCGCTTCTATCACGTCAGCGATACATCTGCGTGCAGTGATTAGTTTAATTCAAGGCTGTTTACAGGTAACACGAAACGAAGGCTGCGCTATTTTCGTAGAAAGTGGATCTTCTTGTTAACGCTGAAGACAATTATTAAAAATAACAAATTGGGAAATATTAACGTTACTAATTTGTTTTATACAAAAGCGTTTATTTTTAAATTCTGTCTTTAGGCGTAATTCACTCACACGAACGTGCTAATTGGTTATTAATTAGTTGGCTGGACGTGGTTATTTTTTGTCGTTAATAATTCGAAACATTTTAAAATATTTTCTAATTTAGGTTAAACGCTTTTAGGCTACTAATTTATGCCTAACTAGGTTAGGCCACCAATTTATAACATAACTTCTTTTTCTCTTAAAAAAGGTTTTTTTATTATTCCTACGCTTGATTTAATAATAATTTCTCACTACGAAAAATAGAAAGTATTATGGTATTCATGAGAAGACTATTTTGAAATTGTCATTAATATTTCAGATTTGAGTGTGTGTTTATACCCATCGATGGATATTAATAAAAGAATCATTAGATTACGTATATTAATGACAATTTTGTACGTAAAAAATCAAAATCCTTTGTTCAAATTTTTATTTTAAAAACGTTTTAAGTCGTTTTCTTAAAAACTTTTAAATCGATGTAAGGGTTAACTGCATTTAGACCACTAATTTTTCCCTAACTAATATAATTTGGCCACTAATTTATAACATAACTGCTTTTTTATCTTTTTATATTAAAAAACGTTTTTTTTATTATTTCTAGGCTTAATTTAGTTGATTAGATTTAATTTTTCACTATGAAAAATATACTGAAAGTATGGTATTTGTGAAAAGACAATTTTGAAATTTGCATTAATATTTCCGATTTCTGACTCAGTGTGTCCAGACCCATCGATCAATTACGTCTAGTTTGAATATGTCGACCAAATTTTTATTTAAAAAAGCGTTTCAAGCCCTTTTCGTAAACATTTTTAAACCGTTGTTAAAAATATTCTACTCATTTAGTTTAACTGCGTTTAGGCCACTGATTTTCCCTAACTAGGTTAGGCCACTAATTTATAACATAATTGTTTTTTATCTTTTATATATTTTTATTGTTAATATAATTGGTTTAATATATTAGGTTTAATGTCTCACTATAAAAAATATGCTATTCGTGAAAAATAACTTTGAAATTTTCATTAATATATCCGATTTCAGATTCCGTGTATGTCCAAACCCACCATTGGATATTAATAAACGAATTGTTCGATTACGTCTAGTTTGAATATTCGACCAAATTTTTATTTAAAAAAATCGTTTTAAGCCGTTTTCGTAAAAACTTATAAATCGCTGTTAAAATATTTTCTATTAGTTTAGTTTAATTGCATTTAGGCCACTAATTTTTGTCTAACTAAACTAAATCCTAATTTATAACCTTTTATAATTTATAACAGTTTTTTTATAGTTTTTATTTTAAAAAAAAGGTTTTATTATTCGTACACTTGGTTTAACAGATTACGTGTAATTTTTCACTGCACAAAATATAAAAATCGATTTTAAAATTTGCATTAATATGTTAGATTTCGTATTCCGTGTGTGCCCTTGCCCGTCGGTGGATATTAATAAACTAATCGCCTGATTTTGTATCAAATTCGACATTTAAATGTCTATTTTGAATATCTCTTGACCAAATTTATATTTTAAAAACGGTTTAAGCTTTTTCCGTGGAAACTTTTAAATCGTTTTTTTCTTTGAAATTTTTGATCGAATGAATTTGTTGTCCTATAGGCCTACTATGACACGTTAAGTTAGTGCTCGGTTTTTTGTGTTGATACTTGTTTATCATATCCGTTGGAGAATAATATGAATGTAAAATTGTTTTAAATAATGTTCTATTGTTATTTAATGTTAGAATATTTACAGAAATTTTAAAGTATTTTTAGTTTTCCGACTTACCGTTTTGCCGCTAGAGGTTACCGACAGGCAGACGGATAGAAACTTGCAGAAACACATACGGTTTAGGTATGAAAATCATTATCGAAAACATTTTTCTAAATCTATTTTTATCTAAATAGTTGACGTAACTATATTTGTTCCTTCGGCTGATTTTATCCTAAGTTACAATTCGAAACGAAAAAATCCGAAATATAATTGATTTACGTCTCGTGAACGGAAATTGGAAAAAACGTCTTCACGGTCAGTGTCAGAGTTCAAAACCACTTTTAAACTTTAATTTAAAAAAAAACTCGCGTGTTACGTATGCATTAAGCAGTCAGAATATATTATTTTTTTTTGTATTTCTCGTTTTTAAAACTGGTAAAAAAACACCTTAAAACATTATAACGGAACACAAAGTAAGAGCTAATTTTTATTTAACGAGCGTTTGTTGGGCAGGTATTGAAACACGGCAGCGTCCCGCACCGTTTAGTTTGAATAGTTAAAAATTTAAACTGTTCGTATTTTCGGTTTAAGAATTTATAAATTTTATTATAAATTAGTACATATATTTTTTAATTACTATAAAAAAAACAGTGGGTTTTATTGTACCGTATTCGAGCAATATCAATGGAGGTTGAAATTTTTCTATTTTTAGCCGTTTCGAAACTAAATTACACGGAATAAAATTATATTTTTAGGAAATTTTAACAAAATCGTTAGCGTTGATTACGAGGAAATACAAACGAGCGCGTAATTTGTTCAGTATCGTTTCGTAGTTTTCAGTACGGAATCATAAAACACTTGATGATTTTTTCAGAATTTTCTTTTTAAATGCAATCGACAGAAAAAACTGAAAATGGACGTAATTTTTCAAAATTGTTTCATAAAATTTTATAAAAAAATTTAACAGATGTGTAAAAAAACCAAGCAAATCAAGAAAATTGATTTAATTTATGACAATTCAATCAAAAACATACTAAACGATTTTCATAAATTAGTTTAATATTGCTGATAATTACTAACGGGCAAAATTCGATAAACATTTTTAGAGTTGATTTATAGTTTAAATTGAGCTTAATTTTCTAAAGTAAAAATTATCCGTAATATTTTAAAACATGCTTAATTGCTAAATTTATTTGAAAAATTTAGTCTCCAACAATATGCATAAAAGCCGACAAGTAAACAAAGTGTTTATAAATAGGCAACCTAAAACCGATCTATAAAAACTTAACAATTGATTTTTCCACTATCACAATATTACATAAAACCTTTAAAAAAAATTAAAAATCTTACCTGGCTTTTCAAACCCCAACACACAAAACCCAATCACCAAAACAACCACACACACAAACAGTGCACTTAATTCATCACAATAAATCACTGAAACCCGAAACCGCACTAACTGAAATCAGCTGATGATTCAGCCAACTTCTACCCGCCAATGTGAGATACTGACTCTACAGTACACAAACTTCTAGTTCTTGCGAGAAGTGAGGTTATGTCCCCTCTCACTTTCTACCGCGCTCGTAGTCGCAGGTCCACGATAACGAACATCCAAGTGGCATTGGATCTGTGCAAACAGCGCCCAATTGATCTTTAATTATCAGTTACTCAGCACTGTGCACTGTTGATTGCTATGTATTTATCTGGAAATTTCTATATGAAAAATGAACTATTGGAGCGGCCATCAAGGTAACAACCAGGCCCGGGATTTTGAAATGGGAGCAGATCCTGAACTGCGTGTACAAGATCGTTAGCAATGAAATTCTTTTCGAAACGACAGTAATTCCAAATCATATTAATTTGAAACAGGTAATTAAAAAAATTCCAGAATATAATCAGCGTTAAAATCTGCATAAATTAGCTCTGAAAATTTTACTGAAAATACACCTGACGGCGGCCAAGGTTCAATTTCGTAATTTTTAAATGCAATTAAAAATCTTGAAATGCTTATTTGTACAGATTTCAACGTTGATTATGATCGTGAGATCAGATTTTCAGAAAATGTTCTAGTACTTTACAGGTTTGCTTCCATCACGTCTGCGAGACAGCTGCGGGCCGTTATAGGATTTATATTTATGGACACGGACATAGCACTTCCACATACCTTCATTTCTAATGTTCGACATTTTCGATTACTTTGAAATTCGCACTGGCAGCCTACCGCATAAATTTAAGTAATTGTAACGTTCTGCTTCTAAAATTATTACTTAATGATGGAATATTTGTGTAACTAGTTCTGTTTTATCGGAGACATTTGCCGTCATTTGTGTGAATAAAATAATACACGAGGTTTCGAGAGTGTTGATTAACTCTCGTCTTACGTTCCAAACGTAAAAATTAAACATTCAACTATAACTGAAGCTAAGTTATCTAGGCATGTGTTAAAATACTAAAATACTAAAAAACTTAAAAAAAAAATTAGGTAGTGCGGGACTGGTCGACAGTAGTGACTTCTCTTGGCATACCTGACTGCATACGTTTCCACTATTATGATTTAATTATTTTTATACAAATTTAGACGCACTCTTGAAAATTATTTTTGCATTAAATTTCGCGTGTGTGTAGGTACACAACTTAAAAATTACTCTGAAACTGTCACAGACTATGAATTTAAAGTATCTTAGGCTATATAAGGGACTTTAATAATTAATCATTTTATAACCCTACTTTTGACAGTTATACTGTCTAAGTATACTAATAAATATAACATTTATGATTATGGCATTCAAAAATAGGTATAGGTCATATACATTAAATAATTTAACTACACAAATTTAGAAAATACACGTTTTTAAAATTAACAATAACAATTAACATAACCGCAGTTGAAATGATATTGAAGCTACTGTGCGAAATCAGCTGTTTAAAAGTAGTCACTTCCAGTCTGATATATACAAGAACAATATATGCTGTTGAGGTATGCATTACGGGTTCAAGCGTGACGCGAAAACAAATGTTTATACCCATGTTTTGTCAACCGCGATCATACAAGTTTTTACTTCAAAAATACATTTTATTAATCACTAAACAAACCGCGTGGATGTGTTAGAACGTGACGGCAAACTGAATTTTTCCCCGTACAAAACATACACCCATACCCCGCGATAAGAAGTAGCCACTTCAAAACACTAAGCGTACATTCTAGTCGCATGTATTAAGTCAGGCACATGAGAACGGGAATTGATCCATACTCTCGAAATGTCGTGTACACAAATGATGACTCAAATGTCTTTATATACACAAATGATGACAAACGTCCGAATAAACTGTAATACTAATATCAAGGTAAAACCTTTGCCTAAAGCTGTGAAATTCACAAAAGAAGTATTTCCGTGAAACGATCTTATATAATGTCGTTAAATCAACACTCAAGTTTTAAATTGTTACAGAGTTGCTCTAATTTTAATAATTTTTCATATACCAGTCAAAAATACAAAAGGCGCGGTAAAACGTACAATAAAGTGAATATCGGCGCGATTTTAATCAAACTTGATAAAACATTGTTTTCGGTAAGTTTGTTAGCTAAGAAGCTCCGTACAACCGTTTGAAAAAGTTGGCCATTCAAAATGTTTTTAAACGTAACTTTTATCTTACCATAATATCGGCGAGGCAGCTAAAACGAGCAGCTGACTGGTTAGCGATCCTACTGTATTGAGCGATCCTCTAGCTCATACAGGACACATAATAATACCCTCACTAACTCTGGAGGCGGGGCTCTGTGTGGGCGGACATAATTTACCTAACTCATGTGGCCATACGTAAGAATGTAAATAGAATGAGCGGGAACTTAATGTACAACAAAAAGCTGGCCAAATAGGGCACAACCTCCATGATAAGAGTCAAGAGTATGGGGGAGAAATTGAAAGGCAATTAGTAAAGCAAGCCTCTATAAGTACCTCAAAAATGAATTGGGAAGTCACCAATTGGAAGTGGGGAAGCTACCCACCTTGAATCCTCTCCAAATCCTAGACTTTATGAACAGACTAGTACTGGAGAAGGCGCTGTAACTGAACATTATAACTGAGGGAATACAGAACGAGGAACAATAGATCTACAAGGTCGCTGTTTAAAATAATCCTAGAAAATCATTCATTCATTCATTTTACCGTAATATGATTTCACTATCATAATCATCTTTAAAATATCTATAGATTTGAAGGTTTTTTCTGTAATTTTTTTACTTTGAAAATACGCTTCTATCACGTCAAAGAGCGAGCTGCTTCCCACTACTTCTCTATCCAGGCATTATATACTTACTATTTATAATAATAATAATAATATTTATATCCAGGCATTATTTACGTATTATTTAGAATCACACCCATAAAATTCTTTACAAAAATCAAAGTGTATTTCTGTTTTTTTAACTATAATGAATCGTAACTAAAATTGATCTAGTCTTTAAATCGTCAGTTTTATCGTAATAATACGTTTTGACAAACTGGCAATTATTAAAGTGGGTCTATCCTGCAGCTATTGACCGAATGTGCGCTCATTTCGTGAAATTAGGCGAAATTAAATGACCGTAAACAAATCCAAGGGCGATTTTAATTTTACGCACGCGTGATCGGTAAGAATCGATGTTTGATGTTAGGTCAAGGATTGGATAACTTGTAGCCTATCTCTGGTATCAGCTGAAGTGTGCGTCATTTGGCGCTAACTTTATATAATCTCACGTTATTCGAGGGTGTTGAGGGGTAAATACCATATACTACACTTTCACATAAAAGTAGTTCAATATTATTTATAATAGTTGTATTCAATATTATAATGTATTAATTTATATAGTTAATATAATTATTTACTTAACTAATTCCGGTACGGAACGCTATCGACTTAAAAACGTGCATAATTTGGTTAAAATCAGATCCCCGATTAAACTCTTCGAGTTACCGACAGAAGCGAAGCTTTTGTTAATGATATCTTTGTTGAGTATATAATTAGTTTGAATATATGTTTACAAATATCTTGTTTTGTTTAAATAAATACGTGAACCTAGCTTAGATATTATTTACTGTAGTTATAGTAAAATATCAGTTGTTTTATATTAATTCGTAACGATCAGCTGATTTCATTGAACAGCTGATAAGTTATAATAAGTTTAATGTTATATTGTTAAAAACTAGCAATATTAACAAAAATTATTATAAAAGTTTATAATAATTTCGAATGTATTATAAACGGTTACAACGTGCACGTGTTCGAGAGACGAAATTCGTTTGCTCGTTCGTTCCATATTTCCGTTACGTTCTTCCGTTCGGCAGACTATTTTCTATTCACACACCTCGCCAATGGTAATATTAAAAGCTTCGCATAAAAACTACAATTTTAAGTTCTTTGAACAGAAAAGTTCAAAAAACAATAATTTGTGAAAAATAAAATTCTCCCCGAACTATGGCACTAACTAGATACACGTTATAAATTTCAAAAAAAGAATTGATTATTTGAAAATCAACTTCAATTTTACATGATGCGATTTTAAGCGAGTTTCCGAGGAAAATAAACTATTAAAGAGGTAATATAAGACCTAGATCCGTGACCTTGAAATGGGCGTCGATCCTGACCTCTAGAACACTTTTAGAGAAGTCATTGTAAATATTCAAAATGTATAAGCTGTTTGATTCATACTTGGCAGACAATTGGTTTGCAATAAGACGTTGAACGGTTCTAGTTGTTCAGCGAAATCCGTTCAACTGTCAAAATAATCGCACCACACATCTGTCTTGCTGACGTGATAGAAACGATTTCCAAAAGTATTTTTCTTTGTCTCACACTTTTCGGAATTCTGATTTCACCGTTATAATCAGCATTAAAATCTGCAAACATTAGTATTTGAAACTTTCAAATTACATAGTAAATACAAAACCGAATCATGACAGTCGTCAAAAATATTTCTTAATTTCAACAAATTTTCAAACTTTAAATTATAATTTATGCAGTTTTAACGCTAATTTGACGATGTAATAGGATTTTCAAAAGAAATTTTAAATTTTAGACGAAAACGTTTTGAATTTTAAAGATTTTAAATTGCCGCCATTTTGAAACTCTTGACGAATTTTGCTAGTTAATGAACTTGTTAAACATATTACTAAAATCCATTTTCGTGCGTAGTTTAAATTAAATCGGACCAAAATATTGCAAAATTGAGCGTAATAAAACACACACGCGCGTGCGCGCGCGCACAAACACGCACACAAATTTTTAACAAATACTAAAAACGTGATTTGCAGGCCAGAGGATCAGTGCTCTTTGAAAGACCCCGGATCTGGGGTTTATCATGATGACCGCTCAAATAGCTCATTTTCCCAAAGGTAATTTTTAAAATCCATAGACAAAAAAATATTGTTACGTTTTTTAAATCTCATATTTTGAGAATCTGTTTTAACATCTTAATCAGCGTGTAATATCTGAGGGGGAAGACGTTTGAGACAATAGACAGTACAATTATTCAGTTTAACTGCAGTTGAACAGTCTGCCGCAAGATGCCACCAGCAGCGAGTACTCAAAAAGCTCTAAGTGTTACGATTCTAATAGTTTGTATTCAATGACTCCGATCAGCTGTTTTGCTTTCAGTGTCCGCACTTATATTAAAAACAATAACTTTAGTTTTTAAGGCGTATTCCGCTCCGCATTTGATGGCCACACCTGAATTAATACAAGTAATTTTAACAGTGGATTGCGATTTTCAAAGACAGTGATCATTACGAAAAATTCTTGTGAGAGTGTACTTTTTGAAAGTTAGCTTCCATCACGCTAGCATGACAGCTGCGTGTCGTAATTATTTGAATCTGCCAACCGAAAATCTATCAAAATATCAAGATCAATTTTGCCATCATACTTTTTATAGTGAGAAAATAAAAGCTATTCTATGGATGAAAAAAAATTCAGTATCAAATTTGAAATATTATTGAAATTAATTAATAAATCTATTGACAACTGCTACCAAATTTTCATCCCATCAAATAACTCTTTCTAAATATACTACGTATAACTAAAAAAAACATACTTAAATATGTAGATCTTTATCTTGTTCATTACAAACACGCAGTTAAGTGTGTTTAATAACAGGCTGATAAAAACATGAATGATTTTAAATTAAGTTGTATTAATCATTTCGGGGGGAGGAGAGCAATCAAGAGAAAGAGAGTGAGAGAAGAGAATCACGTCTTTAAATTCGGGCTGAATCAAGGTCGTAAACCCTTTTACACTGAACGTGAAGTCAAAATATTTTTTAACACAGTCAACAATTCAGATCCCATTAACTAAAATACATCTTCTTAATACGCGGTAACAATATTTTAAAATTATTTCTTCCTGTCTGCTAAACGTATGATTATAATCAGCTGTTAATCATATGTTTATAATCAGCTGGACATAAACACAACTGATATGGTGAAAAACAAATTCAAATTTACATTTTTTTTTGTGTTTAACGTCCGACTATTGTGAACACTTGGGCTAATGCAGACGATGGGATGATTTATAGCGTATGAAAATGCCAAGCCCTGGCCGGGAATCGAACCCGGGTCCTCGGGGTGAAAGCCTAGTACGCTATCAACTAGACCACCGAGGCGGCTGTGTTTCCCAATAGATGTTTATTGTTATAAACCTTTGTAACTCATTACAGCCTTTTTTTTAATGAGATTCATTGGGGAGTGCTGTAAGCAGTGTTTTAAGCGCTCATATATAATGACTGAACGAGCGAAGCAAGGTCTCTGTTTCAACTCAACCGTTTGACATTTGGTTTGTGTGTTTGTTACGCAGTTTTGGCCAAACGCATTAACTGATTGTTTTTAAATTTGGAACAAAGGTACCTTGTATAATGCCCGTACATTGTACTGCAAGATTTTTTCCTATTTATTTCCGTTTCAAGATGGCGGCTTCTGATTTAACGATGAACAGTGTACGAAGTTTTGGCCTAACGCGTTGACCGATTGTTTTGAAAGTTGGTACAAAAGTACCTTGTATAAAGCTGTACAATGTTCCTGTAACATTTTTTCTATTCACTTTTGTTTCAAGATGGCGGCCTTTATTTTTCAATGACAAGTGTACGCAGTTTTGGCCAAATGCGTTGATCGATTGTTTTTATATTTGGTACGAAATGGCGGGCTCTTATTTAACGTCGATAATGCAGCTGTTAATTATGTTCTGTAATACTGGCTGAACGGCAATACCTATCATAATTTTGACTGTTTCATAGAGAAAGGGCATAAAAATTCCAGTAAAGTTGGTCTAGTAACATTTTTTGTAAATACGGTTACCGATTAAATTGGCGGGAAAGGTTACGAGCGCTGTCGTGGAGAGCTCTGGATATTAGTTAAGAATATACTGCGAGGTCTACTGCTCTTTGAACTATTATTATTAATAGTATTAACTAGTATTCGTGTTTTCTCTATAATTCATTGCAGTCTATTAGTTCTCGATATATATAGAAACACGTGAACGAAAATTTTGCTTTTATAAAATATAGAATATAATGTGACAGTAAGAACTTCTATATTTTATAAAGTAGTATATGTACTTAATTTCTCAAATCACATACGAAGATACGTCTCACTTGTCACACCCTGTATCTATTGACCCCGTTAACGGTGGACCCGGCATATAACTCCTGACTTTCTCATAGTGCAATCCATGACGGCTGTTTGATGAAGAAAAGATATAACCTAGATTAAACAAGTCGGCAGTTGCGTAACGTTTTAGACCAGTACAAGCGGCGGTCGAGGTTCCACTTGTCCTGGGGGGCTGTGCGATCGTGCAGGCCGTGATAGCGGAAGTGGGAAGCAATAGTTACGGAGACAGGTTCGTTTTTATTACCGGCCAATAAAGAACGCTGTTAAATTTTATTACACGGAACTTCTGCGGGCAGGGAAAAAGCGCCCGTTATGCCAACAGTACTTTGGGAATTGGAGGAAGTACTTTTCTGTTCACATTCTTACAGTACGAAAGAAAGTATGGACAACATGAAAAAGTCGATCATGAGTTTTTTAGCATATAGATCTTATGTTGGTCATGAGTACTGATAACGAAATCAGATTTTTCAAAAAAGTGTCAAATAAGGAACTATTTTTGAAAATTCGTATCCAGTACGTCAGCGAGGCAGTTGCGTGATGATATTTGTTTTGGAACCGTTAAAATTCCGTTTATTTCAAAATTTAGTGCACATAGTTTGGACCAAAGAAAATACCACAATTTTAGGGCAATCTGATTAACCGATTTTGAAAAATTAGTTGGGTTTTCATTTTTCTTCTAAACGGTTAATTTTTTGTGTGAAATCACTGAACGCGGAGAACTTATAGCAATGAATATGCATAATTTATTTGACCCCCTAGACACTCAATATTAATTTAGTACAAGACTAATAACTAGATAATTTAATAACTATACAACTCAGAAATTTATTAATTAAATAACTAAGTAAATCAATAACTGAATAACTAATAACTAATAACTAATAACTAATAACTAATAACTAATAACTAATAACTAATAACTAATAACTAATAACTAATAACTAATAACTAATAACTAATAACTAATAACTAATAACTAATAACTAATAACTAATAACTAATAACTAATAACTAATAACTAATAACTAATAACTAATAACTAATAACTAATAACTAATAACTAATAACTAATAACTAATAACTAATAACTAATAACTAATAACTAATAACTAATAACTAATAACTAATAACTAATAACTAATAACTAATAACTAAATAAATAATCAACGAAGTAACCAACAACTAAATAAAGAGAAAACTAAATAAATAACGAAATAATTAATAGCTCTATAAGTAAATAAATAATTAACTATATAACTAATAACTAAATAAATAAATAACGAATAACTCATAACTAAATAACTAATACAACTATTAGATATAATTAAAACTATTAGTTATAATTAATAAAATTATAAATAATAACTAAATAAATAAATAACTAATACCCAGTAACTTAATAACTAAATAACTAAAATAACTAAACTAAATAAATTTACAATAAAGTGATCAGAGTTAACATTGGAATTTCGAAGTGAATCCAAAGACAAATAAACCTGTTTTCGAGTGTTTCAACAGAGCTGCGGGGCGACATTTTGAGCTCCGGTTGAGTCACCGTTGCATCACGCTCGAAAAACTCGTTACTAAACTCGTTTTCGGATTTGTTTTCTGTTTTGTGTCCAACTATTCGAACTTTAGTGAAATTTGAATTTTAGTTTTGTATAAATATCATGCCGGTGATTAGATAAGGAAGCTCGGCTGATTTGAAACTTATTGGAAAGGTGGTTTCAAAATAAAACTTTATTCTTCGCACTCACTGGCGTTGATTATTTCGTACTTGCGTATTTTAAACGTAATATGTTAATCAAGATTATATTAAAGCGAAATAAAATAAGATTGTAAAAGCAATACACAAGACTCCCGTTTGGAAACTACTAATAAAAAGCAGGAAAACTTATCTTATTTCTCAAAATCATTTTCTTCAAATTTTGGTATTATATGAAGAATCATAACTCAAGACTATAATTAATTTGAAAACAGAGGAAATCATTGTTCGATAATAAATTGATAAATAAAACAAACCTAACTTCGATCAGGTTAGGTTAGCTTATATTTTTCCTTTTTCTAAAACTGTAAATTTATTATTATTTAATTTGCTATACTAACTTGAGTAATAGACTTTCATATACAAACAAACGTAATTAATCAATTTAGAAAAAAACAAATTATTTTTCAGTTTTTCTTCAGTCACTACCTAACCCAATTTTTGGGGGTGGGGGTGGGAGGTGATATTGCGACACATTTTGGCTTTTAGGCTACATTTTAGCAAAACTAGGACAAAATCGTTAGACCAGTTTTTAAGAAAATCCTTAATTTTTCAAAAAGCTTTGAACTGATATCTGTAAAATGTGTTTATGTTACCGCTTAACTTGGACAGATTACCCGTCAAAACACGTTAAAAAGTTTCAAAGTGATACCTTTAAAAAACAATAACGTTTATATATTAAATTTTCTTTTGAAAAATCAGCGTTAAAACCCGCATAAATTATCATTTTAATTTTCCAAAATTACGTTCGAAATACGATAACTTCAATGTTAATTATCAGTGTGATTTCTAAATGATAATTTATGTTGAATTTACCGCTGATTACCAAGATAAAAACCAGACTTTTTATAGTTGCTTTTTTAAATGTAATGTTTCCATGAGCGACATTTGCGCGAAACGATTTTCTGTTCGCTTAGGGTTTTCCCATCACGCGACATCAACCGTTTGTCCGATTCTGTCGACATAAAAAGCGCCAAATAGGCCGGTAGACTAGAGTGACGCGCCTGGAGACTGCGTTTTGCGGTTGTCTTAAAAACTACCGCGAGTTGCAGCGATTTAGTTGGCATAGTGTTTAGTGGGCCGGCTTATGTAATCTAACTGCGCCGGATGAAAGCGAGAGTTATGCAACCACTTCCACATCTAAGGCGTCCGGTTCTTAGACTCTTCCGCGTTTACTTTCTACTCCATCCGTAATGCAACAGAGAGGTCGGAGTGGTGCCGTTGTTAACTGAGGATGAAAGGCGGGCGGAAACCAGCCGCTCGTGAAACACGCCAGTTGCGCGCGAATATTCAATATACTGGCGTTGGGTAAAACTGCGGAAGACGGGGTCACAAAACACGAAACACACTACAACATTACACAACTATATCACTAGTAATGACATTATTTGAAGCAAATGTATCACTGACGTGATAGAAGCATTAAAAAAATCTATAATTATTCGAAAATCGGAGTTCACGATCATAATCAGCATTACAAACTGCATAAATTAGCATTTAAACTTATTTTCAAAATATGAAAATGAACCCTGACCGCCGTCAAAATTATTTTCTTAATTTAATGGATTTTAAAAAAATGTAACGTGTTAGGTTATGCATATTTTAACGTCGATTACGACCGTCTTAATTTAAGGTAAAACGTTATACACTCGTTAACATTTGAATAGCTACCATTTTGAAATTGTTAGATGGAGGTTTCAATAGTTAACAAACATGCCTAAGCTTGTTTCAAAGTAGATTTTTTGTGCCAAGTTTGAAACAAATCGGGCCAAAATTTTAAATACTAGAGAACAAACGCGCGCACACACATACACACACACACACACACACACACACACAATTAATTAATTGTAATTATTTTAATTAAATTATATTATATTAAAAACCTCTAAAAAAATGATGACTTCAGGATCGTTCGACAGTTTTAACAAAATGGCACATTCAAAATTTTTGAAATAAATTGTAACAAGTAGGACCAGAGAGAAGAAAGAACGAAATGAAAAAAAAACAGCAAAAAAGAAAATGGAGACATGTAGAAAGAGAGAGAGAGAGAGAGAGAGAGAGAGAGAGAGAGAGAGAGAGAGAATTGAAAAAGGGTTGAGGAGGAAATGGAGATATATAGAAAGAGAGAGAGAGAGAGAGAGATTGAATTGAAAAAGATTGAGGAGGAAATGGAGACATGTAGAGAGAGAGAGAGAGAGAGAGAGAGAGAGAGAGAGAGAGAGAGAGAGAGAGAGAGCGCATTATTGTGCTCATTTTTCGAACACTAAGCTTTAAATTTTTCTGTTAATACAAGTAACATTTTTTATTAAATATTGAACAGTTGATAATATTATAATCTTACATATTGTTGAAAATCTGATTTAAACTTTATAATCTGCTTAAATTGCATTTTAAAATTTCAAATGAAAACTAAAATGGAAAAATAGAATTGATACGTGTGAGGGTTGAATTGATTCAAACTTTGAAAGAATCGATTTTCGTAATAGCTGGTGCAACGTTGTTTTTGAGAAAACCACGTTTCAAAATGGCGGCAAATTTAAAACGTTAGAAATTTATATGTTTTTGAAAATCTTATTTCACCTTTTTTTAATCAGCATTAGGAGCTACAATAATTAAGGTTTATGTTGAAATTAGATTTTTTTAAAAGTGTAAGAAAAAATCATTGTCTTGCCACGTGCAACGTTTATGTATTGTGTTCGACCATTGGTTTCGTTAACAAAAATTTTTAAGTTTTTAGTAAATTTACTAGTTTTATAACCGCTAAATTCACTCAATGATTTTCGTCCCAGTAATTTCAGGTGTTCAATGTTGCGTTTTCAGACGGACTCATATTTTTATCGACATTCCTTCATATTTCGATAAGAAATTCGCCGCCAAATATGACATTCCTTCTGGAACACCTCATGTGACGTTAACACTGTAGTATCAACATCGACAGCTGCTCGGACAGGTTAGGCATTCACAGCACCATATCTTCTAAATTATATAATCAGACACAAGTAATGGTGGCCAAATCCACTTGCTACAAGCACACTGGCTCAGGGCAACTTTCACTCCCTCTTCATACAATTTTCCAGTTTTAATGACTCAAAGCTTATAAATACAATATTACGTATTAGATCTTGTACTGTAATAAAGCTGGTGGTACACTGACAGAAATTAGGCTACTATCAGCTTCCAAATATTATAAAAAACAGTACATGCAAAACGTCCTCATATTTAATTTGTTTCTTATATAATAGCTGCACGTAGCTGTCTCGCTGACGTGATTGAAGCGAATTTCCAAATAGCAAATCTTAATATTGCCTTACACTTTTTTTGAAAACTTATTTACCGCTGTAGAATTTAGGGTTGATTATGATAGTGACTATAGTTTTTAAAAAGTGTAAAATTAAATGCTTGGAATGACCGCCATTTTGAAACTGTTGAACAAAATTTATAGGTTATGGTACATGTTCAAGCTCATGTCAAAATTGGTTTTTATACAAAGTTTGAACCTTAATTCGAACAATATAGTACTAGTAGTTCAAAGAACAGTTAATCTCGCATTATCAGTTCTTTTTTTGTTATCAGTTGCTTGTCCACTGCTCTACGACAGTGCTTTGATGCGCTCGTAAACTTTTACTTCAATTTAACAGGTAATCGTAATATTTAGAAAAAATGCTCTTTTCTGTAAATGGGTCAATATTATGGGTCTCGTCGTTTAGGTTGTATTACAGGAAATAGCCAGCAACTGCATAAGTCATCGTTAAATTAAAGGCCGCCATTTTGAAACGTAGGTGAACGGGAAAAATCTTACACACTCGTCGTTTGGGCTTAATACAAGTTACTTCCGTACGAAATTTCAAATACGTTTGTCCAAAACTGCTGACATTCTTAATTGTTAAATCAAAGTCCGCCATCTTGAAACGGAAGTTAATGAAAAAATCTGACACATAAGTCGTTCAGACTTTATACAAGGTACTATCATTTTAACACAATCGGCTAACGACTTTGGCATAAGCTGCGTACAATCGTCATCTTAAATTAAAGGCCGCCATTTTGAAACGGAAGGAAATGGGTAGTACATACATCGTTTTATACAAAGTATCTTTGTACTAAATTTCAAAACAGTCGGTCAATACGTTTGGCCAAAAAACACACAAACCATTTGCCGAAAAGTCGAGTTGAAACCGAGAACTCGCTTCGCATAATCAAATAATACCAACATTTATCACACAACCTTCTAAAACTGTTCAAGAGATCACAGTCGGTGCCTATTTCCACGTACTGGATAAAGACGAGAATTTTAGCTCATTCCAATGTATTGTGTCTGGATCTTGCCGTGATGACCGCTCAAATTTGTTCACTATTCAACGGAAAGTCGAACGGAAGTAGGTCTTTTACCAATCGAAATCAGCCAAAAAATCTCATCGTGAGCAAACAAAAATCCAAAACATCCCCAGATAGCGTTTATCTCTATTCTTTAGCGAATTTCCATCGGAAAATAAACTATTGTAGCGGCCATCATAATAAGACCCAGACCCGGGACCATGAAATGATCATTGATCCTGACCTTCAGATCATTTGATAGGTATTTAAAATTTGTGTGTGTGTGTGTGTATGTATGTATGTATGTATGTATGTGTGTGTGTGTGTGTGTGTGTGTGTGTATTTTAGCACGCTCACGTTAGCAGTTTTGGTGTAATTTCATTCGAACTTTGCAAGCAAATCTATTAAGGTAGTTTATGGTAATAACTTGGAAAAGTTTGTTAAACAGCAAAATTATTTCAACATTTTCAAAACGGCGGCCGTTTAACATCTTTAAAAATCCTTAAATTTTTGAAAATTCGACTTCACCATCGTAATCAAAGTTAAAAACTGCATAAATTAGTAATTTTAATTCTTGAAATATTTCAAGATAAAATTTTGGAGGCTGTCAGGGTTCATTTTACGTATTTTTTGTAATTTAAAAGTTTCAAATGTTAATATTGATGATGGTGAAATCTGAATTTCAAAACGATTAAGATAAAGCTTTTGGAAAGTCGCTTCTATCATATCAGCGAGACAGCTGCGTTCCGGATTACTTTCGATTTATTTTCAAAGTGTAATTTTTTTTTACTTTTAATTCAATAAGGTGACTTTAGTTACGCATCTTCACATGTGACCAAAATTTATCAAAATTTAACAATTTATCAAAATTGAAATCAAAATCGAAATCGAAATTTATAAAAAATATATCAATTTATCAAATTTTATCAATTTATCAAAATTTATCAATTTATCAAAATTGAAATCAAAATCGAAATTTATCAAAATGTCAGAAAATCTAGATACGAATTGTAGAAACTCGCTTCAGCGAGACAGCTGCGTGCCGGGATCACTATTATTTACGCTACCTTCGTCACTTTTTTATTTCCTCCTTATTTCCTCTATATTCTTGCGCATATTTCATTGATAATCGCATTGCACACTTGTTGCACAACGCTAACCATTCAGAAATGGATCGTTTATATGCGTGCTATCTAATAATTTTATAATTTAAATCACGATACATTGATTATTTAATTATGTGTTTGACTGTCAGCTGGAGTGTTTAATGAAATTATAATATTTTCTTATTGACTTCAAATTGAACTGGAATTCAAATGAAAAAAGCAAACGACCTTGGAAAAAGAATCGCATAACACAATACTTTGTGTCTTGTGTCATTTTGATATACATTACGTAGTTAAATTCCCAGTAAATAAATGTTGGCAGGTGAAGCTAACCACGTTGTAAACATCGATTCAGAAAAAAGTATCTTGTTTGTTTAAATAAATAAATACGTGCAGAAACTCGTAAAAGCAGAGTTACCGACAACTTTTGTTAATGATATCTTTCAGGCTGAATATATTAATTTGAAGGTATGTTTAAAACAATATACCGAAACGAAAGCAACACAACCTTTCCTAAAATACGAGTGTATTGTTATCGACAAGAAAGAAGAAAAAGAAAGAGACAGAAACAGAGAGAAGAAATTTGCTTGTTCGTTTCCGTTTCATTTTTTTTTATTACCTGAAGCTATGCCCACAGACTAAATTATTATTAATTTCCAAATAACAACTGATTTTTTTAGATGATTTTTGTGTTATTTATTGAGTTTTTGAAATTATGATTACGTGTTTATTTTCAAGCAGTCACAAAATATGAAAATTCCTATAAACATGCAAAGTGAATGGTAGTGTCAATTGTAATCAAGTAGTGTTTAATTCTAGTACTAAAATAGCAAGACGTTCTGACTTTGAGAAGTGACGTTAACATAAGTAATGTTTATAATAAGCGTTCCTCTAGTATTGGTTTTAACAAACTAGTAAGTGCGAGAAAGAAGAAGAATGGAAAGCGAAACTGAGAGATAAAGGAAAAGTTAAAGGCGATTGCAAAAACGAAGGGGTTGATAAATGACTATTAATTTGCGAAGGTAGGTTGGGACCATCAGGTCAATAGGTATTTAAAATGTGTGTGTGTGTGTGTGTGTGTGTGTGTGTGTGTGTGTGTGTGTGTGTGTATGTATGTGTGTGTGTGTGTGTGTGTGTGTGTGTGTCTTCCACAAGAAGAGATATTGGAAGTAAGAGAAAAATAAAAGAAAGACAAATTTGGACGAGGCAGAGTGGCGGAAAGAGGGTTAAAGTGAAAAGTGCGTGAGGGAGAATTAAATAGAGAAAATAAGAGAGGGAGCGACAGAAAGATTGATTTGATTATTTACCATTATTTGAGGCGAAGATAGACATTAGATCCTATCTTTCACTTAACCTCACAGCAACATTGTAACAATGACACCAATTAACAAACTGAATAATAACGGTAAGTTTTACAATTTCATAATTATACTTAATATATTTAATTATTAATTATAATACATTAATTAAAATACTTCATAATCTAACAGAAATTGAGAAATAGGGGAAAATTTAGAAATTAATGGTAATAATTTAAAATAGTAGAATACACTTTTGCACATTAAATATAATAAATTACAAGTGAACAAAGAACGAGAGGAAAATGAGGGAAGATAAGGAATATAGGAATGCAGAGACAAAAAGAAAGAAAAGAAGCGGGGAAAATGAAAGAAAAGAGAAAATAGAGGGAGAGATATATGCGAGGGAGACAGAAAAGTGGTAAGAAAGAAGACGGTTCAGATGGAGATAGTGAAATCGGATGGCGGAAGATAGAGCTAGAAACAGAGCGTAAAATAAATACAACGAAAGAAGGTGAAGAAGAATGAGAAGGAAATGTAAAAAAGAAGATGCAAGCGGAAATAAAAAAGAGAGAGAGAGAGAGAGAGATGTACAAGAAATGGAGAGATGCAGAAAAAGAGAGAAAGAGATAGAGAGAGGAAGGGAGGGTGTGAGAGAGCAATACATTTTATGCTTTGAGTTTTTCGGTCAACATAAATAACTTTTTTTTTACTATTGTAAATAGTTATTATTACTATTGTAAACAATTATTATTACGAACTGACTGAAAAAATCCCTTTGACCCTAAACTGTCTTTGTACACTTTGTTATAGTCGCACCTTTATAGACATGACACATGCGAAAGAAAGGTCGTACATTAGGCAATTATTCCAGGTAAACATCTTGCAAGCCTATGGAAGGTCTGTAATTAATTTGGCCAGTAAATAACAATCAACCTAAACGGTGTCAATACCTCGTCAGGGCTGCCAATTATCTCTTTGATAGAGCGTAATTTCCCTACATAATTGTGGGTCAAGAAGCAATGCCACGTCCTCGATGCATTTTCAAGTCGTCATGAGTGCAATTAACAATTAATAATTCATAAGGCAGTGGTGACAATTTGAGACCTACCTCAAAGGGTACACTGTTGTGGCCAACAATCGATTTGTTGTTTCTGTGGATTCGAGCAGAGTTAATTTGTTTTCCAAACAAACGTGTCCAACTAATTACCTAAATTTGTGCTGTTATAAAATATTCATTTAGATGATGTTAACGTTGTTAGTTTTGGAAAGTTCCTTCAGTTAATGTTCCGTTTTATTTAAAAATCATATTATAATTTCACTAAACAAAATCCACACTAAATGCGACAAGCTTAAAATATTATAAAGATTAAAAGATTATAACAATTGTCGGCTTGAATGGAAATGAAATAATTATAAGAAATTAACATTATTTTATATAATGTTTGCTAATAAATGAAAAACTTTAACTCGTTAATTCAAAAACTAATAAACCTCATTAGGTTATTATTAGTAGTAACGCAGTAGGTTATTTGGTTTAATTAGTAATCGCAGTGTGCAGTACTCAATAGTAACGCACAACAGCCTCACATCATAATCATTCGTTACGACCTGCGAATTGGATCTTTTACGCGAAGTGTAAGAAGTAGTAGGCCACGCCCATTCACTATAACACAGTAATATGTGATTTAATAAATGTTTTAAATAACTTAATTATTTATATAAAAAGTAAAATAAGCCTCAAATCGGGTCTGAATGTTCAAACAAAATAATAACTTTTCTTGCAAATATAATAAAACATAATAGTTATAATTATAATTATAATTAATTTGAAATGACGTAAAGTTTTAAGTTAGGCTGGTGGTTTTAAGGATATGCTTAATGGTCCACAACACTTACTGATAACTTTGCTGATAAAATGGGGAACACTATAAAACTATATTTAACTTCTTATTACAGTTAATGTAGGAACTGCGGTAAATACGAGCCCGTACGTGCTGTAATTTCCCATTCACAACGGCCTGCGGTATTTTCGGTATTAATAATGCATGCTAATTACAGAGTAGGATATAATTATTATTCGTGAAATCTCGCAGTCGATAGAATTTGAGTTTCCTAAAAATGTTTTTGTATTTTGTTAAATTACGATTTCACAATCATAATCAGCTTTAAAATCTGAATATATTTGCGTTTTAAACACAAATTAAATTGAAAATATAAAAATGAACCTTGACCGTTTTTCAAAATAATTCAAATCAATTTTTAAATTCTAATTTACTTAAGATCTGAAATAGTTACTATACTGAAATAGTTTATCTCGATTTTAAAACAGTTTCAAAAAAATATGAAGAAAAAACATGATTTTTTTTCTAATTAAAATGACGTCAATTTTGAAACTATTGAACTGATTCGAATATGAGCTTGCTAAAACACACACACACGCAATTTGGCCATTACAGAGGCCATCGTGGTAAGATCCAGATCCGGTAATTTGAAATGAGCGCCGATCTGTATATTTAGCACGCTCATGTACGCAATTTTGTTTCGATTTCATTCAAACTAGGCACGAAAATCGATTTTCGTAATAGCGTATGCCAAGTCGGTTAACTAGACAAATTCGTTTAACAGTTTCAAAATGGCTGCAATTTCAAATCCATTAAAAATCATAATTTTTTGGCTTAAAATCTGATTTTATCATCGTAAATTTCATGGTAAATTAGCGTTTTGATTTTTTAAACATAAGCTGAAATTAAGAAATTTAATTTGGCGACGGTCAGGGTTCACTTCCGTATTCACGCAAAATTATTTTAAAGATGTGATAATGGTGAAATCAAGATTTCAAAAAGAGTGGTAAATTAAGAAAAATACTTGTGCACATTCGCTTCTATCACGTCAGCTCAACTGTTGCCCAACCGGGCTCATTCATAGTGTCTGTATGTAAGAGTTAGGCCCGTCATATTTGAATAGAACAAGAACTATAATTTTTTTCAAACTATGGATTTTTTCCATGTTATCATGTTAGAATGATAGTCAACGTACTTTAAAGAAATTTAATTCTTCTACGACTTTTTGAAAATAAAAATGCCTTTAAGAGTTTAAAAGTAACAAAACAACTACGTTTTATTATTTTCTGACTTACAGTTTATAGGTACAGAGGTATTCAGTTAGACAAACAAATCGTGCATGTTTTATATGTATATATAAAGATATAAAGGTTTAATTTTATCTGCTCATATGATTTAAAAACACGAGCATTGAAAAAATTCTAACAGTTTTTTGACCAACAAATAACTTTCTCTACCCTATGTGCATAGCTAGGACATAAAGCACATATTCATGATTTTATAGCTCACTTTGTTCTGCGACCGTTAATGTTTAAACGCTCGGGGAACTTGGAGGGAAAGTTGCCATTGTTTAAGCTGTAACTTGATAGTGTTAAGTATATAAATAAAACAATACGCAATTAACCTCCCGCTCTAGTCCTCTATAGCGCATTTCCATTGGAAAATGAGCTATTCCACCTTAATGAGCAGCTTCTTGATAGGTAGAACACGATTTCAGTAGTCATTAACATTTTGTATACAGGTCCTAATTAGTGAATTCCCACTGAAAAATCTAATAAGTATTGGATTTGAGTAATAGATAAAAAAAAATCCAATCGGTATTGGAGGTTCGTTTTAACAATTTTTTAACTGATTTTATATTGTTTTTAACAGGGATTTGGGTTCGTCTGTTACATTTATGTCGGTCAAGGTTCGTTATAACAATTTTTTACCTGATTTTAAACAGTTTTTAATGGTGATTACGATCGTCTATCAAGTTTATGCCGGTCAGGGTTTATTTTCACGATTTCAGCTGATTTTTGTATTGTATTTAATGCTGAATACGATGGTTTATCACGTTTAACACGGTCAGGATATTTTACATGTTTTTTTTTAGGGATCTCGCTTCCATCACGTCAGCGACAGCGTTGCGTGCCGCGATTATTTCTCGTTTACGTAAAATGGAAAGCCAATTAGCTGCTTCTTAGAAAGTAGATAACGTAAGGTTTGCTGTAAGTCTATTAAAATGAAGTCAACTACATATGTATGGTGTGATTTTCTTTGGGGCGGGAGTCAGTCACGTGGCCACCGTTGTGCTGTAATAGTTAATGTCCATGCGGAAGTTGTATGATTACGTCAAGAAATGTGCTGAACAGCATATGAAGGTCCCTAAGGCACGCGTAAAGAGAACGTGAAATTGATTTCATAAAGTGTTGTGACGTCATGCGTAGCGGTTCAAGCTTAAGAACTTTTCACGTGTGCATAAAATCTGAAAAACCGATTATGATAAATTAAACCTATTGGACTAAAGTTAATAAACCGTGCAAAAATTACTGATAAACTTTCTTACAAGCACTATTTAAGAGTTGTAGACAAAAAGTCGGATATCAGATAAGGTAGAAATCGGTTTAAGAGATTTTACCAAAGTAACAATGAAGTCTCAAGGTAGCGAAACGTTTTTTTCAAATTACGGAATTTCGGGGTAAAATATTTAATGAAAAAATAATTGGCATTGAAACAAACACTTACGAATTACTGTTTCCGTAAAAGAAATGTAGTTATAAAACTATTTTTAAGTAAGAAATTTAAAACGTTGCCTGATATTTCGCTCAAGAGCTTACCGTAAATTGAGACTCATTGCTCAAATGAGTGTAAACCAGTTTCTCAACGCTGATTTTGATTGCGAAATCAGATTTTCAAAGACATTTAAGAAGTAATGAATTATTAAAGATTTAAAATGCCGCTATTTCGTAACTGTAGAACGAAACTTTCGCTGGTTAACGAACATTTCCAAGCTTTTTTTGTGCCAAGTGTGAATCAAATGAGACTAAAATCACGAACGTAAGTGCTCACACACACACACACACACACACACACACACACACACACACACACACACACACACACACACACACACACACACACACACACACACACACACGCACACACTTGTTAACGACGATCTATCAAAAGTGATATAAATTTCAAGACTGACATTCATTCCAAGGTCCTTTACCATGATAGCTGCTCAAATAGCTAATTTTCCGATAAAAAGTCCCTAAAAATCGCTACAAAAATAGCTTTTCAGAACGCAAATTTTAATTTCATTGTTACAAACAGAAAAGAGAATTTCCATCAGGAAACATCGATGGAAATATGTTTAATAACGGCCACGTTATTTATTTCAGACTTTTTACTACAACTTTCCAATACGTTTTGTTACTGTATTCAAGGGTTTCATATAAAAATTAAATTAACACAAGTAATCAGTGGAAAATCTGTAATCCATTATTTCACGGGGTAGTATGAGATTACGTGACCTTATTCTCAAGTTCCAACCGGAAATAGAAAACTGTCACTTCCGTTTTCATAATCATACATTATGATTTTCGATTTGACCTCCATAATTCTCGTTTGTAATTAATGAACGATGTAAAATTGAAATTACGTATTTAAATTAATTACGATACTTGAAGAGGTAACGTACAGTCGTAGAACCGAGACCATGAAACGTGCATCGATCATGGTCGTTGTTTTATTGGATGTTACATACTTTTAAGGTCTACTGAATGAGGATAAAACGTTAAAAATAAACAGTGAAAAACACTGCGCAAACTTTCTCCTATACAATTGTTCCCTAAAAAGACGGTTTGGAAATATAATCAGTTAGTTAACAGTTTGGTAGCAATCCGTAACATATTATTCAAATACCACTCATTCACTCACTCATCATAAAATCTCGGAACTATAAAACCTATACAGTCGAAATATAGCACTACCCTGGTTTTGGTTTAAAGGTGCGTAAAGAGTATTTGTCAAAATTCCATCCTAAAAGGTTAGAAATATATATATATATATATATATATATATATATATATATATATATATATATATATATATATATATATATATATATATATATATATATATATATATATATATATATATATATATATATATATATATTTAAAATATTTAATACCGGACGATAAAATTTGTTGTGAACGATCTTCTATAGTCCTAAGTGATTTCAAAGAAATTGTTTCAAAAAAGATCAAAAACTCCCGGTTTAAAATATTTAATGTTAGCTTTGGCGAAAGGAGTGAATAAAAAAGTCTGCATAAAGAATTAATGTAACGGAAATATGGAACGAACAAGCAAACGAATTTCGTCTCCCTACTCCAGTCTCTTTTTCGATAACAGTACACGCGTGTTATATGAAAATGTTGTGTTGCTTTGGTTTCGGTATTTTTTTCTTTAGTTGAAAAACATGTACACGTTGTAACCGTTTATAATACATTCGAAATTAATATAAATGTTTATAATAATTGTTGTTAATATTATTAGTTTTTAACAACATACCCTGAAATTTATTATAGCCTATCAGCTGTTCAATGAAATCAGCTGATCGTTACGAAATAACATAAAAGTGATATTTTACTATAACTACAGTAAATAATATCTAAGCTAGGTTCACGTATTTATTTATTTAAATAAAACAAGATATTTGTAAACATATCTTTAAACTAATTATACATTCAGCAAAGATATCATTAACAAAAGCTTCGCTTCTGTCGGTAACTCTTCGAGTACTTTTTTTGAAATTGATGCTTAAGTCCTAGGACCTAATAGAGCGTTTCCAAAAACAGTACCCATAAAAAGCTGAAACACGTCACGTGATCCATTTTCCAACGGATCATTGTAAAACAAATTATTTATTTAATTTATAGTTCAGACGAAATGGAAATAAAATTTATGTACTAAAAGAAACGAAAATGGCGAATATTTGGTAATAGAAGCGTTTGCGGAAGGAATTGTCTTTATTTTGACACAAATAAGTACTTCTAAAATAATGTATGTACATAAAGAAACACTCTGTACATATCAATCACTAATTGTAATCAATACGCATTCAAATAACTTTTGATTTTTCTTTAAAGTTATATAGAACAGGAAAACATAAATTTCATCTATATCTGTTAACAACAATATCGAATTCTCTAGTGTGTTAAAGGAAGAAACGCAAATACTGTCTGAAATACTGATAACAGCTTTAAATAAAATGTTGATCATAAATCTATGACAGCATTTAAAGGAGGAGAATGTTTTTCAGTTTAACGTATTCTACATAGTCTCTTGGCTAATCCATTTGCCGATGGGTTTTGTACATAACGCAGTGAGCATATTATCGTGTTTCTAAATTGCCTATCCAACCCCTTCATATAGAGATAATTTATGCATAATTTCTCTAATAACAATACAATAATTTTGCTGCAAATTTCTTCAACAGTTAAAAGAACATGTATATATCCTTAATATACAGAATGTTCCACGACAGTGTCCGTATTATTTTCCGCTAATTAAACTAGTAACCGTCAAATTTACGAAAAATGTTAATGGACAAACTTTATTAGAAAATTATGCTCTTTCTCCTTAAATAGGACAAAATTATGATAGGTTTCACCGTTCAGCCAATATTGTAGGAAATAACCGGCAGCTACGGTCTCATTTTTAGATCAGAACCCGCCATATTGAAACGGAAGTAAATGGTAAAACAAATCTTACACAAGTTACACACACACACACACACACACACACACACACACACACACACACACACACACACACACACACACACACACACATATATACACATATATATATATATATATATATATATATATATATATCTCTCTCTCTCTCTCTCTATATATATATATATATATATATATATATATATATATATCTCTCTCTCTATATCTCTCTCTCTCTCTCTCTCTCTCTCTCTCTCTCTCTCTCTCTCTCTCTCTCTATATATATATATATATATATATATATATATATATATATATATATATATATATATTAAGCACCCATTTCTTACCATGAAAATCTATTAAAGTGCTTATTTTCCAATGAAAATGTGCTAAAAATCGTTGCTGAGATGTTGATCTATACAGTATTTCCATTTCCCCTCTTATGAGTTCTTGTTTTTCAACTTGATTATTTTTCCGTCTGTGTATATCGCTTGATACTAAACTAAATTAACGGATGTAGATAAAGTTTTGTATGCTATCTAGATATGGTTTTCTCATTATCGAGGAAATGCTTTGTTTGTAAACAAATAATTTTAGATCCTTTTTTTAGTCAGAAATACTTATAAATATTTAAATGTTAAATATATAAATGTTAAAGGTAAAACATGTAAAGATCACTTTATCCCGAAATTCGTTAGTTATAAACAAAATAAAAAAATCGGTCGTATTTTTCAAAATCAGCACATCAAATTTTACACATATATAATGAGACACAACTGAAGTCAGTATGGTAAATTTTAAATACATTTTTCTATAATTTGAAAGTAAATAGAAAAATATCAAAAATAAACCACGACCGCCGTCAGTACAGTACTATTTTTATTATAAAACCATACTTTTAATTTATTTCAAATTTGGTACATGTTCTTAATGTGTTAACAAAATTTGGTTATTATAACCGATTTTGAAAATATTTTCAATTTTTTGGTAGATAGCTTCCTACCAAAATTTTTAGTACAAATTTTTACATTTCAATGAATACTACTTGATACGTTTATTCATATTGTAGTTGCAAAATAAAATAAAATACTTTAGGGCAGGTTGAGATGTCGGTTTTTGCTCGTCGCGTGATGCGAGTGCACAAATTTATATTGGTAGTTATAGTAAAAGATCACTTGTTTTATATTAATTAGTAACGATCAGCTGATTTCATTGAACAGCTGATAGGCTAAAATATGTTTTAGGTTATGTTGTTACAAATTGGCTATGTTATAATAAAAGATCAGTTGTTTTATATTAATTCGTAATGATCAGCTGATTTCTTTGAACAGCTGCTAGGCTGTAATACGTTTTAGGTTACGTTGTTAAAAAACTAGCTATGTTAATTTGTCGTGTTTTATAACAAATTATCGAAATTAAAATAAAAAGGAAGAAAAACATGATACATGATTTTTATTTTTGGATCAACAGAGATTAGTTTTTTCAGCTTGTTCTCGATTGATTTCCAAACCTATCGTTTAGGCCCTAACAGTCCATTACGGACAGATAGACGGGCAAAAACACGAAGAAAAAAGCATCCCAACTAATAAAAATATTAAATTAAAAACCTCAAAACGAAATCACCTTGACAACGGATCAACAACTCTCATTAATTTTCCGAATCTAACCTCAAACTACTGCTTTTATAGAGCAAATCTGTGTAATTTTATCAAGTTGGGCTAAACAGGTGATTATATTAAACGTCCACAAGCCGCCATATGCAAACATGACCCACTGACCTCATTATTAATTCAAGAGTTATAAACAATCATAGGATAGGGAACTAATTGGCATTATTGTGCAACGATCAGCTGTTTGAGTAGGTGAAACTTAATCCGCTAGGTAGCAGCAGCGATAGGTTGCCTTCGGTGGCAAATCTTTGCATGTTTATAACTTGATGTAATTATAACTTCAAGCCAAATGTGGTCAGTGACTAATGATAAACGTTATTTCGTACTTTGAGACAAGAAATTAATTTCAACGTTAGTGGAATAGCGTTTCGAGTTCTTTTAAATTGAAATATTCCCAAAATCTTAATTTCTCAAACAACTACGATAATAATGATAATTACAATAATTTGTTCGAAAGTACGACAAATTAATATAGCTAATTTTTAACAACATAACCTAAAACTTATTGTACCCTAACAGCTGATTTCAACAGCTGTTCAATGAAATCAGCTGGTCCCCGCAGGGGGGTGCAGCCTAGCTGCACCTATTGAGAGGATTTAGACGTCCCTCGCGGTACCCGAGTCTAACACACACTTACATTTGCAACACTACACTTATGACTTTAACACTTTACACTCACACTAACATTTAGGGGAAGCGATAATAGCCTCAATGTGATTTTCGTCTTAAAAAAAAAAAAATGAAATCAGCTGATCTTTAGAATTAATATTATAAAAATAAACTGATCTTTTAATATAACTACCGAAATTAAATTAACGATCCATTTCATGTACTTTAATCGGTCAAATTTTTTCGTAGTTCCGTAGTGTAGTGGTTATCTCGTGTGCCTCACACGTGCAAAATCTCCGGTTCGATCCCGGGCGGAAACATAGAAATTTTTAATTATAATTAATTTAATATGAGACATGCAACGCGCAAATTATACTGTTATATATCAATATAAACATTTCCCTCGCATCACACGTCGAGCAAAATCCAAGAATCATTTTTAACATGATGCTTGTTAAAAATTCAGTTTGGGTGCTGTAGTTACTAACAAAATCTCAAACTTGTAAAATTTTCCTCAAATTTTAGTCACATAAGAAGATTTATAACTAAGATTAGTGTTGAATTTGAAAACATAGAAATTCACAAAGAAATAGAACAAAAGAAATTTCAACGGCAGTCTGAGTGTGTAATTTAAAGGTATAAAATTTGAAAAAGGGCTTAAAGACGTCCTTACCCACACAACCAATATAAATGTATATATCACTGTTTTTCAAAAAAACATTTTTAACAACCTCGCCTAATTTGATACCTTGGCTAAAATGTTGTTTCTCTCCAAATTTCGCTTAAAGAAAAAAACTTAAAATTTTTAAGGGCTATTCTCAAAAAACTTTAAACTCAAACTTAAAAATATATTTTTATAAAATCTGTAAAAGCTTTAGGGGCAAAAGTTTAAAAATAATATTTCTAAAAAGCAAAAAATATGTACGCTTACAGAAATTTAATCAAAATCGGTCCATTAGATTTGTAAAAAAACGTCTATTCAGAGGCAATAAAATTTAATATGTATTCCTAAATAATGGAAATAAAATCTAAATAATGGCGCACGCAACTGTCTCGCTTTCGTGGTAAAAGCTGACTTACAAAGTGTAACAGTATTACAATAGCTTTTTTTAATTTAAGATCTTGCGTAAATTAGCACTTCAAATTTTCAAATTACTTCATTATGCGTTTTATTATATTTTGAAACGGTTTAACAGATACCGTTATTTAATGAACTTGTCCAGGACTGTCGATTTTTGTGCTCAGTTTGAATAAAAATCAGAATAAAATTACGAATACATTTAACGACCTTCCAACAGTTATTCTGCAATTATAATCGGCATTATTTCAAGTTCTTGGTCTGGGTCTTACCATGACGGCTACTCCAATCGCTTGTTTTCCGATCGGAATTCGTTAAAATCGAATAACTTTACAAATACAAAATTTCCCGACATTCCATATTGTGGGAAAGTAAAAATGGTTTAAACAAATATTGTTTCTTAATTCGTTAACCAGGCTTTATGAATGACGTCACAAAGCGGGTTGATGAATAAGTAGTGCTGGCGACATAAAGTTTTTTGCAGTCTTGTTAATTGCAATATCTACATAATCATCGGCCAGGGTTATCGAGAAACGTAATTAACTCGGTAATAGACCGATCATACAGGTCGCCTGGTAACTATGTGCAACAGACACGTGTTATTTTGTTGCACTTTTATGCATTCAATGACCTTGAGAAACACGTGATCTACCCAGTAACAGTTAAAAAAGACTCTCTCGTTACTAAAGAATCTAAATGCGAAAATCTACTTTTTGAAAGGTGGTTTGATGTGTGAAATTTTTTTTCTAGGTTTGAAAACAGTGTAAAAGTGTTTTTTTGGAACATTCTAAATTTTTCAAAGTATTTAATTTTTAAATGTCTTTTTAATGCTGAAGAAATTTTTGGTATGTTTACAGTAACTGACATACATTTATTTACTGCTTCAATAGTAAAAGCTAGATAAACATAACGGCTAAGTGTTCCATTCTGTTTCTAGAAAATATTTAATCAGAAGTTATTTACTCTTCAATTAACCTCTAATTATCTTCAAAGGAAGATTAATTTAATTGAAAAAAATTGTTGTTTTCAAACATATGCAAATTTTTAACTTATGTTGCATGTTTACTTTTTTCCGTAGTTACACATTGTGCTGTAACAGTTGTGTACTGTAGCCTATTAATATATATATATATATATATATATATATATATATATATATATATATATATATATATATAATAGCGACACACCAAGAAGGCAGACGCTTTGGAATTAAGCCTAAAACGTAAACAACGCTTTCATTACTGAACCTAAATCTAATCTTGAATTCTTTGTCTGAAAAATAATTACATGCAATTTAAGTTAAAAAAATTTAAACAACCCTATTATCCCTGTTAATTCTTCATCTGAACTACTATTGTAATTCTGTATACTCATAAAGTCATTGCAAATAAGGCAAATAAATTTATAGATTATGTTGTTGTTTCCAATAAATAATTTGGTGAAAAATCACTTGAACAGTAAATAAAAATATAATGAATAAATTTTAAAATATTAGCCTAAAAAAACATTTACAATATTAACGTTCATTATCAATACGTTAAAATAGATGTACCGGCTATTAATACAAAAAAAATATGCTCACTTGATACAAAAAATATGGACTAAAAATAACACTACAAAATATGCTTAATTTTAACAAAATTAGAAGTCAGACGAACTTTTTGTGACGATTTGTTTCGTCTTCTTCCCGTCAATACGTTTTTACCTAATCTTAATTACTTCAGCAATTTAAAACTGACAACGTTCGCAATTTTGTAGAATGGAATAATAATTATTATTAATCTACAATTACAATAATGAATTTACAGATATTAGGGCATTAAATTAGTAAGTGTTTAATCTTTGATTACCAGTTAATGGTTGTTCTAGAAACTGTAATTGATACTTCAATTAGGTTTAATCATGGCTTAAATAAGTTTTAATAACTGTTCTAGAAATCGGCTAACAGCGGCTTAATAATGTTTTTAAATTATTTTTCTAAGTTATACTTTCACAACATTTTAAGAAAATTGAAAAGAGAGCCCCTCAGAGAGCATTCATTCAGAAGGGGTTATTCTAAATTCAGAAATTTTTGATTCTCTGGAATCAAAGAATGGTTTTCGTTTAGAATTTTCTCCGATTATGGCTTTGTTTAAATTAACTCATTACCAAAAATTCAATGTAATGAATTAAGACTTAGGCACTTAATTATTACAAAAAACGTATTTAAAACTATTATTGATCATCTGTTAAAAATCGGATGTTTTTATAATTGGTTTTGATGATTTTTATCAAATTTCACGCAAATGAATATTTTAGAAGATCTTATTATAAATTTTTCTGGCATTTGGCTTCATTTCTGTACATAAAACAATCTTTTTGTGTATATTTAAAGTATATACACTTTTGTGTACATAAAAACAATACAAGACGTTACGAGAGTATGAATCAACTTTTGTATCTATAAAAACAATATTAGACGTGACATAATATAAATCAACATTTATGTATATAAAGACAGTACACTAAGTTAAGAGAGTATGAATCAACTTTTGTATCTATAAACAATACTAGATGTGACAATATAAATCAACATTTATGTATATAAAGACAGTACACTACTTTAAGAGAGTATGAATCAACTTTTGTATCTATAAAAACAATACTAGACATGACATAGTATAAATCAACATTTATGTATATAAAGACAGTACACTACGTTAAGAGAGTATGAATCAACTTTTGTATCTATAAACAATACTAGATGTGACAATATAAATCAACATTTATGTATATAAAGACAGTACACTACTTTAAGAGAGTATGAATCAACTTTTGTATCTATAAAAACAATACTAGACATGACATAGTATAAATCAACATTTATGTATATAAAGACAGTACACTACGTTAAGAGAGTATGAATCAACTTTTGTGTATATGAAAACAATACAAAACGTTACGATAGTATGGATCAACTTTTGTGTATGTAAAAGCCATACAAGACGTTACGAGAGTATGGCTCAAAGTCTGTGTATATAAAAACAATACAAGACTTTACATGAATATGGATCAACTTTTGTGTATATAAAAACAATACACCCCGCAGGGGGTGCAGATTAGCTGCACCTATTGAGAGGATTTAGACGTCCCTCGTGGTACCCGAGTCTAACACACACTTACACTTACAACATTACACTTAAGACTTTACACTCACACTTACATTTAGGGAGGAGATAATAGCCTCAATGTGCTTTTCACCTTAAAATAAAGTAAAAATAATAAAAACAATACAAGACGTTACGAGAATATTGATCAACATTTGTGTGTGTAAAACAAAACACGACTATACGATAGTATGGATTAACAATTGTGTATATAAAAAACAAACACTTTACGAGAGTATATAAATAAACATTTATGTAGGTAAAACAATACACGACGTTATGAGATTATGGATAAGCTCCGTTCTCAAGTTTCCAACGTAAAACTTATATTTGAAACTAGAACCATTGAATATATACGTACTAGAATAAGAACCCTTAAGAGAGCTATATGAACGCTCGCTGCAGTTGGTATTGTGCTGTAGAATGTTCAACTACAGATAAATAGGTATTAATAGTATTGCCTATTTTTTTGAAACGTCTTTCCCCTTGTCCTTGCAGCTAGCAGCGTTCGTAGCGGTAAATAATCCAATTACTGGACTTCAGCCTCTGATATCAAACACGCTTTTTATAATGGTGGCTGTACTTCTAGTCCGTTTACATTCCGTGCTAGAACATAAGCTTAGATGACCACCCCTATGTTAATATACTTAAAAACTAAGAAAAAATAAAACGAGAAATAAAACTAAGACTGGAAGCGTTAAGTCACTAAGAAGACGAAACGAAAACGTTACGCAAAGTACGCCTAGCTGCAGTACATAAGGGCATTATACTCGTAGTATAAAATAGTGTATGAGTACTGAAAGAAAACGCATAGGGCGCTATATCCTCAAAAAAGATCATTTCGGAAGCTATCTGAAAAAATAAAATGTACCTGATTTTTCAAAATCGGTTTATCAAATTCTTCCAAAATGTTGGCCATACACAAAACCAGAAAAAATATGACTTAAATCAGCTTAGTACAATCGGGAGTTAATTGAAAAAAATCCAAAATAAAATTTA